>CM060709.1:190761564-191361564 GCA_030686995.1 Artemisia argyi
AGAATTTGATTGACATCAAAATCCCAACCCTCCCACCCATAATATGTCTAGATCATACGAGCTTAAATGATGAGATTCATGATACACCAATTATGGATTCTCTTTCTGATGATGATGATGACTTTATCTTGATTGTCATCAAGATCCTCCTCCCATTCTTCACCTATCGGGTGACTTCTCCTGTTCTTCACTCCTTCGGGAATGAAGACATTATCTTTGACCCCGGCATCACCGCTTATAGTTTATACTATTTAAAGCCGGGATTATATCTCATCGGTGTGGAACTTTCACGTGCTTCAAATGTTTGTCCAAACATCTTGAATGAAAGTCCGATGGAGATTCTTTCTTCCACATCATGCTTCCCCAAGGACAAATGAATTCGGGGTCGAGTCAAGCTAGCGACTCGGTAAACAAAAACAGTAGCATGCTTATAGGGTTTTCACCCTAAGTGTGGGGGAGTTACCCCTACTGTGGTTACAAATAAAGTGAAAAAAATGGTGTTTTCCACATTTAGCTTGTAATGTTGCCCTTTTACGTTCAAAGAGTCGGCATAATAGCCGGGACTTTGAATATTGAGGACAATATTCATTCTAAGTGTGGGGGGGGGGGGGGGGGGTATTTCGCTATTCTAGCGAATTTTATCACATTTTACTATCTTATACCCCCATTTTTTGCCAAAATTTTTCACTGGTGCTTCAAAATTTTTGTAGTTATCAGTCTGCCATGTCTAACCAACAAAAGGGATTGGCTAATCCAAGAGCAAACGGCTCTTGGTAAAGATATATCAAATCCGTTTATGGCTTGCAATTTGCCCAAAATTGTATGGTACCTCAACTCGCCATATCCCATAAAGCGAATGAGTTGGCTAGCCCGCAAGATTATGGCTTGTGGTAAAGGCAGTGGAAAATCCATAATTGGTAATCAGCTCACCAAGATGTTGACTATTCCATCAAGAGTTGGCTAGTCCAGAAGCAAACGGCTTTTAGTAAAGACTAATCAAATCTGTTGACAGCTGGTGGTTTGCTTAAAATCACACGGTTATCAGGTGTGCCACAGTTCTTACACTTGGCTACTCCAGAAGTGATGGCTTTTGGTAAAGAGTTTCAAATCCATCAAGTTTTCCAAAAATATTGCTAGGGACTAGCAATAGTTTAGTGTGGGGGATTGATGAGTGCTCAAACACTCATCATTTTTATCGTATTTAAGCTGCCAAAACATCCGAAAACGCTCAGAAATGCATCAAAATACTAAAAATATCCCAGGGATTGTATTTTATACGTTTCAGATGCAAAACGAGCAAAAACAATGAAAAACGAACAAAGTTTACACATTTGGCAGTTTTAGACCCCCGACTTATAAAAATTTACAAAACTAGTCCCTGAGCATTTGTTTTGAAAGGAAAGTAAACCTAAGGCATTTAAAAGTCAAAATTTATCAAATATTGTCCTTAGGTAAAAACTTTGGAAAATTTACACTTTTGGTCCCTGCAGTTTGGGAAATTGACGAAACCAGTCCCTGGGAATGTTAAAATGAAAAATAGCTTTTGTGACCTTCATCTTATGGGAATGTAACATGTTTGGTCCCTGGATTAACTTTGGAGGATGTGCAACATTGGACCTTCAAATTAGCATAAAATACAAAATTGGTCCTTGTGATTAAAACCAAACAAACCAAACGGACCATTTGTAATTTCTTATACCAAAACCAAACAAACTAATCCAAAACAAAAACCACCCCAGCCCATCCAATTCCCAAGCCCATGTATACCCCAGCCCACCATCACTTTTACTAATAATTCCCGCGGGGTCAAACCCTTAGTTAACCACACCCCCACCCTTTTTTCTTCTTCTTCCCCGCCAAAACAAAACACCAGACAAGCCAGCCCCCAACCATCACTGCCACCTCCAACATGTCTGTCCCCTCCTCCACTCTCCAACACACCTACACCAGCCACCCTAAACCCTCCCCAAATGTCAACTTCCCCCCCCCCCCACTTGCTAATAAACTGTCCCCCTCCTCAAAACCAATTGGAGGGCTGAGATTTTTTTTAAGCAAATTCAATGGATGGGATTTGTTAATGAAGGTACAAGGGACACTTTTGGACTGTTGAGTCTCAGAGAAGAAGGTCAACAAGCTAAAGGAACCCTAATTTTTATCAGTAGTATAAATATTTCTTTTGTAAGCCAATTTTGGCATTAGGTTTTAGAAGTAGAAAGTAGGCAGCAGTAGTTTAGTAAGTTTTAGTTTTTAGTTTAAAAAGTTTTTATGTATCCCTTGTACTCAGTTCTCTAATTAATGAAAACTTAAGTCTTTTTCAAAGTGCTTTTTAGCTTTTTACATACTGCTTATTTTTGGTTGCTTAATTATTGCTTAGTTATAATTTGGAATAGCTTCTTTATGCTCAGGATTGCTCATTATTACTTGTTTCAAAACTTTAAATACATTGTTTAAACTTTAATGTAAAACTACCTTACTTAGCATAATCTAGTTTTTTGTTTTTTAGCTTATTTAAGTGTTGGCTTATTACTCCTTCATGCTTATTTAGTTCATACCAAGCTTATTTAATAATTATCTTTCCAAAATTTAGCTCAAAAATCTGTTTCTTAGTTGTAAACTTCAACAGATAACCCACAAGGGGTGTTTGGCACAACACTTTCCTTTGGTCAAAATCTTGTTTTGTTATAAATTTCTAGTCTAGTTAGCCTTAGAACCTGTTTTGAGTTCAGCTCAAAGTAGAAGTTTTTAAATTCCCAAAAGTTTGCAACATACTTTAGTGAGTCTTCCAAATTTTGTTGTTTTAACTGTTTTTTAAAAATTAGTTTAGGTAGAATGTAGTTTAAGCTTCCTATAATTGTAGTTTTGCTTTATTATGGTTCACAATAGAGTATTGCTTTAGTTTGACATCTAGGATTAGGACTTGCTTAGCCAAATGTTCAGTTTAACCCACTTTGACCCATCTCTGTTACAGCAGACCTGTTCCATTGGCTACTTTTTCATAAGCTCATATAAGCTTGTGAGGGTCTGAAAATTAGTATTTGGCTTATCTTCCAGCTCACCTTTATGCCATTATTTTTGTTTTATTTTTGTGGAGTTATCTTATAGCTTATTTAGGTCCTCAAAAACAGCTCAGCATGCCTGCAGCCTATTGTCCAAGCCTCCACATCAGCTACCAAATAAGCCTGCAAACAAGCTCATGCCTAGCTAAAAATTGGTATACTTGAAGTTTTCTAGATTATTCAGATATGTGAGTGCTTATTTTGTTAAATAGCACTTGTTTGAGCTGCTTATTTTGAGGTTGCCAAGTGGGGGCGTAGGTTGTCTTCACCACAACAGCTTTTAGCATCTTTTAGCCCATTCAGTACCTAATGTGCTTGTTTAGGTTTGTTCCACTGATTATTTGTCTCCAATTAGTTTATTTAGGATCCAGTAGTATACCATTTTGCATGTTCCCTAGTAGCTTGATTTGTTCTAGCTTTTAGCTTACTTGTTTATGCCCCTGCACCAGGGAACTGTTTCACAATGCTTACTTCATAAGCTCATTAGGAGTTTGCTAGTGAGCTCTAGCCTTAGTTTCTTGCTGTTTTGAGTAGCCCTTCTGACTAGCTTGGTCCGAATGATTTTAATTTCCATTTACTGCTTATTATGAATGCTTATTTTGGTCCTTAATGTTGCTCATTTTCACTCCACACACTGACTCATCAGTGTTGAAAGCCTGTTTTCCCAAGCCTGCAATAAGCTCAATCCTTGAGCTTATTGTTTGTTTTTGGGTGCTTTGAAAAGCCCACTTGGTGAACTTTTGAATTCCAAGCTTGTTTAGGCCCCACTAGCTTATTTGATAAGCCATATTCAGGCCTGCAACTTACCCTTGTGGCCTGTTTTGGTGAAGCTTTTGGATTTGCTTATTCTGCCCTTTTTTAGCTTATCCCATTGTAATTTTTCAGCTCATGTCTACTCATTTCCATTATTGTTTGCTTAAATTTCATTCAAAACAGTAGTTTAGCTTATTTGTAGAACCTTTGAAACCAAAAACTGCATATTGAGCTTTTACAAGCTCACTGTTGAGCTTTTTGCCTTTCATTGAGCTTATTTTCTGGTCTAAAAAAGTTTTCTTTTGAAAAAGTTGTTTATATTTATTGTTAAAATGTTTTTGTAAAAGGAAAAATCATAAATAAAATGTTTGCAAAAAGTTGGGTTAAGTAGGATTTGAACCTGGGTCAATCAGACAGCATGCATGCATAACACAACACCACATAACCATTTGCCCTAGGGTCTTTTTCAATTCATACCTTGCAATTTTTATTTTTATAGTGGTTTTAGTTTATTAAGCTTATTTTGACACTTTGCTTATTGTACTGCTTATTAATAAGCATTTTGGGTTTCTCTTATTTTTCTTAAGTCAGTGTTAGTATAAAGTAATTTTAGAAAAAAATTCATATTTTTCCAAAATGGCTTAGTATTTTTAGTAATTAGTTTTAGTTTAAATAGTTTTTAATTAATAATAAATAATATAAAAGTCAAAAAAAATAATTTTCTTTTATCCTTAGGTCCGTAAAAATATAATTTTCATGTTCGTAGGGTTAGCGTAGCTCAAATTTCACTTTTTATTTCGCGCACTCGCGTTTCTTTTAATTTTAACTCGCGTTTTATTTAAATAACTTTTACGTTTTTTAAAATTTAGGTTACGTAAGTAAAAGTAGTTTGTAAAACATAGAAAAACCAAAAACATAAATAAAGTGATAGCTTCTATTTAAGCCGTTTGGCTTATTTTTCTGCTTATCTTTAAGCAAATTCTAATTTAAAATTTTTAGATTATGTTTTAGGTTAATTAGGTTTCGCGTTATTGCTAATATAGTTCGTTTAGATCGTTCTCATTCGTATTTTCTTAGTGTAATCATACAAATCACTCAAACCCCTTTTCTGTCCAAATTCACCCGATCACAAACCCGTTTTGATTACCATCACACCTCGTCGGGACATAACGACCCGGGGAACCCCTGTATTACCCGGAAGCATTGGTCTAGGCTCTTTGACTTTGTTGACCATTCCCTGGTCAATTTAGGTTGACCGTTTGGGACGTTTACACTTCATTTGATTGTGTATTTTCAGTAGTGATCGGTTAGTATTTTAGTCCTCAAAATACAAAGAGTGTTGGGAGTTGTTGTACCCTAGTAAAAGAACTAACGGGAGTGGTTGTGCCCTTGTAAAAGAACCCGACATTTAGCTTTGTGTCGGTAAAAGTATAAGTGACGTGTAAGGTTTTCTCCGCCGGTGAAAGGAGCTTGTTGACTAGTGAAAGAAACTCTCGAGTTGGATACTCAGGGTGTGGACGTAGGGCAAGGAAAAAGAGTCCTTGTAGCCGAACCACGATAAATACTCGTGTTGTGGTTTGATCGTTTCTTTCATTTACTTGCATGTTATATATTGTGTTTGTGCATATATCTTTGATCAAACGGAAAGTTTCAAAGCTAACTTAACAAGTTAAAAAGATTTTAATCGGTAAACTATTCAACCCCCCTTCTAGTTTTCCACACACCCTAATAACCTCTTTTTAGCAAGATAGAAATCCAACGTCCTCGAGCCTGATTTCTGCTGGATTGTTCCCCCTACATTCATGACGTACCCTGCAACATCTTCTAGAAATGCAATTACTGATTAGAATTATGAGATTGCAAAATTGACATAGAATACTGTATATACAAAAACATTGCAAACCAAGTATCAGTTGTTTTTAACCTTAGTTTTTAGAAATTTTTACCAATCAAATACTTGTCGTTTGTAGGTTCAATGTCCTTACAGGGACGTAACTGTGTAGGCGCAGGGGAGGGTCCCGGCCCTCCCAAAATTTGCGGCACCTAGTGTAAATATTATAGGTTTTAGGGGTAATTTAGTTGGGGTTACAAACAAATCTCCGATTCGCCCCCCCCCCCCCCCCCCCTAAAAAAAATGTTCAAGTTCCGTCTATGTGTCCTTAATCTCTTCCAGCTAAAATGGATAGCGGTCAAAACCATCAAACTTCACCGATGCTTTTTGGGTTGTCTTGGACCCGTCAAATTCAAGCATGAATGCATCCTCTCTTCTGATGCGGTACTCTTCCTTATTTGGCTTCACACCAAAGTTTTTGATCGAGTACCCAACCCCTTATTTTAGCTTCACAAAGTTGTGAGCTATGCTACTTCTTGCTGTACAGTGCATAGCATTACCCTGCAAAGTATTAAATTAGAATTATAGGTGAAACTATTATATATGTGATGATAAATGTAATCCTATGATACCCTTGCATCAGATACAATGAAGTTGGTACTTAAATAGCGCCCAATAGTAGCCTTCACATCCCAAACTCTTCAAATCATCACAACAATGATGCTAGTGGCACCCACATCCAGTTCGTCCATGTAGAGAGCACTGTTTGGCTAGGCAACCTCCATTGCTAGGCTATCTGAATGCTTGCTTGACATGTTATGTTTAGCTTTAGTTATGCTGGAATATCAACGATTTTTGTGTGGTTTATGGAAAATAAATGAGAGCCTATCTCTTTTATAATGATCAAACAATGATCCATCGCATTTGTTTGTATTCTAGAAAGATTGTAACTGCATATTAATTGCCTCCTAAATATAACCACATAAAAACTTAGCATGCTTGCAATTACTCAGGTCCATAAAAACGACAAACCCTTTGCATGCTCGCTAATTACTCAGGTGCAACTCTTTGCATCCTCACAATTACTAAGGTCGAAGTATTAAGCACTCAATCACACGATTTTACTCTATAAATGCTGTCATGAATACTACACATTGAATGTAGGGACTGAATCTTATAGTATAATAGATATTGACTGGGTTAAGGGTATTTTTGCAACATTTGATTTATTAGGGAAAACAAGTATTTACGAACGGGTCATGCCCGACTTTTGTCAAATTTCTATACTTAGTATATTTTTATAAACTCGACTAAAATACAAAAACTAAAATAATATAAAATTATTTATAACAAAATAATATAAATATTTTCTATTTATCATCCACTAACTTAATATAAATACAAATATATATGTATATATATAAATGCCTACCGTACCACGTGAACACTTATATTAAATACTTAACATAAGTATTTATTATTTACCGATGATATACAATTATCACAAACACTTTACTTGTAAATATTTTTGGTGCTTATCACTCGGTTACATCCAAACCAGGGACTTGTTTGTCATGACTACCTTCATATACTATGCACTTCCCAAGAGCTAAAACTTACAAATACTTTAAAATTTATTTAAACATAACCATTATCACACAAGCAACAATGAACACAAACACTTGAGAATACTTAGACTTATTTTTAATACCTTGAGTCGTGGATAAAACTGTAAAGCTAAGATTTGCCATACTAATCTAGGTCACATGTCGGTGCCACATACATTAATCATTTGACTTAATTCTATCCAAACTATTTCACTAAGGTGAGTTTCATAACCTCATTTTTATTTGTTCACAATATTTCTAAGTTCTCGGGGGTGAGAATACATTGCTTATTTTTAAGCGGAGATGAGTACAAAACTATTACATTGCCTAAGTTACCACATAGCGACTAAAGTCCCCTACCAAATCATGAACCGCTAATTTCTTGAAAGCACAAATGTTGTGAATAGATCTATTGGATTGACACCCCCGTTCGGGTAGGGTTGCTTCAACTGGGTGAACGAACGCATACCATTTGAGGATTCCTTTAAGTGTCTGGCGAACACTTGTCTGGAGCATTTATGATTGATTGCAGACCAATACATTAAGTGTCGGGGTCATGAGCTTAGTGCAATTGTATTTATTTTTATATGACATAATTGTCATACTTACTGAAATCTTGTGTTCCGTACCTAACTTTACATTAAATTAAATCTATGAACTCACCAACATTATGTTGAGTTTTTAGCATGTACTTTCTCAGGTGCTTAGCTTGCTTGATTGCACCACATGGAGTCTTTTTCATTTGGTTGTCATTGGCGACTACACTCATGAAGATTTCATGCGTTTAATATATTCGTTTGATTGTACTAAATTTATTACTCTTGCTTTTGGAAAAAAGCTATTGGGACCTATCTTTTGTGAACTCTGTATTGTTTCAATGAATCAAACGAAGAATTTTCCAAACCACTCATGTAGGTCGTTCGATATAATTGTTACTTTTTACCATGAACGTCACACCCCGGATACCTTTCCGCTGCGAACCGATTTTGGGGGTGTGACACGTTTGGATTAAATAAAATAATAAAATAAAATAACCTTTACCTTATAAATACCTCATTCATTTCATCATTTTATACACATAATCAAACTACTTTCTCTTACACATTTCATATAAAAATTTTTACAATGTCTAATAAGAAAAATCCCAAATCCGAAACCTAAAGATCCTGAATTAATGAAAGTGTTCCACAATTAACACTGGATCCGAAATTCCAATTATCCGGTATCTTACCACCCATTCGCATTCGACCCGCAACTTTACAATATCCAACAAAACTACCACAACCACCATAAAATAATATCATATTTTATCTAAATCATCCATTCTATCCTCCGTATAACAACCTCCATATCGTCCTACTATGGATTCATCTTCGTCGTCTCCCCAACCAAATCAAGTGTATTCTCCCCTAAACAATATTAATCTTGATGGAAATGGATAACTTATTTCCTAGTCCAGATTTTTAAGTGGGTCAAGGTTCGATTCACTTTAATCAAGATTATTATTCGAGTCAAGATTATTCTATGGGTCACAGTTCGGCTCCAGGTGATGACGACTCTCCCGTCGAAGAGGTGTCACCCGTAAAAGCTAAGAAGGTTTCAAAAAGTGCTTCAAAGGCCAAAAAGAATGACAACAAGGATACGTCAAAACCATGGACAATAGACGAATAGGTCACGTTGTGGCAAGCTTGGTGCTTTGTGTCGGAAAATAGCTTAAGAGGAAACGCTATGAAGAATAAGGGGTTTTGGGGGGAGGATATTGCTTACTTTGATAAAGAAATGGGTGAAAAGAGAGGGTACGATGCCATCACTAGAAAACGGAAAGGTAGGGTTCGTCCTAAAACTGGTGCATTTTGTGTCATAATCGATAATGTCGAACGGAGGAACAATAGTGGGTCAAGTGACCTCACTGTGTACCAACAAGCATGTGCGAAATACGAAGCCCAGTCCGATCATGCCTTTACATTGGAGTCGTGTTGGCAAGTTTTGAAGGATCATCCAGCTTGAAAAGAGTTGAGATGACTACTTTTTCTAAGAAAACAAAGAGTAACAAAAAATCCAAGACTTCCGAAACCACCTCAGGGTCAGGGCACGGTTGTTTAGATTTGAACGATGAAGCAGTTGGTTTTAAGGAAGAGAATCAAGAAGAGCGACCAGTTGGTCGTGACAAAGCTAAACAGAAAGCATCCTCCTCCTCTCGTTCTTCATCTGTTGCAGGAGCAAGTATTATTGATTTGGTAATCGATAAATGGAAAAGCATGAAGTCGGAAAGCTAGGTAAAGAAGAAGGAGCAACAAGATTTCTATATTCAGTTGAAGAATCGGGAGTTGGATCTCCAGGAAGCTGTGCGTCGGGAAGCAGCGAAGTTAAAAAGAGGAGCTTGCACTACAATGTCGAACACTTAAATTAGCTGAAAGAAAGAAACAGGACAACGACATCTTGTTCTTTAATTCACGAACCGAGAAGACTTTGACCTTACAACAACAATAAAAGATAGTGGACATAAAGAAAGGAATCAAGGATTACTATAAATTAGATTATTAGTTTAAGTTTTCAATTGTTATTGTAATGTCTTAATTTTATTTGAATTATTATGTAAGATATTTTATGATTAATGAATTTTAGTTCTGTTGTTAAAAAATTTGTAAAAGGAAAAAAAGATGTTTGTCTTATTATACCTATAAACGACTTTTTAAGCACAATTATATATAAAAAGATGTATGTCTTACTATTTTCAATTACTATTATTATAATGTCTTATTGTACACTCAATATAAATTTACAATTGCACCCTTAACATCTACACAAATTTGTATACAACTAGTTAATCGAAAATAATCTCACCTGCTAGTATGTAATTTTCAAAAGCAACAATTTTATATGATGGCCCAACAAGTTATAGTAATTTTTGCTATAGCATGCAATTAATTAGCCTAGGTAAAAACCCCAACAATGATAAAATAAATAATAACGAGTTGGGCAACGGCCCGCTGCGTTGTGGCAGAGCGTCGTTTCACGTCGTTGATAATTGGGCGGTGTAAATCTATAATATTAACACACTACAAAATTTATTTAGATAAACTGATTCAAGAAACATGTAACTTACACAGAATTCAGAACATATTGTATATGGTTTTCATTATCTGCGGTCTCAAAGTATGAGGCCTTTAGCAGCTTTATTTCCCATTCTATGAACACGACTGATGTTATCCTTTATACTTTGGTTAAAGAAAGTTGTTCTACTCCAATTCCCTTTTCTTCACTTTCGAACAACCCAGGTTCTGATCCATGAGATGGCTACAGTAAACCACAAAATAAGATGAAAAAGGGTCATTTTCTGATGTTTTAGATCAAATTATTCTTTTAATGTGAGAAGCCATAAGAAAATGTAAGCAAGAGATGAGTTTTCTTGTGTATGCATTTTTAATCACTGGAGATTGTTTGTTCTAGATGAGGTAGTTTCATTAAAAATTTTGAAAATTCTTCATGCATAAATAAGACACGTTGTGTTTGGCTGACGTACCATGATTGACAAAATGTGTAATTGTAAAAGGTATAAGTGAAGATATTTACCTTATCAAAAAACTTATGGTGTAGCTGCCAGATGTTGAATGACATCTTCAAGAAGAACTGGAATTGGCTCTTGTGGCCTACAGACGTATCAATATCAGTCATACATATATGCAATTTTCTTGTAATAAATGGCAAAAAAAATAGTAATAATAATAATAATAATAATGTTATAGATGGTAAAATTATGACAACATGTGTGACCAATTTTCGCTCTGCTTGGTCCATTTACATTCTAGGGAAAAAGAATATATATATTACCCGTTTGATCCGTTGGAAAAAGACACTGAGTGAACCCACCCACTCATAAATGGGTCAAAATTGGCAATTGTAATGGGAACGATCAATAGGTCTGGTAATAATAGAAAAAACGTACATGTCTGAGTGTAGCAAATGGTAGCAATGTTTTTAGTTGTTATCCATAGACCTACAACGTCATGTTTTTCTTTAGTTCTATCCAAAACTCTTGCCTCGTCGAAGTCACGTTCGGACGTTACTGTGGTGCTGCTGCAACAACAAACTTTTGATGTCAACACGTCAATTACCTAAATAGATAAATAGTTCGCATGTCTTTTATTTGTGTGTATAAGCAACTTGTATACCATTGTAGTAGTCACTATCATTTACATTGAGCTTGATAGATGTGTAAAGTAAGCCATGATATGCCCTCAGTAACTCACCTGTGGTTGCATGAGATATATGATTACAATATTATCATAAATAAAATATAGACAACCAAAGGATTTTTTGTTTTAAAACTTACATAAGTCTAATATTTGGTCTTGTCAAGTTTTCCCACATCAGCCTTGAGCCCTTGAATGAAACCATACTCCAGTTTTCACTACTCTTGCACTTTGTGATAGTTGGCTCAAATTTCTACCTTGTGTTGTTTGTCAACACCTAAACAACAATCGGATGTACGAATCAGTCTCAATAATAAACGATTTAAAAATAGTAATAAAATTCAAGAAACACGAAATTACAGAGTACACGTGCAGTAGATTTTGGATTAAAAAATAACTACCTCATTGAATCAATGTTTTTTTCCAACCATTACAAGCTATGAATGATGACAGTGGTTAATACTTAAAGGATATTAACAGTGTTCTTTACATATGACCATAAACTAACTAAGGATTTTACTTTGTGATAAATAGGCGATCAGTAATGAACCTTTCAATCTGCCTAGAAGATCACCGGTACCGAATCCAGCAATTGCAGAGTCAAAAGATCATCAGGCTCCGAATATCTACTTAATCCCACAATATCTCGAGCACCTGTAATCAAAAGAAATTCATAAAAAAAATATTTCCTCGTCCATTGAGTCAGCCAAAAATCACATTTCATAACAAAACAAATAGAAAAGCGATACAAAATGAAAGGCAGATATAATAGTTTACCACAATAGCAACCGTTCATGATTGTGAGATTAGTAGCGTAAGTTGCATACGTATTCGCAATACTGTGAACTTTTAGATGTTTAGACAATGTTCCAAGTCCTCCTCCCACAATTCCTAGTTGATAAACAAAGAAATATTTAGAAATTAGTTACAATCTCCTCTAAATACTATTTGGACACTTTACTCACAAACTGAATACGAATTTCTTACAACAAATAATCATATACATTTTACATATGTCTTGGTCTATAGCTAAGGGGGTGTTTGTTTGAGCTTATATATGGGCTAATGAGCTTATGTGACTTCGACTTATATTTCATAAGCACATATTTTCTGGCCTGGGTTTGTTTGTTTAAGCTTATTTATCGGCTTATATATTTTCGCCTTATGTTTTATAAGCGACATTTTTTGGCTCATATTGGAACTTGTGGGCTTATACAGGGTGTTTGTTTTAGCTTATTTCATTTCGGCTTATCTTTCATAAGCCCAACTTCTCTAGCTTATTTTGAGATTTATGGGCTTATATAAGCTTCTTATATCGTAATAAACTTATATAAGCTATAAGTCTCAAAATAAGGCGAAAACTCCTGGCTTATGGAATATATGCCAAGATCAAATAAGGTTAAGCTCATAAGCCTAAAAATAAGCTTTAACAAACACCCATCATAACAAACTTTACCACAATCATGCGCCTGCGGCTGTGC
The DNA here is from genome assembly GCA_030686995.1 of Artemisia argyi. Classification (NCBI taxonomy): domain Eukaryota; kingdom Viridiplantae; phylum Streptophyta; class Magnoliopsida; order Asterales; family Asteraceae; genus Artemisia; species Artemisia argyi. The sequence goes on from CM060709.1 coordinate 190,774,486, forward strand.
TTCGTAGCAACCAAATATAAAAACTTACGTAAGTAAAAAGAAAGAAGCTAACGACTGCTTCTTAAATTTCTCCTTAACCTAACGTGACATGGAATTGAAAATATAGACTCGTATAAGATTACTTTTCTGATATAAGTTGAGGCAACATTGCATGTCCATTCCTAAGTGGTGGATCGACAACACAAACACATGAAATTCACAATTTCGAGTTGGTTAACTTTACTGCTAAAAAGATTGAGGTGCCTACTTAAAGAAAGTGTTAAATTACTTACTTCAGCAAAATGGTTCAATTAAGTGTTCAAAAACTTCGTCAGCAAGATACCTGACAATCCAACATCCTGAACAAATATAGAGTCAGTTGGTTATATTGGATATATGTTATAGATAGGAGCTTGAATGGCCTTGGGCAATCATGCGCCTGCGGCTGTTGTTGGCATGTGGCACTCAAATATGTGTTGCATCCCAGTTGACCATAACTGAAACGACAACAAGAATGACTATATCAGTATCCATAGTTGCAGAAACAAAAAAGCATTTGAGAGGAACAATATCCATAGTAGCAGAAACAAAAAAGCATTTGAGAGGAACAACAGAAACGGTACTCACGATGCAATGGTATTCAACTTGCAATTGTATTCATACCCACCAACTTTCATCACAACCTATCATTCTACTATAACAGTAAGAGACCCTTACCATCGCAAACATAACAAAGGCAGAAAAACCGCAATGGCTAATGTGATTCTCAAACTCTGATCAGCCACAGTAACACATAACCTACACCATCAAAATCTTAAGTTCACTTAGTTTTCCATTTAATGAAGAAATAAACATCCTGAAAACTAAAAATACAACACATAAATCATACAAATAAACCTAGAATCCATCTAATCTAAAGAGAAAAAGTATAACCCCTAATTTTTTTTTCTTACAGCTTTGTGATTACAATTCAGGGCATGATTGTTACCATAAACCATAAATATAAAATCCGACAAAATTAAATACAATTAAACCCAAAGGCATGAAATGTTCACCTTGTATAATCGATGCCATAACTCCAAAATGAAAACCCTTGCCCTTCTATTTTGACGATCTCAGAGGTGTGCCTAAGAAAAATCTGGAAACTTTGAGATTATCAAAGTATAAAGGCGGTGGAAAACTGTTGGAGTGTATCTGGAAAATTCCGAATACGTATTTGTAGTGGAGGGCCAAAGTAGACACAAAGATCACAGGCCAAAATAAGCCCAAAAAAAAGCGAGAGCCCAGCATTGGAGTGACGTCGTTTTAAATGAAACGACAACGTATTAAACGTTAAATTGTGTGTGTATATATATATATATATATATATATATATATATATATATATATATATATATATATATATATATATATATATATATATATATATATGTTAGCATTAAAAAATATATATAGAAGTGATGGTCATTCTCATATTCTAACTTTGTGTCATTTGTTAAGTTTAGTAATAGTTTAGTCATTGGGCCTTGGACTTGGCAAGCTAATATGTCATGTGCTATGTTTCATAAGCCTTGTTATCTACCATGTAACCAAGTCCAAGCCCAAGCCCATAGAAAGCCCATAGGGCATCTCATGTTAAGAACTATTTAAACACCTCAAAGGCTCATTTGAGGTGTGTGCTTGTATGTGTATTTGTGTGTGTTTCTCTTTGAATAAAAGCTCTCATATTTCTTATCTCTCTCTCTTTTATACACGAATTACATATATACATATCAAGTCACCATCTTTCATCTCTTTTTCATCTTTGCTTCTATATTGGTGTGATAAAGTTGTGATATTTAAGGTCCTACAAGTGGTATCAGAGCCTAACAATGACTTAGGAGGGTTGAGAGTTTGTTTGGTTCGTGTTTTTAAGGTTTTTATCACGTTATTTTCATAAAAATTCTTACTTTTCTTGTTTTTCTTGGCTTTTAACATTTTTTCGATTACAAACTAGTGTTATAAACCTTATCTAACAAGAAAGTTTTAATCTTTTTGAAAATTTCTAGCTTAAAAATTCGAATTTGGTTTTTGTACTTGTTTTCTAGAACACGAAAAAGTTTTATAAAAATCATCAAGTTTGGAACTTTCTTCAAGTTTTGGTGTTTTTTAGCCTAGAAGTACAAGAATCTTGGATTGCAAAAGTCATTTGGGTGTGCTTTAACCGTATTCAAAAAACTGTCATAATTTCGAAATCATCATTTTAATTTCGAAATCCCATTTTGACTAGTTTTCGAAATCACAAGAAAAGGCTCCGTTCGTGCTCACCGTTGGATACTCGGTATTTTCTCTCTTGTATAAGAAAGAAATTACTTCGACTTTGGGGCTAAATTTCGAAATTGTATAATTTCGAAATTTCATTGTGAACGTTGGTTTTCAAAATCTTGACACTTTTCGAGAACATTGCATTTTCGAAAACTCAAAATTTCGAGAACACTGCAAACTTTTCGAAAAATTCAAAATTTCGAGAACACTGCAAACTTTTCGAAAAATTCAAAATTTTCGAAATCACCCATAATTTTCGAAATCACTCAAGTTTTCGCAGTCACCAATTTTCAAGAACACAAAGTTTCGCAATCCTCATTTTCGAAATCAGAAGTTTCGAGGCCTAAAAACGCTCCGAGAAGAAGTTATTGAGGTTTTAAGGTTTTAAGTCAAAATTTTCACCATAAAAACTTGCATCAACTCACTCTAAACTCTACTCCTATTTCGTTGGAACGATCCAAGAATCAACTTTATCCATCTACAATTCATCAATGGCAACGCAGCAAGACATTCATGCAGCCGGTGCCGAAAACCGACCTCCCATGCTGTCAAAGGGTGGATACTCACAGTGGGCTAGTCGTATGATGCGCTATCTTAAGAGCAAAACAAATGGAAGTCTTCTCATCAAATCCATTGTGGATGGACCCTTCAAACCATCACAAGTACTAGACCCTGGTGATCCAAATGGTACCCCCCAGTACAACCATACTACAGAGAACAGAATGAGACTGAATACACTATGGAAGACATAAAACAGATTGAAGCTGATGATCAGGCATTTCATTTCGTCGTTCTTGGTTTACCTGAAACCATCTATGCTACTGTTGACAGTGAAGTAAGTGCTCATGCAGTCTGGGAAAGAGTCAAGAGGTTAATGTATGGGACAGACATCGGGAAACAGGAAATGGAAACACAATTACTTAAGGAACTTCGCAAGTTTACTTCAATTCCTGGTGAATCCATAGAGACGTACTACCACAGATTCTGTAAGATCATGAATGATTTATCAAGACACAACCTCAGTCAGACAAATATTGCTAACAACACCATTTTTCTGAATGAGTTACAATCAGAATGGGGAAGATATGTCACTATTGTTTATCAGACAAAGAATTTGCATGAAGTGACTTATGATCAGGTGTATGACTTCTTGAAGCAAAATCAAGATGAAGCTAATGAAGTAAGAGCTGAATTAATAGCTAAAAAGCATGATCCTCTAGCATTAATGGTTGATGCACCAACACCTATACCAGTGAACACACAACAACAACCATCATCATCTTCCACTCACAACTACATACAACCATCCTACATTCAGCAACCAACACCGGTCTACCAACAACAGTTCTACCCACAGCAACAACAACATCTTATTCCACAACAGCAATACCCACAATTCCAAGAACCAGAATTCACTGAAAATGATGAAGCTACTGCAGCATTGACACAAGCGTTTGCTTTTCTGTCAAAGGCATTCCAAGGACGCTATTCTACACCAACAAACAACAACCAAAGGATTTCATCGAACACTCGCAACAGGCAGATAGCTCAGCCGAGTTTCAATATGGGCAACGTAGGCCAAATGGTTGGAGTTTATGGGAATCAGCAAGGATATGCTACTGGATTTAACATGGGTAATCAGAATATGCAGAATGCAGGTCAGTATGCAGGGAATCAGTATGGTCAGAATGCAGGGAATCAGTTGGGTTAGTTTTTTGGAAATCAGAGGGGTCAGAATGTTGGTAATCAGGCAATGGGTAATCAGAATAGGAATATTGCAGCTCCAGTTGTTGGGAATAATGGAAATGTGAATCAGGGTAATCCGGTAAAGTGTTTCAACTGCTAGGGTGTAGGTCATATGGCAAGGAACTGTCCTACTAAGCCGAACAAGAAAGATCTAGAGTACTTGCAGAAAGCAGTGATGTTGGCACAAAAGGCAAAGGCAGGGTTTCAGTTGAATGCCGAGGAGAATGATTTTATGGCTCTTATGGATGACATGGAAGATAGAGAGGATATCGATGCGAACTGCATATTCACGGCGAATCTTCAGGAAGCTAAGTATGACACGGATTCTGACACACTTCTTGTTTATGACACCAATGCACCATCTGAGGTATCAAACTTCAACACATGTCACAATAATGATATATTTGATATGTCTCCTCATGAGGAACAGCATTTTGAGAAGCAAGCATCCACTTATGATACATACCTGGACACGCCAAGTAGTAGCAATACTTCTTCAGCAACTCCAGATGTGAATCATAATGGAGGCTTCGTTTCATAGCATGCTGAGAATGATGAGGAAACACGTGCTTTATTTGAATCATTATTAAATAATTGTGGTATTGAAATCGAGAAAGTGAAAAAGGTCAATCGCGATGTTAAGGCCGCGAATGAGAAATTGACCACTGAGCTTGAGAGGTACAAGGAAAATGCAAAAAGTTTTCAAATTCACAAAGAACGCGAGTCAGAATTTGAAATTGGTTATAAGAAGTTACTTATTAAAGATAGGGAATGGAAAAACAAGTTTGCTAATCTTGAAATAAGTTCAACAAAAACCATTAACTCTTTAAAACAAGAAAATTCTGAATTAACAAACCAACTTTCAAAACAAAAAAACAGCTTATACCAATCTTGAAAAAGAACGGGATGAGTTGAAAAAGGACTTTGCAATGAAAGAAGATAAACTTTTGGAAGAAATCGTAGAGTCAGAACACACGATTGCACATCTAGAAGAATTAGTGGTTAAGTCGGGTCAGTCGAGTCAAACTATGAAAATGATTTCAAATCAAACTAATCCGATTTACCATACGAAACATAAAATGGCTCTCGGTAACAACAATCCTTGTAATCTCAAGAAAGCTCAGGAAGAACAGAATGTTTTGTATAATGGTAGTGTTGTTTACACCAAACATGATCCTCCCGTCGTTCGGGATTCTGTGCAAACGATAGAACATGTCGAAGAGAGCATTATTAAAATGAAACAAAAGGATTTGAAACCCATTGATTACAACAAATTGAACAAACTTTCGGGTATTACTTTTGTTCCACAAAAAGAACCATCTGTGTTTTCCATAAAACGACCATTCTCGAAAATATTTTCTAAAAAAGTAGTTGCTTCCAAATCGCTTTCAAACATGGAACAGATATCTTCAAACAACACTTTTAACACAAGTGCTGCCAGAGGATATCTTGATGATCTTAAAACAAGAGTTGGGCAACTTAAAACGACTTTAGAATCTAAAACGAGACTTAATGAGATTAACTGGAATTCCACGGTTCATTTACAGCTTAAAAAGATTCTTGAAAATGAATTTGCTCCTCAAATTAATAACATTCATGCTCGTGTAATTCATTTTAAACAAGCATTTTTGAAAGAAACAGCTGACTTCGTTACGGATCACAAATCCCTGATAAAGAAGGCTAATGAATCTTTTGAGCAAATCAATGTTTTGGAAAACCTAAATGATTCTCTCTTCGAAGCTGTTATGACTACTGATATTATGTCCATCATTTTACAAACATATTCTGTTCAAGACGATGAACGACTAAGAGTTGAGACCTCCGCAATTGTTTCAAAATATGAAAATGCTCTCATAAAGCTTGAAAAAGAAAATGTGTCATATTTTAAACAACTTGATCGAAAAAAGGAAGAATGGAAGTATGACAAATTGTCGTATGAGCGTGACTTAAAGAAAATGAAAGAACAAAATGATCTTTTGAGGGCTCAACTTGAAAGTCAAAATGGAAAGGGTGAGGAAACTAAGTTTGCAAAACCATTGACTTCGGAGAAACCAAATGTTTCAAACACGGTTCAAAAACCCAAAATGTTAATTTCACGGTTTGCTCCAAAAGTCGATAAGAAAAAGGATTTGACAAAACCAGTCACTCCAACACCCTTGCCCAAGAAAAGTGAAAATGAAAAGATTGTTGATAAAGGAAAAGCGGTTGTCGAAACACCAAAAGTGATAGCACCTGGCCTTTTTAGGATTAGTCCCACTAGTGCGTCTGCCTCAACATCTAAGACAAATGACAAGTGCATTAAGAATAATTCTAAAGAATCAAGGGATGCTAAAAAGGACAACAATATAAAACCTAATGTGTGTGCCTTACCTTCTACAGGATTAGAAAGCACCTCTAGGAGCAGCAGACTAATGCCTAAGAGCAATACAAGGAACAATAGAGTCTCGCCTGCATCTACGAGTAGTAGCAAGAATAAAGTTGAAGAAGTAGAAGAACACCCTAGGAATTTATCGCTTTTTAATAAGAAACATGATTCATCTGAATGTAACGTCGAAAGTATTGGTTCTAATGCATGTAATGACTCTGTTTGTTTAATATGCAAGAAATGTTTAATGAATGATGTTCATGATGAATGTGTTTCTAAGAATGTGAATGTTACGCCTGAACAGAAGAATGTTCCAAAAAGACCTAGTGCTAGATCCAGATCTATAGAAAGAATAGTTGCATGATTTAGGACTACCACTATCAGTCGAATGCCTAGGAACTATCTTAAGTTTTGTATGTGGATTCCGACGGGTAGAGAGTTCACTCTTCTGGACGGAAAATTAGAAATAGCTCAAGCTAAACAAGTAGCAACTGTCTATGAGTGTGATTTAGATTCTACTCCTAACCCCATGGAACCAAATTCAAAACGGTTTCCAAATACAAACTCTTCTATTCTTGGAAGGTTATCGAAATATGTCTTTGGATCATCGACTCGGGTTGCTCCAAGCACATGACCGAGAATTTAAAGCTGCTGATCAATTTTGTCTGGAAATTCATGGGAACTGTACGATTTGGAAATGATCATGTAGCAGCTATTCAGGGTTATGGAGATCTACAATTTGGAATTTTTTAATCACTCGAGTTTACTATGTCGAAGGGTTGGGACACAACTTGTTTTCAGTCGGGCAGTTTTGTGATGCAGATTTAGAAGTGGCATTCAGAAGAAACACGGTTTTTATAAGAAATTTGGTTGGTGATGATCTCTTAACTGGTAATCGTAGTACAAACTTGTATGCTATCGACAACAACCAAATGGCTTCTACATCACCAATTTGTCTTATGACAAGGGCAACCGAAACTAAGTCCTGGCTGTGGCATTGACGTTTATCCCATCTCAATTTCGACACCATCAACAAGTTAGCCAAAGACAACATCGTCACCGGACTTCCTAAGTTCAAATACACCAAGGAACACTTATGTCCAGCATGCGAACAAGGAAAAAGTAAAAGAGCATCATATAAACCCAAAACCGTACCTAGTTCGGAAGCAAGTTTACATATGTTGCACATGGACTTATGTGGCCCAATGAGAGTTGAAAGCATTAATGGGAAGAAGTATATTCTCGTTATAGTTGATGATTATTCAAGATATACTTGGGTAAAGTTTTTGAGATCAAAAGACGAAGCACCAGGCATCATCATCACTTTTCTGAAGCGTATTCAAGTTCTACTTCAAGCTCCAGTAAGGATTATAAGAACAGATAATGGCACAGAATTTACAAACCATGAGTTAAGAACTTACCTTGAAGATGTTGGAATCACACACCAAACATCAGTTGTTAGAACTCCACAGCAGAATGGGGTAGTTGAAAGAAGAAACCGAACTCTTGTGGAAGCTGCTCGCACAATGCTAATTTTTTCTAGTGCACCTCTATTCTTATGGGCTGATGCTGTAGCCACTGCTTGTTTTACTCAAAACCGATCCTTAGTCCATCCGAGATTCAATAAAACCCCATATGAGCTAGTGAACAACCGTAAACCTGACATCTCTTACCTTCACGTGTTTGGTGCTTTGTGCTATCCGACGAATGACAGAGAAGATCTAGGGAAGTTAAAAGCTAAGGGTGATATTGGAATCTTCATTGGATATTCAGAAAACTCGAGGGCATTCAGGGTGTATAATAGAAGAACGAAAAGGATAATGGAGACGATGAATGTGAAGTTTGACGAGATTTCACAAATGGCTTCTGAGAGATACGCTCTAGAACCCGCGCTTAATCCGATGGCTTCTAATCAAAATGGATTAGGACCCGCACCAAACATGCAGACTTCTGGACACATCAGTTCAGGACTCGTACCTCAAGGAGCTCAGTCAACAAACACGGATAAACCAACAGAACAAGAACTGGAAAATTTCTTCGAGTTAATGTTTGATGAATACTATGGTGGAACTTCGACTAATGCATCTCAACAACATTCCGCTGCACCCGCTCAAAATCAACCACCACCACCACCACTGGATGCATCTACAACAATCGAAGCTGAAGCACCAACTACCTCAACATCATCTACATCTACTCAAGCCACTCCAGTACTTGAAACTGAACTACCAAGAGTTGATGAGCAAAACCAAAACACAAATTTTCAAGAAGAACCAACAAATAATTCAAACGATGTTACGTTAGAAGAAGAAGAAGAAGAAGTATTTGAAAACCCGTTTGCAACAGACTCTGCTGAATCTTCTTCAAGGTTACAAGAACCATGTAACGCACATTCGTTACACCCAAGGTACCCTTCTACGTTTCAATGGACAAACGACCATCCAATAGAACATATTATTGGTGAACCTTCAAAGCCAGTTCAGACAAGGAGACAACTTGCCACAGATCTCGAATTGTGCATTTACGTTTGCTCAATCAGCCTCAAAGAACCAAAGAACATTCGAGAAGCAATGGCAGAAAACCCTTGGATTGAAGCGATGCAAGAGGAATTTCTTCAATACCTGTTACATGATAGTTGGGAACTTGTTGAACGACCACTTGATAAACGAGTTCTTGATCTCAAGTGGTTGTGGAAGAACAAACTGGATGAGGAAATGACTGTTATTCGCAACAAAGCTCGTCTCGTGGCTAAAGGTTATCCACAAGAAGAAGGGATAGATTTCGAAGAATCATTCGCGCCTGTAGCTAGACTTGAAGCAGTCCGGATTTTCTTAGCCTATGCAGCTCACAAAAACATCACAGTCTATCAGATGGACATTAAGACAGCTTTCTTAAATGGAACTCTGAAAGAAGAAGTGTATGTGATTCAGCCAGAGGGATTCATCGACAAAGATCATCTAGACTACGTCTACAAGCTTAAGAAAGAAATTTATGGTCTTAAACAAGCTCCAAGAGCGTGGTATGACGAACTATCATCTTTCTTGCTCAAAAACAATTTCACAAAAGGAACGGTTGATGACACCTTGTTTATCAAAAAATTCAAAGATGACATTTTGATCGTTCAAATTTACGTGGACGACATAATTTTTGGATCAACCAATCCTAACCATTCAAAACATTTTGAAAATCTCATGAAAAGTAAATTTGAAATGTCCATGATGGGGGAACTAAAATTCTTTCTTGGTTTACAAATACATCAATCCCCTCGTGGTATTTTTATCAATCAAGCTAAATATACGATAGAGATTTTGAAAAAACATGGAATGGAAAATTGTGATTCTGTTGGTACACCAATGGTCACTTTACCAAAAATAGGTGCTGATTTGTTTGGGAAACCCATTGATCCGAAGAAATATCGGAGTATGATCGGTTATCTCATGTACCTAACTGCTAGCCGCCCCGATATTCAATTTGCTGTATGTTTATTAGCACGGTTTCAGACAAAGCCTACCGAACTTCACCTCAAAGAGGTTAAACGGATCTTTTGATACCTACGAAGCACCATTAACATGGGACTTTGGTATCCGAAGGATTCGGGGTTTAATCTAACAGCATTTTCAGATGCAGACCATGCTGGTGATCAAGTTACAGCAAAGAGTACATCAGGTGGAGCACAATTTTTGGGTGAAAAGCTAGTAAGCTGGTCTTCAAAGAAACAGGATTGTACTGCGCTATCAACCGCCGAATCCGAGTATGTGTCTCTTTCTGCGTGTTGTGCCCAAGTTCTTTGGATGCGAACACAGCTCACAGATTATGGCTTTACTTTTGACAGAATACCTATGTATTGTGACTCAAAAAGTGCCATAGCCATCTCGTGCAATCCCGTACATCACTCTAAGACGAAGCATATCAAAGTCCGCTACCATTTCATCAAAGAACACGTGGAAGAGGGTACTGTTGAATTATTTTTCGTTAAGACTGATTATCAACTCGCCGATCTATTTACTAAAGCCCTTCCAAAAGAAAGGTTTGACTATTTAGTTCGACGAATTGGAATGTGAAGCCTAACTCCTGAGGAGCTAGAACGTCTTCTCGAATCTTCTTGAAAAATGTTTTTAAAATCGCTTCGCTGTAAATATTTTTGAAAAAACAAAATACAAAATTTGAAAAACCGACATAAACAAAATACAAAAATATAACATTTTCAAAAAATACAAAAACAATATAAAATCAAAAAAATCCAAAAATATTCTTCTCACGACATGTCTCTCGTATAAATCAATATTCTGTACGTTTCTAGAAATGTCATTCAACAATGATACGGACATGTACAGATGCTTGAGCAGGAGTTCTTTTTAATGTTTTTCTAAAACATGTCGTTTCTCAAATGTTTCTGCACTATGACTTTCGTATACTTCAGTACGAAACCCGTACTTCAATGATGTCACACCCCCGAAATCGGGTCCAGCGGAAGCTTACATGGCACTGGGGTGCAACTCAATTGGTATCATAACATATGGTACAAAGAATGGTTTCATTTCATTTATTTAGAATGGAAATTTTTATCAAAGCATTTATTTTTCATATTATAAAAGAAGAGCGGAAATAGGCCCATAATTTAGTTAAAGCGGTCCCAATTAGTTATCAGAGTCTTCTATGACCATGCCATGCCAAAAGCCTCTGAAGGTAAGATAACGCCTTAAGAACCTGAAAATACATGCTAAAACGTCAGCATAAAGCTGGTGAGTTCATAGATTTTAGTAAACAAGTAATTTCCGTAAACAAGTATTTCCAGTAAACAAGTATTTTCGGTAAACAAGTATTTTCGGTAAACAAGTATTTTCGGTAAACAAGTATTTTGCGGAAGGCAAGACAATATAACAAATACAATGTCACAGCCAAAAATAAGGTATACAGTGCCTAAAGCTCATGACCCCGAAGCTCGACGTAATCGTATGCAATCAAGCATAAAATGCCCCAAGTAAGTGTTTGCCAGACACTCGGAAGTAATCCGAATGATATGCGTCCGTTTGACAGGTTGGCGCGACCAACTCGGACGGGGGTGTCAACCCAAATAGATCTATCCACAGCATTCGCGCTCACACGCATGTAATTAACGGTTCATGATAAAGGGGACTTCAGTGGCAGTAATAGGTAACTCAGGCAAAGTAACAGTTTTGTATTTATGTCCGCAAAAGCAAGAACTTGTATCCATAAGAAAGTAATCAAGGATGGATTAAGTAATTCATAAGGTATTCAAGTAATCAATCAAGTATTTCAACCATCCAGTAATGTTTGAGAAAATGAATCGCGTTCAAGTAAAACAAGCATTGAATTTAAATAGTAATGAGCATGTATATTCCCCCAAAACAGTTGTAAAACAAGTAAAAGAGGGGGTTATGAACTCACCTTAACAATAGCAATCCAAATAGAGTAATGAAAACGGAAGAATAGGTCCAACAATCACTAGTCGCGACCTAATTAATGCATATGTCTTAGGTTCGAAAACAAGGTCAAGCATGCAAGTCATATACTACATTATCACTTGTACATGTTGTTGAAAATTTTATCGGCAAAAATGTAGGAAATCAAAGTAATCTCGTATTTAAGGCATCCACCATTTTAGAAAACGTAACCTGTAAATCTCACGACCAAATATTAGTCGTCTTGTAAATATATATTTTGAAAATCTCCAACGTACCTAATAAGTATACGTAATGTTCTACCATTTTTATTCACGTCATTTTAGCCAAAATGCACCTTAAAGTGTCCAAAATTTATGTTAAACATTTCCATCAGCTTTCAATAATAAATAAAAACTGTCAAATATATATTTAGTTTCGTCCAACCTCCTTAGGCCATAACTTTCGCGTCGTAACTCCGTTTTTCAAGTTCTATATATTCCCGCGAAGGTATTCAAGTATACTTTAGGTTTTTCAAGGTCTCGGCTAGCCTAAATGTCATTTAACCTCAGTTTTCCTAGCTCAAAAATCGGGACAGAAACCATTTTTCAGAAAATATAGTTTTCGTCGTCAATCTTGAAAATAGCATATCTTTTTCGTTATAAATCAGTTTTAACCCGTTCAAGCGGCTATGTTTTCATTATTAAATCTATTTTCTATATTTCTAGCCTAATAAGGCCACCAAGATACTGATTTTCCACAGGGAGTCGAAAAGGGACAGATTTATCATGGATGATGTCAAGTTATTTTTCTAGTGTTTTTATTTGCTACAACCTTTTGCCAACAACTCCAAATCTTGTCCTAGGTCATCCATCAACTAGAAAAATAGTGATCTAAACATAACCTAATAATATTTAAAGTCCTTGTTCAAGATCATCCAAGTATTCAAAACTAACATATATATATATATATATATATATATATATATATATATATATAAAGTTTATTTCATTTTCTTGTAGAGATTTCTATTAACAACTTTTCTTGTGATGAAAACTTGTACAAAATATATTTTCTTGGCAAGAGATCAAAGTGGATGTAAGATGTTTCAACATGTACCAAGTGATAACTAAGTATACACACTTATCAAGCATAAAAATCGTGAAGATCATGAAGTATTAGTAGTATGAGACTTACAAAGTAATATATGAGATGAGATTTGTAACAACACTTGTGTAACCCCCAAGATTAGTATAAACCCTTGTTAAACTATCCTAAGTACTCTTGAAAGTAACCAACAAGCTCTCTTTTCTTCCTTGCTCCTTGGGTGGATCGAATGGTGAGTATGTGTGGGAAGGTGATTAGTTTTCTTTTGTAACTAAAAATGGTAAATAGGTTTAGGTATATATATAACCAAATGGGTCAAATATTGGTCAAAAATATCTTAGGCATTGTCCTTGTGGTTGCCGAATTTTAAGGAAAAGGAGGGGGGCAAATGAGTTGCTCTAGCCACCAAGAATTAATTACATGTCTCACAAGATTATAAGGTTGAGATTTTGGTAGATTTTGTAGTGATAATTTTATACATTATAGGGGGGGGGGCGGCTCATAGGACTAAAATAGAAAAAAAAATGAATGTAATTTTTATAAAATGTATATATTAAATGTATTGGGTAGTAAAAATATGTATCGGGTATTAGTTTGGTAGTTAACGGAAGTTATACGTAATTAAAAGTAAGATATAAAGAATTTCTCTTGGACATCGGAAAAATATTTTTAGGACTTTTGTAATAGTTTTGGAAGTATAAAAATACCCTAAAAATAATTGTTGAGAAAGTCGGGTATGTCGAGTGTTACATTCTTAAAAAAAAAATTTACGATTGTTGAATTTAAAAACCGTAAGTACTTAAAGAATAGAAATTCGTTTTATAGAATAAAATGGTGAACTGGGGAAAGGAGCAAGGTACCGGAGCGTTGTGGACTAAAATTAACCTAAGTCCTAGAGTACTTAGAATTTAATTAGAAATTCGCGTCGATTCAAGTAAAAGGCTCATGTAAAATGTTTCAAATTAAAAGTCAAGAATTTAAATTCGAGTTTAGAAATTAGTATTGACCTGGGAAATAGCGGGTTGTGACATTCTACCCCCCTAAAAGGGAATCTCGTCCGCGAGATTCAATCAGCGTTGGTCGTTGAAGTGGTATAAGCGAAGAGATGGGGGTACTTCTGACGAATCCGGTCTTCTCGCTCCCAAGTGAATTCGGGACCTCATGGAAATTTCCAGCGAACCTTGACGATAGGAATTCGACTATGTCTTAACTACTGGACATCACGATCCATAATCTCGACCGGTTCTTCGATAAAGTTAAGCTTGTCATCAAGCTGAATCTCTTCTAACGGAATGATAAGGGATTCGTCGGCTAAGCACTTCTTGAGTTTGGAAACATGAAACGAATTGTGCACACTGCTGAGCTCCGGCGGAAGCTCAAGTCTGTAGGCCACTAGACCGACTCTAGCCAATATCTTAAATGGACCAACGTATCTCGACTTTAACTTCCTGCATTTTTCGAACCATATCACGTCTTTCCAAGGCGAGACTTTCCACATAACTTGGTCGCCAATCTTGAAATTCTAATGGTTTACGTCGCACATCGTATAGCTTCTTATGTCGATCATGTGCAGCCTGTTGACTTGGAGCGTTGTTCCAAGCCCTGATGTGTACTAACGATCAATGAAAATGAAATGACTAAGGAATCGTACTAATAGCCAAAAGAAGTAGATGTTAATGCTAATGAAAGGAGTGAGAAGTACATTACAATACACATGAAAGAACTAATGAATCATAAGAATATAAAGGGAATCATGTCAAGTACCATGTTTTAAGAACAGAGAATGTTAAAAATGAAAGGTTGCAAACGAAAAGATCAACAATAGAAAGAACATTCGTACTAGTATGAGCCAATAATGCTTGAAAGAAAGATTAAATATCCGTACGAATAAAGAAGCAAACTGCTATCGATTAACGAAAAAGAATTAATGAATCACAACAATAGTAAATAGAATTAGATGTCAAAACAAAGAATGATTGAAAGGAGATTAGATGTACGAATGGAGAAGGAAAACGCGTTGATTTATGCAAACGAAAGAGTCAATAAATCATAACAATAGTAAATAGGTTTAGATGTCAAGAACAAAGAATGCTTAAAAGGCATGTTTGAAATCAGGATGAACAAAGAAACAAACGAAATGATGGGTAAAAGAAAGACCAATAATGATGCAAATAAACGCAAATAGAGGAATCATAAATCATTACGATAGCAAAGAGGATGGATAGAGAATATCAACCCAATAATAAATTAACCGAGAGAATCAAAGTGTTCAAATAATAATTAAGAGGGATAAATACTGAAAGACAGATTGTCAAATGAGGACAACCAAGAAATGAGACCGACAATAAGCATCCCATATGAGAATAAATGAGGACAAGCAATAAATGAGAAAAGCATTACGCAAATCAAATGCTAAGTAAGAACAACAATAAATACAAAAGACATTAAATTTTTCGAATGTTGATTGAAGGTAATTGGGAGCGAACAATAAATGAGAAAAACAATAAATGTCATAACTATGAACAAGTAATCAGCGAGAAGTCAATTAGTATTACGAATTTTGATTAGGATGGAATGTGAACAACAAATAACCGGTTAGACAATAAATGTCACGAATGAGAGCAAACAGTAAATGAAAAGTCGAATATTGATTGAGTAAGGATGAAGACAGTAATAAATGGGAAAGACAATAAGTGTCACGAACGAGAATGAGTTAATAAATGCAAAGTCAAATAAGTATCAAGGATGTTGATTGATTATGAATGAGAACAACAATAAATGTGATAATCAATAAGTGTGGCGAATGTTGATTGAGAAGGACAGAATATTCGTACTCAACCTCTCAAGCTTTATTCTGGTCTAATGAGACCATTGGTTGGTCGTCAAGCAGTTTCTACTGGTGCGTGATGTTCCTTACGAGGCGCCATGCGTGTCACCGGTAATAGGGTAGAGTGGTGAATGGATTTTCTGGTGATAAACTCTAGTCGGGTGGGAGGAGTAAGATTATTAGTGGCTCTCCTATTCATCTTTCGAGAGGTCTCATGAATGGCACCGTCTCATTGTCGGGCATTAGTAAGTAGGTCAGTGATATGGGTGTTGGGAGGGTGGCCGACAAGTTTTCCAACTTGTCCTCGGAATCGAAAAATACATTAAGTAGGAGTAAACATTTCTGTCGATTTCCGTCGTTACATTCCTGGTGACGTGATTCTTCAAAACCACAAGAAGTGAGGAAGAGTGAGGTGTTATAAAGTCGTGTCCCGAAAGTAGGTGTTCCAAAAGTATAGAGTTACAAAAGCATGGGACGAGTGTTCAAACTAGTCTTCAGAAACGGCTAGTAAGGTAGTCAGGGAAATTGGCAGACTATAATGGCTTTTAATGTCACATAAAACGGTGTCACATATGATTTTGAAATTTTTTTAGAGACCATTTGTATTAATCATGATATGTCGGAAGGTTTAAAGGACCTTCAAAAGTACGAGTGTGTATGTTAGTTCAGTTACGCTAGTAATATGTCTCTAGCTTTTAAAAGTTGTTTTGAAAGACCAAAATGAGTGTCCCAACTTGAAGTCAAATGGTAAGATTACGTAGGGGAAAAGGCGTAACGGTTTGACAGGTATGGTATGTATGTATAAGTGTATAGAAAATACTTATAGTGAATAACGTAAATCATGTAAAGTATAAGTTATCAAGTAACAAGGTATAACACATAGTTGCATCACGTAGATCATTAAGTAAAATATCAAGTAAGGCAGTGGCTTGGCAGGCAGGCATGTGGCGGTCATAGGGTTAAGTTTTTGTAAAGGTAGTTATAGTCTGGGTTTTGGAAATACCCAATTCTCTATAACCGAGGCTCTGATACCAATCTGTCACACCCCCGAAATCGGGTCCAGCGGAAGCTTACATGGCACTGGGGTGCAACTCAATTGGTATCATAACATATGGTACAAAGAATGGTTTCATTTCATTTATTTAGAATGGAAATTTTTATCAAAGCATTTATTTTTCATATTATAAAAGAAGAGCGGAAATAGGCCCATAATTTAGTTAAAGCGGGTCCCAATTAGTTATCAGAGTCTTCTATGACCATGCCATGCCAAAAGCCTCTGAAGGTAAGATAACGCCTTAAGAACCTGAAAATACATGCTAAAACGTCAGCATAAAGCTGGTGAGTTCATAGATTTTAGTAAACAAGTAATTTCCGTAAACAAGTATTTCCAGTAAACAAGTATTTTCGGTAAACAAGTATTTTCGGTAAACAAGTATTTTCGGTAAACAAGTATTTTGCGGAAGGCAAGACAATATAACAAATACAATGTCACAGCCAAAAATAAGGTATACAGTGCCTAAAGCTCATGACCCCGAAGCTCGACGTAATCGTATGCAATCAAGCATAAAATGCCCCAAGTAAGTGTTTGCCAGACACTCGGAAGTAATCCGAATGATATGCGTCCGTTTGACAGGTTGGCGCGACCAACTCGGACGGGGTGTCAACCCAAATAGATCTATCCACAGCATTCGCGCTCACACGCATGTAATTAACGGTTCATGATAAAGGGGACTTCAGTGGCAGTAATAGGTAACTCAGGCAAAGTAACAGTTTTGTATTTATGTCCGCAAAAGCAAGAACTTGTATCCATAAGAAAGTAATCAAGGATGGATTAAGTAATTCATAAGGTATTCAAGTAATCAATCAAGTATTTCAACCATCCAGTAATGTTTGAGAAAATGAATCGCGTTCAAGTAAAACAAGCATTGAATTTAAATAGTAATGAGCATGTATATTCCCCCAAAACAGTTGTAAAACAAGTAAAAGAGGGGGTTATGAACTCACCTTAACAATAGCAATCCAAATAGAGTAATGAAAACGGAAGAATAGGTCCAACAATCACTAGTCGCGACCTAATTAATGCATATGTCTTAGGTTCGAAAACAAGGTCAAGCATGCAAGTCATATACTACATTATCACTTGTACATGTTGTTGAAAATTTTATCGGCAAAAATGTAGGAAATCAAAGTAATCTCGTATTTAAGGCATCCACCATTTTAGAAAACGTAACCTGTAAATCTCACGACCAAATATTAGTCGTCTTGTAAATATATATTTTGAAAATCTCCAACGTACCTAATAAGTATACGTAATGTTCTACCATTTTTATTCACGTCATTTTAGCCAAAATGCACCTTAAAGTGTCCAAAATTTATGTTAAACATTTCCATCAGCTTTCAATAATAAATAAAAACTGTCAAATATATATTTAGTTTCGTCCAACCTCCTTAGGCCATAACTTTCGCGTCGTAACTCCGTTTTTCAAGTTCTATATATTCCCGCGAAGGTATTCAAGTATACTTTAGGTTTTTCAAGGTCTCGGCTAGCCTAAATGTCATTTAACCTCAGTTTTCCTAGCTCAAAAATCGGGACAGAAACCATTTTTCAGAAAATATAGTTTTCGTCGTCAATCTTGAAAATAGCATATCTTTTTCGTTATAAATCAGTTTTAACCCGTTCAAGCGGCTATGTTTTCATTATTAAATCTATTTTCTATATTTCTAGCCTAATAAGGCCACCAAGATACTGATTTTCCACAGGGAGTCGAAAAGGGACAGATTTATCATGGATGATGTCAAGTTATTTTTCTAGTGTTTTTATTTGCTACAACCTTTTGCCAACAACTCCAAATCTTGTCCTAGGTCATCCATCAACTAGAAAAATAGTGATCTAAACATAACCTAATAATATTTAAAGTCCTTGTTCAAGATCATCCAAGTATTCAAAACTAACATATATATATATATATATATATATATAAAGTTTATTTCATTTTCTTGTAGAGATTTCTATTAACAACTTTTCTTGTGATGAAAACTTGTACAAAATATATTTTCTTGGCAAGAGATCAAAGTGGATGTAAGATGTTTCAACATGTACCAAGTGATAACTAAGTATACACACTTATCAAGCATAAAAATCGTGAAGATCATGAAGTATTAGTAGTATGAGACTTACAAAGTAATATATGAGATGAGATTTGTAACAACACTTGTGTAACCCCCAAGATTAGTATAAACCCTTGTTAAACTATCCTAAGTACTCTTGAAAGTAACCAACAAGCTCTCTTTTCTTCCTTGCTCCTTGGGTGGATCGAATGGTGAGTATGTGTGGGAAGGTGATTAGTTTTCTTTTGTAACTAAAAATGGTAAATAGGTTTAGGTATATATATAACCAAATGGGTCAAATATTGGTCAAAAATATCTTAGGCATTGTCCTTGTGGTTGCCGAATTTTAAGGAAAAGGAGGGGGGCAAATGAGTTGCTCTAGCCACCAAGAATTAATTACATGTCTCACAAGATTATAAGGTTGAGATTTTGGTAGATTTTGTAGTGATAATTTTATACATTATAGGGGGGGGGGGGGGGGGCGGCTCATAGGACTAAAATAGAAAAAAAAATGAATGTAATTTTTATAAAATGTATATATTAAATGTATTGGGTAGTAAAAATATGTATCGGGTATTAGTTTGGTAGTTAACGGAAGTTATACGTAATTAAAAGTAAGATATAAAGAATTTCTCTTGGACATCGGAAAAATATTTTTAGGACTTTTGTAATAGTTTTGGAAGTATAAAAATACCCTAAAAATAATTGTTGAGAAAGTCGGGTATGTCGAGTGTTACATTCTTAAAAAAAAAATTTTACGATTGTTGAATTTAAAAACCGTAAGTACTTAAAGAATAGAAATTCGTTTTATAGAATAAAATGGTGAACTGGGGAAAGGAGCAAGGTACCGGAGCGTTGTGGACTAAAATTAACCTAAGTCCTAGAGTACTTAGAATTTAATTAGAAATTCGCGTCGATTCAAGTAAAAGGCTCATGTAAAATGTTTCAAATTAAAAGTCAAGAATTTAAATTCGAGTTTAGAAATTAGTATTGACCTGGGAAATAGCGGGTTGTGACAAATGACGACTTCTGATTATTTTTCAACTCAAGGACTCGTACGTTCAATGATGAAATCTTTTTCCAAAAGTTCGAGTCTAAACAAACGAAAAAGATTTCAAGCATCAACTCGTTTTCAAACAAAATCCTTGAGCACTTTTTCAAGATTGTTCAAAAGATTTCTCAAAATCTCTCAAAATTAGTGCTCAAGAAAACTCCCTCGAAACCCTTAAATTGATTTTAAATGAGCTATCATTAAGGGGGAGTATAAACAACTAAAATGTTCCGATTTCATGCAAAATCAAATATGTCTTTCTCTCCAAAAAGCTTTTTATTAATCAGTTGATATCAAAAATATCACGTTATGCTATTTTTGAGGGGGAGAAGACATGATTAAAATGTGATCAAAGATGTTTAAAGATTGTGGCTGAATCTCAAAAGAGCTCGACTCAGAAAGTACCAATGAATTGACGAAGCTTAAAATGTCAGTAATCGAAAAGACTTGTCCTGGACGGGTAATAATTTCAAGCTAGTCTAACTAGTGATGTAAGCGTGTCTCGAATAGGACTTGTCTGAGTAGAATGTACCGTATTGAGAGACTTTCTTTGGACTTGACCAGGACGGGTAATAACTTCAAGCTAGTCTAACTGGTGATGTAAGCGTGTCTCGAATCGGTCATGTTCACTGAAAGTGGATCAATTCAAAAAGTACAAACTTCTCCCGCATGTGCAAATTTCTTAAAAATTACATGAGCACATGTGAAGGGGGAGTCCTTCAAAAGAAATGCAAAACTCTCGAAGTGTCAACAAAATGTGTTTTATTATCATAAACACTTTGAGAGATTTTTCACAAAAGGTTTTATGGCATGTGATCAATTATAGGATAGTCATGGAGTTATAAGGTGACTAAGGTTAGGAAAAACCGTCCTGTGATCCGCCAGAGCCGGAGGGATCTACCCAAGGACAATTCCAATAGATTAGAATTAGAAGTCCTTAGGTATGATTGAAAAAAGGAGAAAATGAGAAAGGAGAAAGAAGGGGTTGAAGAATTAAAAAGAAAAGTTATGAAAAAGGGTGAAAAGAAATAGCCCTCCATATGTTCAACCTTAGGGCAGACACCGGGTACAATTCGTATGCTACTAGTTGTTACTAAGGTGACATCGGTATTGAAGACAAGACGTCATGGACCCAGTGCGCACTGCACTAAACCTTCTTAACCACTCAAGTTCTCTTAAAAGAGCTTGTTTCATTCTCACGGGGAACCGGCGTAATCTATCGACCTGTCTCTTAGAGATGGTTGATATTGAAGCAGGAGACCTCTCCCTAATCTCCGCATAGGAAACCAAATGTGCACTTATCGAGTCTAGAGCCCCGAGATTCATCAAAAGATCTCATAGGAACACATGATATTACTACACTGGTTGTTCAACATTAAGGACGCCAGATGTATACTTAAGAGTCCTACGCAGATCTTAGCAATCTGCCAGAACATTTATGAGAGGATTCACTTTTGTGATTCTCAATGATTGAATGGAAATTCCTGCCAGGGTCAACATCAAGCAGCCCTGACAGCAGGTCACTTCGGTAATTCTTTATGGGTTACGCTTAGTGTTCGCGGTGGTTTCAAACGGTCTACAGTCGTGGAGTGATCCCCAGCGACTCACCCAGTCATTGAGCTACTAAGTAGGTCTCGTAAGCTCTCTCGAGAGTATCTGACATGGGAACGGCCTTGGTAAGGATTAGAAGGAGTCTTCACACTATGCTGTTGACGATCTCTAATTCTTATCTGTAAGTACCGGATGTTTTATTGCTAACTGTTTATATGCAGGGACACTTCATCTCCATGGCGACTGATTCCACATGCTCATACATGCATCTCGAAGTCAAAGGATAGTTCTCACTAAGATCAAAGCAAAGAAAGGTTCAAAGAAAGATTCTACGCAATGTGAAAGAATCTACAAGAAGTAAAGTGACAAAGATCTGTGTGAAAGAACGGGAACTAAAAATGCATGTATCACAAAGACTGAAGATGTATGAGCATGTTGGAATGGCAAACAACCACCACAGACGCAGAAGTGACGTATGACAGATAACTCCACATCACAAAGGAACAAAGACCGATGAAAAATCAGTTATCAAAGATCACAAAGCATGAAGGAACAAAGACTAAAGACTATTCTACAACGACACACAAAGTTAAAGACAAAGAACACGGAAGACCCACTCACGCGGAGCATCATTCGAATGACCACCCCTTAGGGGGAGATTGTTAGCATTAAAAAATATATATAGAAGTGATGGTCATTCTCATATTGTAACTTTGTGTCGTTTGTTAAGTTTAGTAATAGTTTAGTCATTGGGCCTTGGACTTGGCAAGCTAATATGTCATGTGCTATGTTTCATAAGCCTTGTTATCTACCATGTAACCAAGTCCAAGCCCAAGCCCATAGAAAGCCCATAGGGCATCTCATGTTAAGAACTATTTAAACACCTCAAAGGCTCATTTGAGGTGTGTGCTTGTGTGTGTATTTGTGTGTGTTTCTCTTTGAATAAAAGCTCTCATATTTCTTATCTCTCTCTCTTTTATACACGAATTACATATATACATATCAAGTCACCATCTTTCATCTCTTTTTCATCTTTGCTTCTATATTGGTGTGATAAAGTTGTGATATTTAAGGTCCTACAATATATATATATATATATATATATATATATATATATATATATATATATATATTAATGCCTTAATCACCTGAAACAAAAAGGACTAACATTGAAAAAGTTTATCTCACAAAAATTAATTAGGATCCTCTCAAGTTGGTTCAAACATGATACATCATGTTCACCAATCACAAATAACTAAAATGAATAAAACTTTTTCTTTTAACAAAAATAAAGGACCCACTTGTTTATTTCTTCTCACAACAAAACTAACATGATCAATCATGTTTGACTATAACTTGAGAGGATCTTAATCCCACAAAAATCCCCCAAAAGTACTTTTAATCAGAAGTCAACCATTAAAAAAATTGAATACAGATTCGTTAAAAGATAAGAATGACTAATCTAAAGGCCTGTTTAGTTTGTAGTTGGGTTTATATTAAGATTTGAATGTGAATTTTTTTTATGAGAGAGAAATACATTAGATATTATTATTATTTAATAGATAAATAAAAAAAAGAACAAATGTGAATATTAAAAAAATGAAATGATTGTGTGGTCACAAAACAAGGTACATATTTTAAAAATTGTGAGTGTGTGGCTTATATGTGAATAAATGGGTCTTTAGAAGTGGGAATGAAGTGAAAAACACCTATCTTACTTTAAATCATTTTCTTTACCATAAGTTACTGTTATGAATCTACATCTTAAACCTACCAACAATTCTTACCAGAAATCCAATCCACACAGTGTTACACCCCGAACAAAACGTGCCCTAATAATACTCTGAATTCTACCATCAAGGGCGTAATAATCAATTTCATGAGAGGTGTTCATGAAAATGTTGAAGTTAATAAGAAAATGTTAAAGATAAAGGTAAACACCATAAAATAACAACTTACTTTCTCTAATTTACCGAGATGAAACACTAACTTTTTTTATTAACATTTAAGCCAACGAAACTTATAAACATTGTTCTGAAGTCAACAAAAAGATGCATTATTTTCCACGTGTAGCTAATTTAATTTACACGTGTATTATTTAAATGTATTATTATCCGAGTCATTAAATAAAAAAGCCACGTTTGTTTCCCGCTTAAATAGTCAACCCTATTTAACCCCCAAATAATACTTCCCCCGTCATTTACTACTTCACTCTTTTTCTTCCCTAAACCCTAATTTCTTAATCATATCGTTACAATCTCAATTACATGAAATTGATTTGAAGAAATAGCGAGATGACAAAAGGTATGCATTATACATGGTTAAATTTGTATTTATAATGTTAATATGTAAAACCCAAATTTATTTTGAAACCCTAATTTTCAGGTGAACCAAAGAAGAAGAAATCAAAGAAGGGGGTTTTCACCATTTATGTTAGACACGATGGTTTGTTTACTAGTGGACCTTTGAGATATTCACAAAGTGATTTGAAAGAAATAAATGATGTTTCTTTCGAAGGTATGTCCTATGAAAACCTTGTGGAAATACTGAAGAGGTTATTTCCAAATAGGCATTTTTATAGGTTGTATTATTGTAAAACGAATACCCCTTTGAGATTAGGTATAAAAGAGCTTAAGAATGATCATGATGTTACTGAAATGTTGAAAGCTGGTTATGAGAATGGGAATAAGATGGATCTTTATCTAGAACATGTTGATTATGATGATTTAGACGTACTTGAAATGGAAGATAAGGAACAAAATGTAGAGGATAGTGATGATAGCTATTCTAGTGATGACTGTGAGGAAGTAGATTATGTGGACTTTCAGAATGAGGCTGATGATGTAGTAATTAAGGATTTTAGTACAAAAGATCCTTTCTTAAATAAGCTTACTAGTGATAAGGGTTTATTTAGGACTTATGTTTATAGACAAGTCCCTGTAACACAACATGAACCACAAGAAGATCCTGATCAGAACACAATAGACCCTGCTTATAAGGTTAAGAAAGGTGTAGTTTATCCAACTTTTAACCCTGATATACCTTGGAATGAGACGAAACCCATCTTAGGTATGAGGTTTGAGGACTCCCAACAACTGAAATTTTCTTTGGCCAACTATGGTGTAGCAAATGGTTATCAGTTATGGTATATGAAAAATGACCGGAGGTCTGTTTTGGTATACTGTGGTAGGAAATGTATCCCATTGCATGGGTTGTAGTAAGGGTAGAAAATGCAGAGAACTGGGGTTGGTTTATGTCTCTACTACATGATGATCTTTATTTGAATGATGGTATTGGCATTACAATCATTCCAGATTCTCACAAGGTAATCTTTATTTGCAAAACAGTTTTATGTCTCTACTACATGTTAACTACATTGTCTTAACAATATGTTTCATTTGAATCAGGGTTTGCTTGATGCTGTGAGTGATTGGTTGCCACATGCAGAGCACAGAAAGTGCACAAGGCATTTATATGCAAATTTCAAGAAGAAATTTTCTGGTGTTGAATATCAAAGGTTGTTCTGGACTGTATAACAGAGACAACAAATGGAACAGGATGAGAAAATATTTAGAGAATTTATGGAACAAGAGGCAAGGATGGAGCAAGAGATAGCTGAGAAAAAAAGATATGAAACATATTTAGAAAAAAAGATGTTGTATGCTGAGCATGGAGTAGCAGACATGTTAGAACCTTATAAGCCAGCATATCCACAAAAACTTGTTGTTCAAAATAACCCTTGTCATCTAACTCAAGAGTCTGTCATACTTGTTACCCAAGAACAACCACTAGTCCAAGATGCAGCTGCATCAGCAACATCAGAAGTCCTTAGTGACAAAGGCAAAGCAGTTGATACAGCCACTTCAGAACCAATTGAAACACCAAAAAAGAAAAGGAACATGAACAAGTGGATCCAGAAAGCATATGTGGATGGTGTAAGGATTTGTCACAAGAACATAGGCAGATCTGAAAGAATCAAGAACATGCAGATGAGCAAACCATTTGACTTTGACAGAGATGGAAGTGGTTCTATTCCTGATAAAGCATTTGGAGTTTCTGATTCTGAATAGCTTAACTATGTTAGGATTATAAATATGTTCTAATGGTCTGTAATGAATATTTAGGAACCTAAGATGCATATTTGTTGGTTTAATTTTGGACAGTGACGGTGAACACAAAAGCATGTGGGCACATGTTTTGTGGTATCTTTTGTAAAGAACCTTTAAGTGGCTTTTGACCACCTTGAATGAACCAATTATGCAGTATTTTAATCCTTTTTTTTGGGTAAAGGGGGGTAATCATGCACCCTGGTAAATATATAAACCAAAACGTTTAAGTACAATGGATATAGGTGAATTCCTATATCTCAGCCCGTTACATAGGCAAAAAGCTTACATAACAAGATACTTCCTATTATCTTAAACAAGAAAACAAACCACTACTCAAATGATAATATATGACATAACGAAAAAAATTACTTCCTAAGACCTTGACGCTTAGTGCCATACATGGCATTAAAAGCATCCAAATTCCTTGGAAGATCATGAACCTGGTATCCATAGTCATCGTAGTCATATCCATCATAATCATCTTCAAACTCTTGACCACCACCGAATAGATTAGCAGACTCATCAAATGGGTTAGCAACCACCTCATCTTCAGAATCAGAAACCACAATCTCTCCCACCTTAGAAAAAGGGTTAAGTCTCTTAGTAGAAAAGGCGGGCGGAGTACAAGAATCACTAGTTTTAGGAGCTACAGCCGACTCCTTCTCTTTCAAATCACTCACAAAGGGTTCTTGTGATGCTGGTCCTGTCATAGTAGACTCATCTTCATTAACTTCCATTGTACGACCAGAATCCACATCCTTATTGGTGTCATTATTAGGAATGCCAAAAGCATCCGTATCTTCCATATTAAGAGCATCAAACTGGTTAGATGTAGAGATATTCATTCCACTTGAACTAGTCACAGCACAAGCATTCTTCTTATTGCCATCCACTTTCTTAGGTTCAGGAGGAGTCTTTTTGGGTCGATACTGAAACTGCTTACCCACAACAGGTTTAGGAACCCCTCCTTGTCCCGGAATAATAGAACCTCCTTATTTTCCTTTCTTTTTATTATTGACAGTCTTGAAACCATCATTAACAATCATAGTAGGCTGGACAGGAGGTGACACAACTTTAGGACAATCAATAAGAGTATGACCAAAAATCTTACACTTATCACAACGCGGTGGTTTCCACTCGTATTCAACCCGAATCTTCTCAATAGTAAACCCCGAACCATCAAGTAAAGGTATCTCAACAGTGAAGCTATCCCTAAGCACCTCATCTGACTTCACTTCAATCATGCATCTAGCAAAACTACTACGGCCCCATGATTCCTTGCACATTTGGCTAGTATAAGCGTCTAACCTTTTGGGTGTACCAACCAATGTGGCAAGAAGACTAAGACCATCATCAGAAAACATAGAAAGAGGCACATCATGGAATTTAACCCACACCAGGATGTTAGTCAAATCCTCTTTAAGTAGGTTAGTATTCAAAGTCCATGGTTAGAGAATAATAGGAACATTTCTAATCAACCAAGGACCATTTTCAAGCACCTCATCAACACATTTCTTCGAGTTAAACTTAAAGAAGAAGAACCCCTTAGCATTCATCATTACCTTTTGTATACAAAATTTACCCCACACATTGCGTACATAGTAATTAACAACAGGAAATGTGTTGATATAAATAATGCGTAAAAACGTTATTAATATTTTTCGATATCCCTATGTTTTGACGATCACAAAATATAAAATCATTAAACGTAAAATCATTACGTAAATAAGTATTTAGTGAAAAAATATCATTATATCCAACTAATTCACTTAAGGTATGAATAAACAAGTGCCTAATACATTTTATGATCAAAGGAAGATTTATTTACTAATTACAAATTATATAAAATGGAATAAACATTTTATATATTTAAGAAAAACACTTTTGGTAATTAAAGGAAAATGTTTATTTCATAATAAATATATGAATTCAAATTTTTAACCAAATTTAGTTAAATTTTCACCAAATAAACTTTCCCCAGAAAAGACAAAAAATCTGGCCGTTTTCAATGGGCGGCCCCCTTAATTTTATGGGGGCCGGCATACGCTCCTATGTCAGATTTCTTTGCCTATAAATACTAGTTCAAATCTGAATTTTTACCTCAACTTTTGCACTAAAACTTTCTGTTCTAATTCTCTCAAATCATCTTCTTAAAACCTTTGATCATAAACATATTAGTTCTTGTTTTCAAGTGATACTATCCATCCTCACTCAAAGTGCAAGAGAAGAATACTTCTCCAACATCTTGTTTAGAAGTATTGAAGTGTTGTGTATATTGTTAGGTGTTGTGTAATTTGTAAAGTTGTAGAAGGTGTGTAATTGATAGATCTAGGTGGGTTAGTAGTTGTGAATAGAAGTAGTGAAGAAATAGGTATGTTGTGAAGAGGAAGTAGTGAAGGTGTGAGAAGTAGTGTAGTAGTAGTGTTGTGTATAAGTTGTGAAGAAGGTGTGTTGTGGTGTGAGATTGGTTCTAGCTACTATTAGAACTCGACATTTAGCTTAGTGTGGTTAATCGGTGTAAGCAAAAGTTGTGTAAGGTTTCTCCGCCAAAAGGGAGCTCGTTGTGTTAGTGAAGAAAACTCTCGAGTAGGAGACTCGAGGAGTGGAGTAGGGCAAGGAAGGAGACCTTGTAGGCGAACCACTATAAATCCGCCGTGTCTTGGTTTGATCTTTCCATCTCTTGTTCATTATCCTACTTACATCTTTATTGTTTACATACTCATATATATTTGCATCTAGTTTTAGCTTGTGATATTGTGCTAAAATTGATTTCACATAAAGTTCAAACAAAAGGTTCATTCACAAAATAAAGTTTTTATAAATAACCTAAAAAGATACAATATATATATATATATATATATATATATATATATATATATATATATATATATATATATATATATATATATATATATATATATATATATATATATATATATATATATACACTAGTAAAATTGATCATTTAGATTAAGTAGATTTTTACAATAAACCTTGTATCGAAGTTTTTATAAAACAAAGTTTTTAAAATCTAAATTGACGTAAAACTATTCAACCCCCCCCCCCCCTTTTAGTTTTCCACAATTGGCATCAGAGCTACGTTAAACAAGATTTTTAAAATAAATTGTATTTTAAAACTTTAATCGATCTATGGAATCGGAAAAATATTTAGAAGAAAAAATGACTTTAAACCACCATATTTTTCAAATGAGAATTTTAGTGAATGGAAAGATAAATTTGAAAATTATGTGAAATCAATAGATCAAGATCTTTGGCACATCATTTCAATTGGTGATATTCAAACAAAAACGGATTTTGAAAAACAATACAATTACTCTCAAACAAACGTTGATAAAAATACCAAAGCCAAACTAATGATTTATAAAACCTTACCTGGAATTGAATATGAAAGGGTATTCTTTTGTAAAACGGCAAATGATATTTGGAAATGTTTTTTAAACTTTCACCAATGGAAATGTCGAGCCAAAGATGATAAACTTGATGTTGCGCAAGAATTAATTGTTCTAGAAAATTTAATAAACAAACATTTAGTTGATATAAATACAAGTGCTACTAGTTCAAACATGGTCATTGAAGGTATTAATGACGAAGAATACATGAGCCAAATCCGAAGAAAGATTATAAATGAAACTTGGAGCGACATGGAAGATGAAGAGGATCGGTATATAGCATGTGAAGATTGTGAAGCATATAAAGCCCCAAATGAGGTACAATCCGGAACCAAACATTTTTGCTATGATCAATTCAAATTAGAATTTTCAAAATTATAAAGTAACTTCAAAAGTTTTTGCAACATAAACTCAAATATCACGTTCAAACATGAATCTTCAACATCTACCAAAGAAAATTTTGAAAAAGGAAAAATACTTGCTAAATTTGAAAATAGCTCCAAATCATTAATATACTTACTTAACACTCAAAAGGCTTTTGGTGACAAAACCGGATTAGGATTTAATGCTAATGATACGTTGAAAAATAAATCAAAGCAAATAGAGTTTGTAAAACCTAGTGGAGAAATTTAGAAAATTACTCTAATCATAACAATTGTTTATCTCTTGAGACAAGAAGGACATTATCATTGTATGGAAACATATTGATAAGAAATTCTTGTACTTGTTAAAAACATCTATACCATATGCATTTCAAATGCAATGGATGTTGTGACTAACCATCTAGGACCCATAAGACTTTGGGTACCAAGTTGTTTTACATGTTAGGTATCTTAATCATGTGGATTGGCACACTTGCATATACGTGAAGCTTGACGATCTATTGAGACATGCATTTAAATCTTCACGTGTTTATGCTTCAAGAACTTGCTTGCAATGCTTTGATGTTATCTCGTTACGGGTTCTCTATTACATTGCCTTCTCTCTACGATCTTCTTGGTACTCGTTGCTTCCTCTTTTCACTCTCTCATATGTCTTATTGAATTAATTCACTTTAAGACGCAAGGTACGCTCTCTCTTTTATTATAACGTAAATTTTCAAGATTGTTAATTGCATGTTCGTGTGATAATTTTGTTTATTGTATTATTTATACTGCGGATATATTCACTAAACCCTTTCAGCATGTACGACTTAATCACTAGAGTTTTAGGACTAGGAATGATGGAGCAAATTGACAAAATTCAATTGATTTTTCATAAATAAATTATTGCATAAAACTCCTTTATTTTATTTTCCTCATTCTTGAGTCTAGGTATTCACTTCACACAAAAATTAAAGATTGAGAACTTTACATTGCATGATTCTTTTTAAAACTCAATCTATCTAAACTATTCACATTTTTAACCACAAATATTGTAAGTCATTCATAACACATTTCATCAAATTTTGGTCATAATCATAATTAAGTATTTCACTTCGATTTCTTCAATATCATTTTGGCTCTTTCAAATCAAGTTTAGAATTTTCATAACTAAACACTTTAAAAACCCTTTACTACAAATCCTCTTAATGAAATTTCTCTTTGATTATACACTACTTTTCAAAAACTTTTTCTTGAACACATTGTTGAATAATGCTAAAAAGGTTTTCTCATTATTTGTGCTTGATACTACACATGTAATTGTCATATTATATAATCAAATATATATTTTTGACAAACGTGGGTTTAACAAATAAAATCAGGGAGATTTTGGATTGCTTCTTAAGATTTTTTTTGCATTAGGAGTTGAAACAATCGCATATTCACATATGTTGAATTTAGACACAAATTCTTGTTAAGACATAAGTCATTTTGTCACATTTGTTCCATCACTAGCTTCCCACTCACAAATTGCCTTGGCCTCTTTTTATTAAGATAGTTACCTTAGGATAAATAACTTGCTTAATTTTCCTCTTACATGATTTCCTTTGCATGAAAATATATTATATGCTTAGTTGCCTACATGCATACTTCTCTTGCATACTCCATTAAGATAATACTTGATTAAGTTGCCTAAAGAGATGAGCTTGCCCAAAACCAAACCTCCAAACAAAGTTCTTTCTAGAAGAATTTCTGTCAAAAACCATTTCTAGCAATCTGGGAATCAGGCTCTGGGCGGCCCCCATAATTATCAAGGGCGGCCCCTTTAATTTTAAGGGGGCCAGCCATTAATTAAGGGGGCCGTCCACCTGATGGACGAGATTCCCTGTTTGCTTTCCACTTTTTAGCTCATTTCACCCTATTTTGATTCCTCACTTCCCTAAACTCACAAACATCTTTTGTCTAGTAAACCTTCCACTTATTTATCCTTCCATAAACACATATTCATCACACTATAAATACCTCTCCTCATAACTTATCCTTGCTCAACCATTCCATCATGACCTCTCCCAACAAACCAAAATCAAAATCCTCCAAGCTAGCAAGGATGACTGAAAAACCCACATGGAGAAAGAAACAAAGCCCTCGAAACAAATCCGTCACAACAAGTGGATTTGGTAATCAATCAACATCTCCAAACACCTACTTTACCAACAACACTCCTAAATCTCAAGGACACTCCTTTGAACCACTCTACAAACCTTACCACAATGGCCAATCATCCCACTTCATCCCAAATCATACATCCTCATTCCCATCCAACTACAACGATCCATATCACTTTGGTCAATCATCAAATTACAACCCTAACTACACAACACCTATTCATCCACCTCCACTAAATGATTCACTCCACATTACCACGGAAAGGCAAAAGTTCCGTGAAGAAATGAACCAAATCCGTGATCTTAGTGATCTTAATGCTATGCATCTTGCACAACGCAACTTGAACAAAACTCCATCCTCTCCTTACTCAAATTGCCTACCTCACTCCCTTAACTTGGATCAAGTCATCAACCACACCCACTATTGTCCTTGTTGCTACTTTCTCCAAAAACAAATCCTTGACCTAAGTGAAGATATTTCGTGGATCGAATATCTCCTCACTCGTCCACATCCAATACCTCCATTAGTTAGGTATAACATACCTAGATCCACTCCTTCCGCTCCATATCCATCACCATCATACCACTAAATCCAATAACCATGTTTCCATCCTCTAATACTTTCACCACAAACCTTTGTACCCCATGCATGTTCAAGAGACCTTAAGTCGGCAACTTAGTTATATCTAATGTAGTTTGCTAGAAAAGCATATATGTTTACACATATATGTTTAACTTTGTACTAGTGATTATGTTTCTAACATAATCTTCTTCAATAATCAATAAATGTAACTTAGGTTCAATTAATATTGATTGCTTGGTGTTTATGCATGCTTATCTTCTTGTTTTTTAATCTATGTTTGCATGGATAGTTTTATGATTATATATATGCTTCTCTAATAAACCAAAACTAAAATAAAATGTTCCAATAGAGCTTACTGCAAACACAAAACCAAAATAAACCACTTTTAGAAAAATTTTGAAATTTGGTCGTCTGGGAATTTACCAGATGGGCGGCCCCCATAATTAACACGGGCCGCCCCTTTAATTTTAAGGGGGCCGACCATGAATTAAGGGAACCGGCCATCTAGAACAGTTTTTACACTGTTTTCTTTTGCAACTTGTGACTTCTTTTGCTAGTCCCAGCTACCATTTCCCTTAAAAACTAAACTGATTTTGGAATCTAACAAAGCAATTTCAAATTAATACCATTTCTAAACATGATTTCATGCTATATAACCTTTTACACCTTCATCCACACTCCATTATCATCATCAACCTCAACCAATTCATCATGTCATCACCAAAAACCACCTCCTCCAACAAAGCCAAGAAACAAAAACTTGTTATCATCCCACCAAAATAACTCTTTATTGATCTTACTAATGAAGACAATACCACTCCATCACCACCACCTCAATGTTCATCTCCTAGTGCTCCAAATGCACCATCAACACATGGAACCTCCACCTCTTCCATACCATCATCATCATCCATCAATGACTACATCAACACTCACCTATCACCTCCACCAAGAGTACCACCACCACCACCTATTGAAAATGCATCCTTAGACATCACTCTCTCACTATCACCCATCACACCTCTTGATGCACATTTTTCACCATCACCACTCAACCAACCAAACTACAACCCCATCCCATGGAGCTTACTTGAAGCTCATGGTGACACTTGCCTTTGTTGCATCCATAACAGTACCATCATCTTTGGCTTAAAAGAAGAAATACATTACATGTTTTCATACATTGAAAGCTTGTTCCCTCAACCTCAGCCAACAACATCCACTCCTCCACCACCAACATCAACCACACCTCCACCTCCATCAAACACACCTCCATCAACTCCATCATCTCCACCTACAACATTGCTCCTCCCAAATTAAGCATGACTCATGGTTGGAAAATAAATTTGTTTAAACCATTTTGATGACAAGCTCTAGGAAAAACATTTCTATTAGAGTTTTGGTTGAATGTAAGCCCTTAAGGCTTTAGTTTATTAGTTGTATTGTTCATGCATCTTGGATGTATGATGTTTGTATTTTTATCAATTTCATGAAGTGTTTTCTTCCATGCTTATATTGCTTGACTTATATATATATATATATATATATATATATATATATATATATATATATATATATATATATATATATATATACCAATAAACACAACCTAAAACCAAACCTCACTCCCAACCTAATTTTAAGATTAAACACACGAACCTCGAACCATATATAAATCGAACCAAAGAAACAAAAATAACATTAATCCCAGTGCAAACACAAACTTCTATCCACACATTCTCTCTCCCTCAACCAACACGTACACACACTAAAATACACTTCTCTCTAACCTAAACGCACAACCATATCTATCTCTCTAAAAATCTATTTCGACACCACGCACACCACTACAAACGTTTTTGTTCTTCGTAATTTCGGGGTTTTAGGTATTTTTTTCTATTAATTCATGTAATTTTTTTTTATGTTTTGAGGGGTTTTTTTAGCTATTATAACATTTTGACTTATTTATTTTTTTAGATCTGTTGCCGCGATCGCTAGATTTGTAGTCGTCGCTACCGGATATTCTTGTTGCGCTGCTGCCTGCCGGATTTCTTTTAGAATCTGAGTTGTTATATTATTTTGTTAATTTGTAAGTAAGTTTTATTATAATTGTTTTGGTAAATGTTGTTACGGTAAAGTTCAAATTTGTTAATTTTTAATTTGATGGTACAGAATGTTATAATGATTCTTTTAGTTAATGTGTAAAATATCTTGTGATGTTTTCTTTTGTTGGTAAATATATATTTCATATTTTGAAGGGTTTTTTTTTTTTTTTTTAATTATTATTATTATTTTTTTTACAGATCTGATTTGTAATAACATAGTCTAATTGTTCTTCTATATTTGTTGTTGCTGTGCTTTCGTTACCGAAAACCACCGCTGCTGTCACCGGGTCTGCTCCGCCGTTGCTTTCACCGGAATTTTGGCTCTTTTGGTTTAGTTGCTAAAATGAATCTGGCTTGAAGGTTATATTTTTTCGGATTATGTGTTTGGTTTTTCAAAGTCAATGGCTCTTTCTTGTGAACCAAATGTGTTTTTGTTGATTACTTGCGGCATTTTTTTGAAAATGGAATACGATATAGTATATTTATGTTTTCTTTCAAATCACTCACGATCTTTGGTTTCTGTTTTGATTATGAGATTGATAAGTCAAGAAAGTTATTTGACGTTCTTAGATTTCTTAGATTTGTGGTAGGCTGGTAGCTTCTTATTAGTGGATGTTTCAATGTTTTATTTTAGTTCTAAATTGCTTTATAAAGTTGG
Organism: Artemisia argyi; assembly: GCA_030686995.1. Lineage (NCBI taxonomy): Eukaryota > Viridiplantae > Streptophyta > Magnoliopsida > Asterales > Asteraceae > Artemisia > Artemisia argyi. Next base: position 190,809,318 of record CM060709.1, read on the forward strand.
ATCAAATAAATATTGTGATTAGTTGGCTGATGGTGTTTTGTGGGAAATGATAACATGTTTCGTCTTTGGTTGCGTTACTGTTACGGGTTTTGAGGCTGATATGATGTTTTCAGAGCAAGTTGTGTTTATTATTTATTTTCGGATCTCATGAGTTCATGATATCTCCTTGAGTTCATTGTCATGTTATCAATGCCTTATATTATTATTTTTCGGTTTTGAGTTCAATGATTTTTATCAATGGTGATGTTTACTTTTGTACGTAATTTTTTCCCCATTTGAAAACAAACTTTGTCCGTTGAGAAGTGGTTCTTGAATCTTGAATTGGTTGTCTCTTAAAAGTTGTGGTACTAGGTCCTTCTAGCAACCTATAAAAAATGTAAAGGACTTTTACATAGTGACATGACATGAGTTTATTTTCCAATGCTTTGACTTAGAGGTTGCTTTTTTTCTTAAAAGTGATTGTAAGTTCAAACTTAAAAAATAGAAACTTTACAAAAGTTATATTAAAATGACACAAACTACAAAAAGTGTATTTTAGAACCGGATGGCAATGCAATCCTCTTTTTGCTGTCATTTTGACATTAGAGCCACAATATAAAACGAGGTAATACCTAACGGGTTTTCATTAGATCCGTTTTTTAATGCTTAGTGTATTTGAAGTGCTGCAAGTTTAAAAAGGGTTGTTGTACTTTTTTGAATTTTTTAAAATTGAAATGATTTTATTTATTTATTTTTTATTTTTTGAACAAGAAATGAAAGTTGATAACAGTTGATGGAGATGTTTTGACCAAAAATTTTCAAATTCCATTTGTGGGAGAAGTAAATTGCTAATGTACATGTGACTAGATAAAAGAAGGTAGGTAACTTGAGATTCTATAAGCGTGTTTTGTAAAAAAAGGTGAGTCCTAATAACCTTCCCCATTTCTAATACGAGTAACAAGAGTTTACATAGTTTATTGATTTTGTTTGGTCTTCAAAACATTTTGGTATATAAACTTGATTTATACGGTAGTAAATAACATTTTAGAAATAGTTTCAAGACATTCACATGTAGATTTATACAACAATGTTTTAAATTTTATAGCATTAAAAAAAAGTTACAGTATTTCTCCACCATTCTGGTTTAAAGTAGTGCCCAGATCTAAAAAACATGCACCAAGCACAACCTTGTGCAAAGGGAAGTGATTGGCACACTCATAAAAGTTATTGGCACACTCAACTGTACAAGCTGTTAAAGCAGGATATACGTAAAGTACAACTGTCTAATGCATTGAATGGAGTGTGCCAATAAATTATAGGAGTGTGCAAATCATTTCCCTTGTGCAAAGCATGAACAGACATACTATTTTGCAGGGCCTGTTGTATGTGTAAGCTACCATTACTCTACAAATATAGATAGTACCCAAAAAAAACTCAAATACGAATGTGAGGCATATATTACTCCGTATAAAACTGTTAGTCGTGACAAAATAAGTTGTGGTTTCAACCACAAATAAGTTTTCTTCTTTTTTAAAGGTACATGAAAGTAATGTATTTTTCATAAAAAAGAAAAAAAAAAAAAAAAAAAAAAAAAAAAAAAAAAGTGGCTAATGGTCATAAAAAAAAATATAGAGAGAATGGTCTAACAGTCAAAAAATATTCAAGCACGAACGGACAACAGGCCAAATGGGCTCGAGCCTGAATGGCACGGGCCAAACGGGCTCGATCCCGAACGAGCACGGGCTAACGGGCTCGAGCCCGAAAGGTTAGATTTCTTAGATTTGTGGTAGGCTGGTAGCTTAGGTCTTATTATTAGTGGATGTTTCAATGTTTTATTTTAGATCTAAATTGCTTTATAAAGTTGGATCAAATAAATATTGTGATTAGTTGGCTGATGGTGTTTTGTGGGAAATGATAACATGTTTCGTCTTTGGTTGCGTTACTGTTACGGGTTTTGAGGCTGATATAATGTTTTCAGAGCAAGTTGTGTGTTGGGAATTATACTAACAGTTACCACGGATAGTGAAGATGTTACAACTGCAGAAGATTGTACTTGCAGTGGAAACTCATTACCACTGCAAGAACAATATATTACCACTGCTTATTAGATAACTGTTAGGAAACGCGTCTAGATAAATATAGAATAGATCTTGTGAATATCTTATTCTATTAGCTTTATACTTATCTTGTAGAAGAGGACTTCTTGTGCTATAAAAGGAGATCCTAGGTTAAGGGTTAGAATATACGAAAATATACAAGTTGTCATATACGTTTCTAGAGCTTCAAGGTGTAACCCTAGTGATATCAAGATCACTTGTATTATTATTATTATTAATAATATTGGAGCTAATAGTTTGTTTACATACATTGTTCATATACAACTGTCTTACTCACAATCAAACTTCTAAGTGTTACTAAGTAGATTCCGCATACTTAGTGATATAATTCAAAGTATCAATCTAATACAAGTTCAAGGTGTTTAGATCCAACAAGTGGTATCAGAGCCAGGCTTTGATACTTTGATTTAGAAGACTCAAGTTTCACTCAGAAGAATCAATGGAGACAAAAACCAGTAACTCAAACATTGCTGCTAAGCTTCCAAAGCTTAAGTTGAATGACTTTGAGATGTGGAGGCTAATGATAGAACAATTCTTTATGGTCCAAGATTACACACTCTGGGAGATCATTATGGTTGGAAACTCTTTCAAACCAAGTTCTACTTCAGAGATGATTGGTGGCAAGGAAGTAATCAAGGTCAACACTGGACCTGTTACTAATGATGAAAGACTTCAGCTAAAGAATGATTTGAAGGCTAGAGGTCTGTTGCTGATGACACTTCCCAGAGACCAAGTTGTTGCATTCAGCAAGTTCAAAACTGCAAAGACTCTCTTTGATGAGATCTGTGAAGTTTTTGGTGGTAATGATTCCACCAAGAAGACTCAAAAGACCCTGCTGAAGCAAACTTATGAAAACTTTGGTTCAACAAGTAATGAATCTCTTGATAGCATCTTCACAAGGCTACAAAAGATTGTTTCACAACTCACTGTTTTTGGAATTGAGGTGGAAAAGGAAGACCTCAATCTAAAGTTCTTAAGAAGCTTACCCTCTGAGTTTGGAACTAATGTTGCTGTGTGGGAAGATAAGCCAGAGATGGAGACCATGAAACTTAATGACTTGTACAATAACTTCAAGGTTATTGAACAAAGACTGAAAAAAGCTGGCAAAATAAGCTCAAGTTCAGGAAGTGTAGCACTTATATCATCATCTCTTGATGATAGTTCAGATGAAGAAAGTGATAGTGATGATGACAGTGCTAACATTGTTGTTTCCACTGGTAGTGGAAGTGTTTCCACTGGTAGCTCAAAGAGACAGATTGCAGGGCTTAGTGATACTACTTTTTATGCCTTTATATCAAGTTAAGTGGGTGGTTCAATCCTCAATCATGAGGATCTGGATCAAATTGATGAAGATGATATGGACATTAAATGGCAAGTGGCATTACTGAGCTTGAGGACAAATAAGTTTTGGAAGAAGACTGGTAGAAAGATCAACATCAGTGGCAATGAAACAGTAGGTTTTGACAAAAAGAAGGTGGAGTGCTACAATTGTCACAAGAAGGGGCACTTTGCTAGAGAGTGTAGGAAGCCAAGGAAGTCTGAAAACAGGTCAACTTGGTACAAGCAGGACAAGAAGAAGGAACCTACTACTGATGAGCCAAAGGGGTTATTGGCCATTGATGGAGTGAGCTTTGATTGGAGTTTTATGTCTAAGGAAGAGGAAGATGATTCAGAGTCTGCAATGGTTGCTACAGAACTTGCACTTATGGCTTTTTCTGACTCTGAGGTACAAATTGATAATGCTTGTTCTAAATCTTGTAAGGCCTTAAAAGAGTATGAGAAACTTAAAGCACAATTTAATGAGCAACACATAGAGTTAACTCATACTAATTATAACTTATCAAATCATAAAAGAGGCCTAAGTGTTTTAGAAACTCAATTAGAGCATTATAGGGCAAATGAATCTAAGTTCAATGATGATATTGCAGTATTAAGAAGAGACTTAGATTATCAGGTTGCTATTAATAAGGTTCTTAGAGAAGAACTAGAAAAGGTTAAAGTGGCTAGTGAGAATATTATGATAACTAAGCAAACACTGGATCATCAATCCAAGTGTATTGATAAAATTTGGGAAGCCCAAATTGTGAGCAAAGCTAAATCAGGTCTTGGATACAAAACTCTTCCACCACCTCTAAGAGGTGTTCCAGCACCTCCTGGCATTGACTTAGCTCACACAGGTTTAGAAGAATTTCAGGATCTACCTATGACCTATGGACCAAAGTTTGTTAAACCAGTTGAAATTGAAAAGGTTCAGGTTGAGGTTGATGTATTTGATAGTGCTAGTGACTCATCTCTTAAAGATGAAAATTTGAATGTTGAGTCTAAACCTAGTACTCCTGAAAATGTTAAAGTGGAGGTTAAAAGAAGTATTCCTGATGTTGTCAAAGAGAAGCCTAGGTCACAACCTAATTTCACTAGGCCCACTACTAGATATGCAGAGATGTACAGAAGTAGGTCACCAACTCCTAGGGGCAATATGAGGAGTTGGAATCATGTCAAATCTAGGCAATTTGGTAGTGACTTTGTGTTCAATAACAAACCCTGTCATATATGTGGTAGCTTTGGCCATTTAGCTAAAGGCTGTACCTACCACTTGGGAAGAAGGGAAGTGTTTGGGAATACTTGGGTGAATAGACACAATGCTAATAACTTAACTCACCCAAATCAACTTAGCAAGATGATTCCTAGGTCTGTTTTGCTTCACTCTGGCATTAAACCAATTTCCACTGCTAGACCAGCAGTTGCCACTGCCAGAAATAAAAACAGAGTTTACCCTAAGTCCCCTGTTACTACTTTTGTTTAATCTACTCAAACAGGGAAAAAGACCAATTTTGAAAAGAAGGTTAACAATAATCAGAAGTGGGTACCTAAAATTTCTAAGCCAGCAGTTTCCACTGCTAAGGCAGCAGTTACCACTGCAAGGCCAAAGGTTACCACTGCAAGGTCTGTTAACAAGAAAAGGGTAAATGTGGGAAATGTTGTTAAGGCCTCAGCTCGTTGGGAATGGAAACCAAAAGGAACCATCACCTCAAACAATCCCAATGGTGTATCAATGACCTTTGATAGATATAATTATATTGATACACGAGGCAGATCCAAGTCATTTGTGGCTTGGGTCCCCAAAAGGAACTAATTTCTTTATTCTGTGTGCAGGGACATTCAAAGACTACTAATGATCAAGGATACTCAGACAGTGGATGTTCCAGGCACATGACTGGCAATAAGTCCTATCTTTCAGACTTTCAACCTTATGATGGACAATTTGTCAGCTTTGGAGGAGGAATTGGTGGCAAAGTTTCTGGCAAAGGAACTATCAAAGCTGGAAACATTGATTTTGAAGATGTGCAGTATGTGAAAGAACTCAAGTACAACCTCTTTAGTGTGTCACAGATGTGTGACAAAAAGCATAGAGTTCTATTCACAGAAGATGAATGCTATATCTTATCTAAGGATTATAAGCTTCCAGATGAATGTGACATTTTGCTTAAAATCCCTAGAAAAGGAAATTTGTATAGCATTGATATGCAGAACATAGTGGCTAATAATGATGTTACTTGCTTGCTTGCTAAAGCTACTTTGGATGAATCAATGCTTTGGCATAGAAGACTTGGTCATGTTAACTTCAAGACCATCAACAAGATTGTGAAAGATGGACTTGTCAGAGGACTACCAGAGAAAAGATTTGAAAATGACCAAACTTGTGTTGCCTGTCTCAAAGGAAAGCAACACAGAGCTTCATGCAAGACCAAGGCATTCAATTCAATCAATCATCCACTTTTTATGCTGCATATGGACTTGTTTGGTCCTACTTCAGTAAGCAGCATCACTTTAAAGAAGTATTGTCTTGTTGTAACTGATGATTTCAGTAGATTCACATGGGTTTTCTTTTTAAGTACTAAGGATGAAACAACAGGCATTCTTAAGACATTCATCACTCAAGTTGAAAATCAATTTGAAAAGAAAATCAAGATCATCAGGTGTGACAATGGGACAGAGTTCAAGAATAAAGTTATGGATGATTTCTGCAGAGACAAAGGTATTAAAAGAGAATTTAGTGTTGCAAGAACTCCTCAACAAAATGGAGTTGCAGAAAGAAGAAACAGAACACTAATTGAGGCTGCTAGAACAATGTTAGCTGATTCCAAGCTTCCAGTGACTTTTTGGGCTGAAGCAGTTAACACTGCTTGCTACATTTAGAATAGGGTTTTAGTGGTCAAAACAAAAAACAAGACACCTTATGAGTTGTTCAGAGGAAGACCTCCTACTTTGGAGTTTATGAGACCATTTGGGTGTCATGTTACTATTCTCAATACCATTGATCATCTGGGCAAATTTGAAGAAAAGTCAGATGAAGGCTTCTTTGTTGGATACTCTATGGTTAGCAAGGCTTTTAGAGTCTATAACTTAAGAACAAAGAAGATTGAAGAGAACTTGCATGTTCAGTTTCTTGAAAATAAAGCAAACATGGCAGGTTCAGGACCAGATTGGCTATTTGATCTTGAAACATTATCTAATACAATGAATTATGTTCCTCTCACTTCAAGTACTGGAGACAAAGATCTTGAAGATTCATAAGAATTCATTGATGAAGATGAAGCATGTAAAGATAATGAAGATCAACTTGTTATGCCACTTTGGGACTTTGGTGATAATTCTGAAAAACCAAGTGATGCAGATGGTGTGAATAAAGAAATTCCTACTAGAAGTGGTAACTCAATTTCCACTGCTACACCAGAAGTTTCCACTGTAAGCCCAATTGTGGAACATACTTCTCAGGAATCACCAAGTGATGATGTAGAGATCTCAAACATGCCTACAACATATGATATTCCTAGCACATCACAGTCTACCATTCACAAATTTCATCCACTTGATAATGTTATTGGTGAACTTCAATCAGGTGTGAAGACTAGAAGACAGACCAAGAAAGATGATATTCATGGGTTCATAAGTGAAGTATATGAGTCCAAGAAACATAGTAAGAAGAATGAGTGTTTGTTTTTCTGTTTTCTCTCACAAGTGGAGCCTAAGAATGTGTATATGGATTTAGGAGAATCTAGCTAGGTTGAAGCTATGCAAGAAGAGTTATTGCAGTTTAAACTTCAAAAGGTTTGGGTTCTTTGTGACTTGCCTGATGGTATGAAGGTCATTGGTACTAAATGGGTTTTCAGAAACAAGAAAGATGAAAGAGGCATTGTAATCAGGAACAAAGCTAGATTGGTTGCTCAAGGATACACTCAAGAGGAGGGTATTGATTATGAAGAAGTATTTGCTCCGGTTGCAAGGATTGAGGCTATTAGATTGTTCTTAGCCTATGCATCATTTATGGGCTTTACAGTCTATCAAATGGATGTTAAGAGTGCCTTTCTGTATGGAACTATTGATGAGGAGGTATATGTCTCTCAACCTCCAGGCTTTGAAGATCCTCAACACCCAAATAAAGTTTACAAAGTGGTTAAGGCTCTTTATGGTTTACATCAGGCTTCAAGGAAGTGGTATGAAACCTTAGCTACTTATTTATTGAATAATGGGTTTCATAGAGGCAAGATTGATCAAACTTTGTTCATCAAGAAAGACAAGGGTGATATTCTACTTGTGCAAGTATATGTTAATGATATTATCTTTGGATCTACTAAACAAGAGATGTGCAAAGAGTTTGAGAAGCTGATGAAAGATGAATTTCAAATGAGTTCTATGGGAGAACTTACATTCTTTTTGGGGCTGCAAGTTCAACAGAGTAAGGAAGGCATATTTATCAGCCAAGACAAGTATGTGGCTGAGATTATTAAGAAGTTCAAGTTCTCTGATGCAAAATCTTCCAATACCCCTGCTGACAAGACCACTCACATATTGTTGAAGAATGCTAGTGGTGCTAATGTTGATGTTCACACTTACAGATCTATGATTGGTTCTTTGATGTATCTTACTTCATCAAGGCCAGACATTATGTTTGTTGTTTGTGCTTGTGCAAGATTTCAAGTTACTCCAAAGACATCACATATGACAGCAGTGGAAAAGATTTTTAGGTACTTGAAGACTTATCCTAATCTAGGATTATGGTATCCAAGAGACTCTCCTATGGAATTGATCACATACTCAGATAGTGACTATGCTGGTGCAAGTTTGGATAGAAGATCAACTACTGGAGGATGTCAATTTCTTGGATGTAGATTGGTGTCATGGCAGTGCAAGAAGCAAACTATGGTGGCTACTTCAACCACTGAAGCAGAATATGTTGCAGCTGCTAGTTGTTGTGCTCAGATCCTTTGGCTTCAGAATCAATTATTGGACTATGGGTACAATTTCATGAACACCATTATCTATATAGACAATAGTAGTACCATTTGCATTATAAAAAATCCTGTGCAACACACTAAAACTAAACATATTGAAATTAGACATCACTTTATTAGAGATTGTTTTGAGAAAAAGCTTATTAATGTTGTCAAGATTCATACTGATGACAATTATGCTGATTTATTAACAAAAGGGCTTGATGTGGGTAGGTTTCAATACTTGGTATCAGGCATTGGAATGCTCAACCCATAAACTTTTGATGTCTAAATACTTTTCAGTGTTGCAGGATACTTTTTGGGTACTAATATTGTTTGTATTGTATGTATGGTTTTCTACTAACTTGTATGCAGAGTTATCAAGAGCACAGTGGTAATTAACATACAACAGTGGAAAGATTGGTGATAATAACAAGCAGAAAAGAGTACTTTTATTGATTATTTAGAAGAAGTACATCACAACCATCAACAAAATATTGTCACCAAACAAGAAAACCATTACATCTGACATAAACCTATAACCTAACACCTACTCCATAGGTTTCTTTCCTTTTCCCTTATACTGATGCTTGCTTTTGGAAATTTTCTTTCTCTTGTCATCAAAAGAGAGTTGTTTCCTTGGACAAGCAAGTCCCAGAACTTGCTTGGGAGGCCTTGGTGCTTGAGTAGGCTTGTCTATAGCTGGCCACTTCATGTTGTTTATTGCAGTTGTCAATGCTGTGGTGAGAGCCTTTGGGAGTTCCTTGGAAAGATCAAAGGTTGGATCATTCTCATCATCTGATGAAGAGCTAGAATAAAACTTAGGAGATGGAGCAGGATCAGCTGATATCTTCTTATTGGGTTTTATGCTTGAAGATGTAGCAGTTGCAGTATTTGGTGGAAAATATCCACTCCATCCAGAAGAAAGTTCTTCAGAGTCTGAGTAGTAGCTGATTTCCTCATCAGAAGAATCATCAGAGGAGATGTAGATTATTGGAAACTGACTCATGATGGTGTATAGGGTTTGTGTTTATTGAAGAAAATTGTTGATGAATGATAAAAGATGTTGAGCCCCCTTTTATATGCAAAGTCAAGGTCGAATTCTCATTAATGAAGGATATTTACTTCTACTTGTTTTGGTAGGTTGGAGGAGTAAATTTGGTTATTATCGGGTTGACTTTTGAGAAGATATTTTTGTGAATAGTAACTTGGTTAAAAAGTTACTTTGGGTTAATCTTTATGGGTTAAGTTGAGGTTCATCTTGTGTTGCAGAATACAACCCATATCATTGGAGTAATAAGGTGTGTATCATTAACACACAACAAATGGTTATTGATTCACCATGTCTAATCCACATAAGAATCAACTAGTCCAGAGCAAACGGCTACTGGTAAAGACTTATCAAATCCATTTATGGTCGATAGTTTACCAAAAACTAGGTTATCAACTCACCATACATCCATGTGATCAAGAGTTGGCTAGTCCATAGCAAACGGCTCATGGTAAAGACATCTCAAATCCGTTGATAGCTGGTAGTTTGCTAAAAACTATAATAAGAGCAGCAAATTTTCATGTTTTATTCACCACTGCTCTTTGATATTTTTGTGAAAATTTTACCAATGCTAGTTCATCAGTTACCACTGCAAGAGTAATTTTTCCACTGATGACTAGCCGTTACAACTGTTGTGTCAGTAATCCATTTTTTACTAGCCGTTGTAAAACTAACTGTCATTCCTTATTAATAGGGTAAAATCTTTTGTGAATTATCTACTTACTTATTATAAATTATTCTTTTTCCAAAGATAATTCTTTCTTAAGATAATTCACATTGCGCACCTCCTCAAACCCTATTAGTATAAATTGATCATCATACGGCTTGCTTTTTATCTTGATTACTAACACTTTCATTCTCTTTTTCACAAATATCATGGCGATTCTAAAATTTGTCGAGGAGCACAACTAAGTGGCCTACTTACAAAAGTCAAACGAGAAGAGTGGTCCAATTTTCCATCAGATTGTGGATTTTCTAAACACAACTCATATAAGGTATGCCTTAACTATTAATCCCACAATCTATGTCTCTCATATCAAACAGTTCTGGAACACTGTGGAGTCCATAACTCTTGAACAGGGAGACACACAAGAATCTGTGGATACTCTAAGAGCCACAGTTGATGGGGTAACTATTGATGTTACTGAGTCATCTTTGAGGAGAATTCTCCAATTGGATGATCTCAATGGTATCATCACATTACCTAATTCAGAAATTTTTACAAATATTGCTTTAATGGGGTATGATACATCAAAACAAAAAGTCACTTTTAGAAAAGGATGTTTTTGTCCCCATTGGAGATTTTTGATTCATACTCTTCTACATTGCCTAAGTCCTTAGAAAACATCTTATGAACAATTTGCATCAACCATGGCTTATCCTTTGGGTTGTTTGGCAACAGATAGGACTTTCAATTGGTCAAAGTTTATTTTTAATAATATGAAAGGCAATGTAAAGAGTACATATAAATTTTTGATGTATCCAAGGTTTGTGCAAGCAGTGTTAAATGAGTTTCAACTGCACCCTCACAATAGAATTTATGAACCTTCCACTCTTAAGCCAAAAGTTTTTCAAAATATGACTAAAGCTTCAGAACTTTGGAATGGGGAGGTTCATCCACTTTTTCCTCAAATGCTTGCTAAAATTTCTCTAGTATAGGGTGAGGATGCACCAATCCCAGCTGCATCTCAACACACACCCAATATTGTTGTTCCACAAATTCAACATACCCCTGCTGTAACTCACACTTATGAAAGAAGGTCTAAACAGCCAACTTCTCTCATCTCAACATTGCATGTTGCTGAGCCTTTTGGTGTAGGCATAAGCAGTGGTGGTTCAAGGCTTCATCCTAGTCCAACTAGGGAAGAGCCTAGACCAATGCCTTATGATTCACCTCTCCCAGCAAGTTACACAGTTGGAAGTGATGAAGGCAGTGTGCAACAAAATGAATTGATGGACATTTGTACCAAATTAGTCAAGCAGGTTCAAGCTCTGGAGAAAGACCTGGCACAGACCAAAGAACAACATGCCACAGAGCTGAAGACATTGAAGGATGAGATTCACAAATTGCAGAATGAAGTTGAGAATCTCAAGAAGCAAAGATCTCAAGTTATGTTATCATCCTCTTCACCTTCAGATGAGTTTTCTGCAAGTTCTACTAAAGTTTTGGGAGATTCTTCCAAACAGGGGAGGAAAATAGATGCAGAGATTAAGGGGAGGAGTAAAAATTTTGATAAAGATTTTGCTGAGCTAAGTGATTCTGATGATGCTCATGCAAAAGATGATGATGCTGAGACTGAGGGGAGGAAATTGGATTTTGAAGATATGGATGCTGATGCAGGTTTTAACTTTGATGATTTAGTTGGAACTGCTCAACCAATTTCCACTGAAGCAGAACAAGTTCCCACTGATCAACAAATTACCACTGCAAGTGAAAATGTTCCCACTGCTACTCAAGAAGTTACCACTGCAGAGGAAGAAGCTGCCAGAATAAGATCAGTTAAAGGAAAAGCTGTTATGATTGCTTCAAATCAAGAGCAAATAAGAAAGATTTCTAAGAAAGAACAAGCTCAGATCAACTTTGATGCAAGATTAGCAGAGCAACAACAAGCTGAAGAGAATGAAAGAAAGAAAAAGCTTAAGGAAGATGAAGTTGCTAGCTTTATGGAAGCAACTAGGTTGGATAAACTTGAAGCTGTAATGGCACAACCACTGTCAGTTGTTCCACCTATGATCATGCATGAGAAACCTCCATTATTCACTTATGTGCCTATAGAAGAAGAGATTGATTTCTTGATTAATAATGATCTAGTAATCAGGAAGAAGGCCATTGAACTTATTGCAAATACAACCTTGAATGAAGAACAAAGGTCTGCTCAACTTAAAGATTTCATTCAAATGAAGAATCAGCAGGCTCTTGATGAAATCATTGGGGATGCTAGCAAAGGTCAAAACAAGCCAAGAAAGCTTACAAAGGCACAGATTATTGCTGAGATGAAGACTTTTTGTTGTCATGTTGGAAACATGAAGAAGGCTCAATTCAAAGGAATGTCACATGAACAGGTTGAAGGTATTTTGATGAGTGTCTAAATACTCATCATTTTATACCAATCTGAGCTGCTAAAACATCCAAAAACACTCAAATATGCATCAAAATACTTAAAATATCTTAAAAGTGTGTTTTATATGTTTCAAATGCAAAATATGCAAAAACAGATGAAAAACGTACAAAATTTGCATAATTGGCAGTTTCAGTCCCTCAAGTTTCATAAATTGTCAAAACTAGTCCCTGAAGGTTTCAAATAGAATAAAAGTCAACTTAAGTCCATGGGAAGTCAAATTTATTCACAAATAGTCCCTGGATGAAAGTTTACACAAAATGGCAACTTTTACCCCTCAAGTTTCAAAATTGGCAAAATTAGTCCCTGGGTATTCAAAAAGTGAAATCTAACAAATATTACCCTTGAACTATTCATGAATGATAATTTGGAACATTTTGATAAACTTTTGGAAATTTACAAAACTTACCCTTCAACTTTCAGAAAATTACAAGTTTGGTCCCTGGAGTTTGTGGAATTGACAGAAAAGGTCCCTGGTATTTGAAAATGAAAAAAATATACTTTTGGTCCTTGTGTTATGTTTTATTGGCAGGTTTGGTCCTCAAAGGAAGTTTGGAAAGGTGGCATGATCAACCCCTCAACTTTGGCCAAATTACAAAATTGGTCCTTAAGTTACATAAACCAAACGGATCCTTATTATTATTATCCACCAAATCCAAATCCAATACAAACACCACCCAGCCCATTCCTACCTTAGCCCAACAAACAAACCAGCCCACCCTGAGTATAACTCAGGGTCAAACCCAGTCAACCCCGCCAAAATACCACCACTACTGTTCATCGTCCTCACCCCCATCCTGAAACCCAAAACCCGGTGGTTTTTGCCACCTCTCCTCCTCCACCTGTCTACCCCAGCTCACAACCTACCCTCCTACACCACCTCACCTCTTCCCAAGAAGCAGTTAATGCTTCCTCACCATGAAAACACTCAACCTTTCCTCCTTTCCCCTGTTTTTCTTCCAACTTGGCCTCCAAGCTTCAAAAACCACCCTATCTTGTCCCCTCCACCTCTACATGAATACAAGATGCATTAATTATCCTCAAACAGCCTCAAGCAACCTGTAAGACTTTTTGGCGCCAAAATCGTTTAAATGGCTAGGATCAATTATGCACATCCAAGGGTCAAGAAAAGAAGTGGGAATTTATGAGTGGTCACCAAGGAATTCAGAGAGTATAAAAGAAAGAGAAGGAGCAGAGGAATAACTACCTTTGGATTAGCCTAGGTCACGTAGAATAATTAATCTTTAATGCTTTCTTTAAGTGTTGTAATTTACAGCTTTAATTAGTGTAATGATCCTCAAAATAGTGTAATGGAACATCATTCTCAGTTTAATGTCAAGTTATCTTTTAATTTCATGTTTTAGCTTAAACACCTTTAATTTCATGTCATTTAAATTTCTGTTTGATTAGTGTTGTTTATGTGGACTCAAATAGGTCACTTAAGCTCCTGATAAAGCCTTAAGGCTTTTAGAAATCTTAAATCAGCTTAGTCTTTAAAAAATCAAAAATAGATAAAAAATAGAGAAAATAGAAAATTAAATAAAAAATCTGTGTTCTTTGTGTTACAAGCTTGGAGCAGGGTAAATTCTTGATGGCCCTTTGGTTTAGAGCCTCATGGGAGGCTATAGGATTAGGTTATGGTCACTTGGTCTCATGTCTCAGCTTTGATCACCTTGTAAGCCATTTTTACAATTTTTGCATTTTATTGCTTAAGTTATCTATCTGCTTTGATCTTTCTGTTTTTATGTTTATTTGTTATTAGTTAATGATTATATAGCTTAATCTAGGTTGTTCATGTTTTGGATTTGATTGTGGCTTGAAATGGCATTTTGACTGTTATGTTCATAATTTTTGATGATCATAGGTATAGACTTGTGTGACTACTTGTGTATGCTGAAAAAGGTCCAATTTGACATCTTGGGTCCTCTGGATTTGATGGATTAAGTTTATACAGTCCTATGTAATGAAAAGCTCAATTTAGTCCAATTTAAAGGTTGTTTGGATTTGATAGATGAACTGTGTTAGAGGTTGTGTAGGGTGTTATTCTTGTTTGATATATGCCATATATGATTAATATGACTCAGGGAAACCTTAACCAAAGGGTGTAGCATGGTAGATAGTCAAATTGACACTTGACTGTCTCATTATGAGCAATCTGAGGTTGTCATAACCTAAAACCTTGCATATGTGTTTAAAAGTTGATAATATTTGTTAGTTTCATGTTCTTGTAACTTAATATGTCTTATTTAGTCATTAAATTCAGATCAAAGTTGATCAAAGTCAACTTTGATCATAAAATAGAAAAAGTCAAATGTTAGTTTTTCAAGTTTTTGAATAAATGTCTGATTTTAGTGTGATCTTGTTATTTAGTTTTAGAACTTGTGCTTGTAGTATGTCTTAGTTTTGTTGCTCATCTTTATGTATGATTTTTGTCAATTTTTAGTTCAGCTGTTTAATAGCTTAACGAGTAGCTTATTTATACCTGTTTTTGCCCTGTATCAGGTTCACAAGTCCATTTTCACAAGCTTGTAGCTTGTTGAATATTGGACTTGTGCCTGTGTTTGTTGTTGTTAAGTGTTGCCTATGTGGCTAGTTGTTTATGTTTATGCTTATCTCTCAATTTGTAGCTTATTTAGATAGCTTATCACCCACCTTATTTTTGTTCACCTTACTCCCTTCACTGAAGCAAACAGTGAAGGTGAGTTGTTTTCATAAGCCCATAAAAAGTTCCTCTCCAAGCTTGAGCTTGTGATTCTTGGCCTTATGTGAGGCTAAGCTATCCAACTTTATTGCTCAGTGCTGGGTGAGCTCTTATTAGCTTATTTGATTAGTTAAATTGGAGCTTGTTGTTTGCCCACTCACAACACTTCACTGAGCAATCAGTGAAGTTACACCATTTCCACAAGCTTCTAAAAAACTCATTAGTGACCTTGAGCTTGTGTGGATTGGCTTTATGTGAAGCTTATCCACCCAACTCAATGGCCTTGTGCTTAAATTTCACCTTGCAGCCCACATGTTAGGGCTGCAAGTAGCTTTAACTTATAACCATAAAGAAAAGTATGCTGATCACTCAGTATACTTTTCTATACTCACCCCACTTCATAAGCTTGCAAAAAGCTTAATACTTGGAACCAGCTAGTGAAATTTAGCTCCAAGTGGAGCTTATCCACCAGGCTACAAGGTTCAGTGCTTAAATCCAACTTTGCAGCTTATTCAATAGGGCTGCAAAGAGCTTTTTGTTTGTCCCATTATTCTTTTTGCACTGGAAGTCAGTGTACTAAGGCATATTTCATAAGCCCCTCAAAAGCTCATCTGTGGACCCCACAGATTGAGCTTTGGCTTTTTGGAAAGCTAACCACCTCAGCTTGCTACTCAAACTCTCACTTTGGTCTTGTGAGCTTATTTAATAAGCTTATCCTAACCTTAAAGTTGACTGCAGGGGGTGTTTGGGACTGCAGTGTATTGGTATTAGCTTATTGGCTTATTTGAGCTTATTGGCCTATCCCAGTGCACTTGCTTATGTATATTTGTTTATTATACTTGTACATATATACTTTTTATCTTTTATTTCACTGTATAGCTTTTCTAAGCTTATTTCAAGCTTATTACTCCACTGTGAGCCCAAAAGCTCAACTGAGTGAGTAATAAGCCCACGAATGGCTTATTTTTAGGTTTTATAAGTTTCATTTTCATCAAACTTGTATAAATATAGTATTTAGATAAATCATAAAAAGAAAAAGCCAAAACCAAACTTTAAAGCTAAGTGATAGCTTCTATTTAAGAAGCTTTAGGCTTATAAGCCATCTGATAAGGAAATAAGCTCTCACACAGCTTATTTCCAATTTTTGAAAAAGTTGGCTTCTTTAAAGTTTAATATTATAGTTTTGCAAAAAGAAAAATAAAAAAATAAAATAAATGGCAAAAATGTTGGGTGTGGGATTCGAACCTGAGACCTCTCGCTAGTATACATGCATAATATCCCCACACCCCTTCCATCTGCTCTGGGGCACCAGTTCCGTTAGTTCATGAACTAATACTATACTTAAGGTAGTTTTGGTGCATATGGCTTATTTGGACTGTGCAGCTTATTCCAGCTTATTGGAATAAGCTGGTGACCCAAGCTTATTTTTCCTAGCCTCTTCATAACATTATATACTTTCTGTAATTTTTTCATATTTTTTACTGTTCATATAATATTTATAATAATTAATATAGTTTAAATACCTTTTAGTAAATAATAAGTAATATATTTTTAAAACAGCTTATTTATAATTTTTATAAACTTTTTATATTTTTTATGGATTCCTGAGATGGTTAAGTATATTTATAAAAAGTTTCATAATTTTATAAATCAGTTTAGTATATATAATAATTAAATTAGTATTAATTAGTTTAATTAAGTAATATTAGTTTTTAATTAAGTTTTCTTATTTTTGTTAATAATATATAGTTTTTATATTTTTCTTAGCTTCTTATAATTAGTTTAGAATTATGTAAAAAGTTTTAGATTTTTGTTTAGTCATTTAGTATTTATAATAAATCAATAATAGTATTAAGTAATTAGATAATAGTAAATAATTAATAATAAATAGAATAATTGTGTAATAAATATATTTTTAGTTTCAAAAATTATTTTATAGTATTTTAAACTTTTCTAAGTTTTAATTTTATTTTTCTAAGCATTATTTAGATTTTTCTTATTTTTAGGTAATTATTAAATAGTTATAAATAGTTTTTAATTAATAGTAATTACATAAGTACTTGTAAAAATTATTTTAATTCATAATTAATTTTCTTATATTATTAGGATCACAAAAATATAAATTTCACATTTGTGGAATTTGTATTGATCAATTTTCAGTTTTATTTTTGTACGTTTACGTTTATTTTAAACTAAATGTACGTTTGTGAATCCTTTCACATTTTAGGGTTTCTGATTGCACGTTTCTTTAACGATGTAGCTGTGACAGAGCTAGTACTATTCACATTCCAGTGTTAGTCAGTCAGATTCCTGTTTTTATATTTAATTTCACCTAGACACAGATTCGTTGTATTACAGATTTCACACCTCGTTGGGACTTAACGACCTAGGAATATACTATACTCCTCGTTAACAATTGCTTTTCCTCCCGGGCTGCTCAGGGCCTTTGTTACGGTTGACCGTTCACAAGCGGTTGGCTTGTGTGATAAAACCTGGCTGGTTCGGGAGGAATCAAAATTTGGCGCCGCTGCCGGGGAGGCTGTGCTGCGTATAACGAATTTGTATTTTGTTGAAATATCTATCCTTGTATGTATATTATATATACTTTATCATTCAACTCCGGGGCTGTCAGGGCATATTTATTACAGTTAATCATTCACAAGTGATTAGCTAGCATGGTAAACCTGACACTAGCCTGGGAGGTAGTGATTACTTATACTATATCATATTTCATTTCATAAACAATATAAAATACAAAAACATTTTTCCTTTGCACACAACTTGCCCAGTTTGATTAGTCCCTCAGTTACAACATTTGGTTGTTGGTTGTTTACAGTTACTGAGCTCTGTCAGACCCAAATTCCCTTTCGAGGGGCGGTTGTTAGGAATTTCTTTCTTTTGTACATATATATACAAATCTAAAAATACAAAAACATTTATAAAATATAAAAACCAAAAATAATCTCCTTTATCTTATCATTTCATAATTCTGTGAGTGGCAATCCCACTCCAATTTCTCATCCAATCTGTGAGTGGCAATCCCACTCCATTTCCCCATGGACAATTTAATTCGGAGTCGAGTCAAGCTAGCGACTCGGGAATCAAAAACAGTAGCATAAACATGGGTTTTCACCCGTGTGTACCACCTAAGTGTGGGGGTGTGCCCCACATGTTGTATATATTTTGAAAATGAAATAAAAAATTTGTAAATAAAGAAAAATAAAATAATTGTTGTGTTACCCCACTTAGTTTTAAATGTTATCTTTTTACGTTCAAGGATTCGGCATAATAGCCGAGACTTTGAATATTGAGGACAATATTCATTTCTAAGTGTGGGGGGGGGGGGGGGGGGGAATTCTGGCGAATTTGATCACTTATATACCCTTGTATGCCCTTTTTCCCAAAAATGGCCAAAATTTAAATTTTTTTTTCATTTGGTGTTAGTGTTTTACACTAAACACAACATTAAATCAATTGATTCGTCACAAATGGTAATCAATCCACCATGTCTAACACACATAAGGATTGGCTAATCCAGGAGCAAACGGCTCTTGATAAAGATATCTCAAACCCGTTTACGGCTTGCAATTTGCCCAAAATTGTATGGTACCTCAACTCGCCATATCCTAAAAAGCAAATGAGTTGGCTAGCCCGCAAGATTATGGCTTGTGGTAAAGGCGGTGGAAAAACCATAATTGGTAATTAGCTCACCAAGATGTTGACTATTCCATCAAGAGTTGGCTAGTCCAGAAGCAAACGGCTTTTGGTAAAGACAAATCAAATCCGTTGACAGCTGGTGGTTTGCTCAAAATCACACGGTTATCAAGTGTACCACAGTTCTTACATCTGGCTACTCCAGAAGTGATGGCTTTTGGTAAAGAGATGAAATCTATTAATTTTTCATAAAAGATTACTAGGGACTAGCAATAGTTTAGTGTGGGGGATTGATGAGTGTCTAAATACTCATCATTTTATACCAATCTGAGCTGCTAAAACATCCAAAAACACTCAAATATGCATCAAAATACTTAAAATATCTTAAAAGTGTGTTTTATATGTTTCAAATGCAAAATATGCAAAAATAGATGAAAAACGTACAAAATTTGCATAATTGGCAGTTTCAGTCCCTCAAGTTTCATAAATTGTCAAAACTAGTCCCTGAAGGTTTCAAATAGAATAAAAGTCAACTTAAGTCCATGGGAAGTCAAATTTATTCACAAATAGTCCCTGGATGAAAGTTTACACAAAATGGCAACTTTTACCCCTCAAGTTTCAAAATTGGCAAAATTAGTCCCTGGGTATTCAAAAAGTGAAATCTAACAAATATTACCCTTGAACTATTCATGAATGATAATTTGGAACATTTTGATAAATTTTTGGAAATTTACAAAACTTACCCTTCAACTTTCAGAAAATTACAAGTTTGGTCCCTGGAGTTTGTGGAATTGACAGAAAAGGTCCCTGGTATTTGAAAATGAAAAAAATATACTTTTGGTCCTTGTGTTATGTTTTATTGGCAGGTTTGGTCCTCAAAGGAAGTTTGGAAAGGTGGCATGATCAACCCCTCAACTTTGGCCAAATTACAAAATTGGTCCTTAAGTTACATAAACCAAACGGATCCTTATTATTATTATCCACCAAATCCAAATCCAATACAAACACCACCCAGCCCATTCCTACCTTAGCCCAACAAACAAACCAGCCCACCCTGAGTATAACTCAGGGTCAAACCCAGTCAACCTCGCCAAAATACCACCACCACTGTTCATCGTCCTCACCCCCAGCCTGAAACCCAAAACCAAGTGGTTTTTGCCACCTCTCCTCCTCCACCTGTCTACCCCAGCTCACAACCTACCCTCCTACACCACCTCACCTCTTCCCAAGAAGCAGTTAATGCTTCCTCACCATGAAAACACTCAACCTTTCCTCCTTTCCCCTGTTTTTCTTCCAACTTGGCCTCCAAGCTTCAAAAACCACCCTATCTTGTCCCCTCCACCTCTACATGAATACAAGATGCATTAATTGTCCTCAAACAGCCTCAAGCAACCTGTAAGACTTTTTGGCGCCAAAATCGTTTAAATGGCTAGGATCAATTATGCACATCCAAGGGTCAAGAAAAGAAGTGGGAATTTATGAGTGGTCACCAAGGAATTCAGAGAGTATAAAAGAAAGAGAAGGAGCAGAGGAATAACTACCTTTGGATTAGCCTAGGTCACGTAGAATAATTAATCTTTAATGCTTTCTTTAAGTATTGTAATTTACAGCTTTAATTAGTGTAATGATCCTCAAAATAGTGTAATGGAACATCATTCTCAGTTTAATGTCAAGTTATCTTTTAATTTCATGTTTTAGCTTAAACACCTTTAATTTCATGTCATTTAAATTTCTGTTTGATTAGTGTTGTTTATGTGGACTCAAATAGGTCACTTAAGCTCCTGACAAAGCCTTAAGGCTTTTAGAAATCTCAAATCAGCTTAGTCTTTAAAAAATCAAAAATAGATAAAAAATAGAGAAAATAGAAAATTAAATAAAAAATCTGTGTTCTTTGTGTTACAAGCTTGGAGCAGGGTAAATTCTTGATGGCCCTTTGGTTTAGAGCCTCATGGGAGGCTATAGGATTAGGTTATGGTCACTTGGTCTCATGTCTCAGCTTTGATCACCTTGTAAGCCATTTTTACAATTTTTGCATTTTATTGCTTAAGTTATCTATCTGCTTTGATCTTTCTGTTTTTATGTTTATTTGTTATTAGTTAATGATTATATAGCTTAATCTAGGTTGTTCATGTTTTGGATTTGATTGTGGCTTGAAATGGCATTTTGACTGTTATGTTCATAATTTTTGATGATCATAGGTATAGACTTGTGTGACTACTTGTGTATGCTGAAAAAGGTCCAATTTGACATCTTGGGTCCTCTGGATTTGATGGATTAAGTTTATACAGTCCTATGTAATGAAAAGCTCAATTTAGTCCAATTTAAAGGTTGTTTGGATTTGATAGATGAACTGTGTTAGAGGTTGTGTAGGGTGTTATTCTTGTTTGATATATGCCATATATGATTAATATGACTCAGGGAAACCTTAACCAAAGGGTGTAGCATGGTAGATAGTCAAATTGACACTTGACTGTCTCATTATGAGCAATCTGAGGTTGTCATAACCTAAAACCTTGCATATGTGTTTAAAAGTTGATAATATTTGTTAGTTTCATGTTCTTGTAACTTAATATGTCTTATTTAGTCATTAAATTCAGATCAAAGTTGATCAAAGTCAACTTTGATCATAAAATAGAAAAAGTCAAATGTTAGTTTTTCAAGTTTTTGAATAAATGTCTGATTTTAGTGTGATCTTGTTATTTAGTTTTAGAACTTGTGCTTGTAGTATGTCTTAGTTTTGTTGCTCATCTTTATGTATGATTTTTGTCAATTTTTAGTTCAGCTGTTTAATAGCTTAACGAGTAGCTTATTTATACCTGTTTTTGCCCTGTATCAGGTTCACAAGTCCATTTTCACAAGCTTGTAGCTTGTTGAATATTGGACTTGTGCCTGTGTTTGTTGTTGTTAAGTGTTGCCTATGTGGCTAGTTGTTTATGTTTATGCTTATCTCTCAATTTGTAGCTTATTTAGATAGCTTATCACCCACCTTATTTTTGTTCACCTTACTCCCTTCACTGAAGCAAACAGTGAAGGTGAGTTGTTTTCATAAGCCCATAAAAAGTTCCTCTCCAAGCTTGAGCTTGTGATTCTTGGCCTTATGTGAGGCTAAGCTATCCAACTTTATTGCTCAGTGCTGGGTGAGCTCTTATTAGCTTATTTGATTAGTTAAATTGGAGCTTGTTGTTTGCCCACTCACAACACTTCACTGAGCAATCAGTGAAGTTACACCATTTCCACAAGCTTCTAAAAAACTCATTAGTGACCTTGAGCTTGTGTGGATTGGCTTTATGTGAAGCTTATCCACCCAACTCAATGGCCTTGTGCTTAAATTTCACCTTGCAGCCCACATGTTAGGGCTGCAAGTAGCTTTAACTTATAACCATAAAGAAAAGTATGCTGATCACTCAGTATACTTTTCTATACTCACCCCACTTCATAAGCTTGCAAAAAGCTTAATACTTGGAACCAGCTAGTGAAATTTAGCTCCAAGTGGAGCTTATCCACCAGGCTACAAGGTTCAGTGCTTAAATCCAACTTTGCAGCTTATTCAATAGGGCTGCAAAGAGCTTTTTGTTTGTCCCATTATTCTTTTTGCACTGGAAGTCAGTGTACTAAGGCATATTTCATAAGCCCCTCAAAAGCTCATCTGTGGACCCCACAGATTGAGCTTTGGCTTTTTGGAAAGCTAACCACCTCAGCTTGCTACTCAAACTCTCACTTTGGTCTTGTGAGCTTATTTAATAAGCTTATCCTAACCTTAAAGTTGACTGCAGGGGGTGTTTGGGACTGCAGTGTATTGGTATTAGCTTATTGGCTTATTTGAGCTTATTGGCCTATCCCAGTGCACTTGCTTATGTATATTTGTTTATTATACTTGTACATATATACTTTTTATCTTTTATTTCACTGTATAGCTTTTCTAAGCTTATTTCAAGCTTATTACTCCACTGTGAGCCCAAAAGCTCAACTGAGTGAGTAATAAGCCCACGAATGGCTTATTTTTAGGTTTTATAAGTTTCATTTTCATCAAACTTGTATAAATATAGTATTTAGATAAATCATAAAAAGAAAAAGCCAAAACCAAACTTTAAAGCTAAGTGATAGCTTCTATTTAAGAAGCTTTAGGCTTATAAGCCATCTGATAAGGAAATAAGCTCTCTGATGAGTGTCTAAATACTCATCATTTTATACCAATCTGAGCTGCCAAAACATACAAAAACACTCAAATATATATCAAAATACTTAAAATATCTTAGAAGTGTGTTTTATATGTTTCAAATGCAAAACAAGCAAAAACAGATGAAAAACGTACAAAGTTTGCATAATTGGCAGTTTCAGTCCTCAAGTTTCATAAATTGGCAAAACTAGTCCCTGGTTATTCTAAAAACATGAAAATGTCATCAAAGGTCCCTTTTAATCATAAAATTACATATTTAGTCCTTTGGTGCAAAGTTTCTCAAAATTACAAGTTTAGTCCCTGTACTCTGGAATTTGACATAAATGGTCCCTGGGATGTAAAAACTTTGAGAAATTCAATTTTGGTCCTTGTACTAATAATCTTTTGCAGAAATGGTCCTAATGTGGAAAGTTTGGAGAAAATACATGTTTGGTCCCTGAAGTTTGGGAATTGACAAAATAGGTCCCCGGGTGGTTTAAAATGGAATTATTTCATTTTAAGTCCTTTGATTTATCACATATGGCAAGATTAGCCCTTGTAGTATATTTGGAAACTTGCCAATTACAGCCCCCAAACTTTTACCATATTACATTTTTGGTCCTTGTGTTTTATAAATAAACCAAACGGATCCTAATGTTATATCTAAACCAAACAAATAAACCCAACTTATATTACCCAAGCCCACCCTTTTATATAATCCCCAAGGCCCATTCTACCCAGCCCAGTCCACCCTTAATAATAAAAGACGGGTCAACGCCCGGTCAACCAAACCACTCCCTTCTCCTTTTCCCTCCCAAACCACCTCACCACCACTGCAACCCAAACCACCCTGGTATTGCCTCCACCTCACCACCCCAGCTGTCCTACCTTATCCCTCCACCTCACACAATACCCCAAACCCCATTAATGCCTTAAAACCCTCCCCACGTTATCTACAGTGCCCCCTTGACCCTTTGGCGCCAAGTTATAAATTTAAACGGCCAAGATCAATCAGACCATATCAATGGCTCACAATTGGTGGGAAAGGTCAAGTGGGTCCCACAAAGCTCATAAAAACTCTACAAAAGGCAAAAGGAGCTGTGGTGAAGAATTATTAGTGTAGTTTTAGAATAGCTTAATCGTAGGTAATGTAGAATAAGTTCTAGTTGTTATTTTCAATTTCAAACACTTGTTCCCAGTTAGTTTAATGTACTTTAATCTTTAAATTAAGTTAATTTCAAGTTTCAGCTCACTTCTCAGTTTATGCCATTTGCAAGTTTTACTCAAAAATCTTATTCAGTTATATCATTGATAATTGATGTTGTTCTATATTCTTAAGCTAATATAAGCTCTTGACAAAGCTTCTATAAGCTTTAGTAATCTTAAAAACTAGTATAGAGTTAAAAATAGAAAATTCTCAAAAATACAAAGAAAATAGAAAATAAATAAAAAATTAGTGTTAGTAATGAATGGAAGCTGAAAAATGATGAGCAATGGTTTGATTCTGGTTTAGAACCTTTTGGGAGGTATTAGGCTGGTCAATTGTTCCTTGTTTCACCATATCTCAGTAATAGCCAATTGTAAGTTTTTGAAATCTATTTCATCATTTTACTGTTCAAGTAATTTAGTTGTTTCAATCTTTGTGTTTTTATGTTTCAGAGTTTTGATTAAGTGGAATTATTAATTAAAATAGGTTGTTTGCTCATTAGATTTCATAACTACTTAAAAATCAATATCTCACAGTTAAAATCACAAGTTTGACAAACCTGTGTATTTTACTTGTGGCATGATTGATTTGTGTTCATTTGATCTTAGTTAATCTTAATCTAGTGTTTGGAATCAGTTTCATGGATTGAAACCATCATTTGCTTTGAAAATCATCAATACCTAAATTTAAAGGTGTGTTTGGATAATCTGTGTTCATTGTGTTCAAGGGTGAATTGGTTGTAACTTCTGTTTCAAATAGTTTACCTAGGTTCCAAATATCATAATTCAACTCAGTAGTTAAGTAGCTAAACACTGAAAAGTCAAAATCCAATACCAAATCCCTTGACAGTTAACTGTCAAGGATTTAAGGTCCACAAACCCTCACCTTAGCTTATATCTATTAGTTCTAGCTTAATTTAGATTAGTCATAGCTTAATATAGCTTATTAAATCAGTATTAGTGATTAGAAGTTCAATAAAGTCAAAACTTAGATTATTATCAAAAGTCAAATTTTCATCAGCTCAGTTTTTTTCCCAAAACTCCCAGATTTTTATAGAATTTAGGAATAGGATTCAAGCTTTGAGCTTTTGTGGACTTGTAGTCTACCAGCTTATCTTCAAGGTCCCATATAGCTTGTATTTTTGTGATTTTTGTAGTGGGCCCCACTCACCCTCTAAGTCAGCTGCAGGGAGAAAACCTCCCCTGCTCCATCAGACCTCAGTCACAACACCACCTTTGGTGGTGTTTTGTGACCACCTCAGTGGGTCCCACACCTCCTAATTAGCTTTTCCCAACCCCCCTCCTACCAGAGATCTTAGATTGACCTTTTGTTTGACCTAAGACCCAGTGGACCCTACCTAAATTTCACCCTATAGTCTGTCCCAGTTTTTGAGTTCTAACAAGTTTCAATGTGCTTATTAGTGGCTTATCAGCTTATTTCAAGAGCTTATTTGATCAAATCCTACTCAAACTTGTTCAACTAACTCAGAGGGGCAAACTTTCACCATTGTGGGTCCCAAACAAGCTCAGAAGAGCTTATTTTCATCTTCAGTCAACATAAGTCAACTGTTAGGATTAGTAGCTTATAAATAGCTTATTAATAAGTTATAAATTAGTTGTCTTTATTAAAGTTGTCTATTTTTATGTATAATATAGTTTTGTAAAAGAAAATTCAAGAAAAGATAATATAAAAATAAGTGATAGTTTCTATTTAATATAATTTAATTTTAATTTTCATTTTTAGATTTTTATTAAGTAAGTTGTGTTTTTATATTTTTAATAATTTCATCTTAGGTTAAAGTAATTATAATAATTTTTTCAGATTTTAGTTTTGTCATTTAGTATTTATTATAATTAATATTAGTTTATTTAGTAATTAATCAATAAATAAGTTATAAATAGCATAATTAATTTTTATAAGGTAATACCTAGTTTTTATATTTTTCCTAGCTTTTAAATATTATAAAATAGTTTTATAAATTTTTTCATAATTTTCTAAGTTGATTTAGTATTATTTGTAATTTAAAATAGTTTAATTAGTATAAATAATATAAATAGTTTTTAATTAATAAAAAATCCATAAAAAGACAAAAATATTTATTTTTATTTTTTATACTTTCTTCAAGTTCTAATTTAAGTTTAGAAATTATTTTTGCAAGTTTTTAGTTTAATTTGTAGTATTTATCATTTCTAGTTTTAATTAAATTAGTTTTAATTAAATAGTTAAATAGTTAATAATTAAATAATTAATAATAAATAATATAATAATCTAAAAAATAGTTTTCTTTTTAATTTAATTTTATTTTAAGTTTAAGTTTATAGAATTTTCAATTTTAACCCTTGTAGTTTATTTTTCCTTAAAACTCACCTTTTTCTCAGTACGCAGTCGCGTCTGATTTTAATTTGGTGTACGTTTTAATGTTTTAGATATTTAGGTTTCACGTAATCGTTAAGATAGTTTATTTAAGTTATTTTAAGTTATAAAACCCTAGTATAATCACTCACACACACTTTTATACCTTTCCTGTTCACATTCACTAATCACAGATTCGTTTTTAATACCATCACAACCTCGTTGGGACATTACGACCCGGGAAAACACTGTATTTCACGGAAGCATTTGTCTTGATTAGTTTGACTTTACTATTGACCATTCACAAGTGGTTGAGAAATAAAAGATAACTAGTTTAAGGCGAATCACTCTCACACAGCTTATTTCCAAGTTTTGAAAAAGTTGGCTTCTTTAAAGTTTAATATTATAGTTTGTTTTATAGTTTTGCAAAAAGAAAAATAAAAAAATAAAATAAATGGCAAAAATGTTGGGTGTGAGATTCGAACCTGAGACCTCTCGCTAGTATACATGCATAATATCCCCACACCCCTTCCATCTGCTCTGGGGCACCAGTTCCGTTAGTTCATGAACTAATACTATACTTAAGGTAGTTTTGGTGCATATGGCTTATTTGGACTGTGCAGCTTATTCCAGCTTATTGGAATAAGCTGGTGACCCAAGCTTATTTTTCCTAGCCTCCTCATAACATTATATACTTTCTGTAATTTTTTCATATTTTTTACTGTTCATATAATATTTATAATAATTAATATAGTTTAAATACCTTTTAGTAAATAATAAGTAATATATTTTTAAAGCAGCTTATTTATAATTTTTATAAATTTTTTATATTTTTTATGGATTCCTGAGATGGTTAAGTATATTTATAAAAAGTTTCATAATTTTATAAATCAGTTTAGTATATATAATAATTAAATTAGTATTAATTAGTTTAATTAAGTAATATTAGTTTTTAATTAAGTTTTCTTATTTTTGTAAATAATATATAGTTTTTATATTTTTCTTAGCTTCTTATAATTAGTTTAGAATTATGTAAAAAGTTTTAGATTTTTGTTTAGTCATTTAGTATTTATAATAAATCAATAATAGTATTTAGTAATTAGATAATAGTAAATAATTAATAATAAATAGAATAATTGTGTAATAAATATATTTTTAGTTTCAAAAATTATTTTATAGTATTTTAAACTTTTCTAAGTTTTAATTTTATTTTTCTAAGCATTATTTAGATTTTTCTTATTTTTAGGTAATTATTAAATAGTTATAAATAGTTTTTAATTAATAGTAATTACATAAGTACTTGTAAAAATTATTTTAATTCATAATTAATTTTCTTATATTATTAGGATCACAAAAATATAAATTTCACATTTGTGGAATTTGTATTGATCAATTTTCAGTTTTATTTTTGTACGTTTACGTTTATTTTAAACTAAATGTACGTTTGTGAATCCTTTCACATTTTAGGATTTCTGATTGCACGTTTCTTTAACGATGTAGCTGTGACAGAGCTAGTACTATTCACATTCCAGTGTTAGTCAGTCAGATTCCTGTTTTTATATTTAATTTCACCTAGACACAGATTCGTTGTATTACAGATTTCACACCTCGTTGGGACTTAACGACCTAGGAATATACTATACTCCTCGTTAACAATTGCTTTTCCTCCCGGGCTGCTCAGGGCCTTTGTTACGGTTGACCGTTCACAAGCGGTTGGCTTGTGTGATAAAACCTGGCTGGTTCGGGAGGAATCATATTTACTATAGAATCAAAAGACAAGATAGTAAATTCATTCCATTGGATCAAGAACCATTATCTATGAAGACAAAAAGAACTGGAGTGAGTCTTGAATCTAAAGATGCAAAGAAGTTGAAGACTCAGAAATCATCTCAAGCAATAGAGGGTCCTAGCAAGTTCACTGAAGAGCAAGTTACAAATATGGTGTTTATAGAGACTGATGTACTTAACATTGAACCTCTACAAGCAAATTATCCAGTTGTGAATTGGGAGATCTTTTCTGATAGTTTTGGTGTTGCTTGGAAGATCATCAGAACTGGAAGTGTCACAAACATTTGCAGAGACTTTGAAGATATTGTTAGATGTTGTGATAGAGAAGATTTGGATACTTTGTGGAGAATTGTTCAAGATCAGTTTAAGAAGGAAGAACTTGTTGATGTTAAAGCTAAGGAGTTATGGGTTCACTTCAGAAGACTATATGAACCTGACCCAAGTGATAGGTATTGGAGATTTGAAGCTCATGATCAAAGCACCTTGTGGAAATTCTATGATTCAAGTTCTGTGCATCATGTTTCTACTCAAGATGGAGTTGATGTTTTTATGCTTGCTGAGAAAGAATATCCATTGAGAGCTAGAGTATTGGATGTGATGAGAATTGTGAAGCTTAGATGTTGGGAAAGAATTGAAGTCATAGATAATTTGCTACAAAGGATTTATGATCAAAGTGTGAGAGCTGATAGAGAGTTAAGAAGAAGATAAGTGTTTGGAAGAATTCCCATATCCTCATGTTTATTGCATACTTGAAAAACTTATTGATTTATGTATTAATCATAAGTTAGGGGAGGATTGTTGGGAATTATACTAACAGTTACCACGGATAGTGAAGATGTTACAACTGCAGAAGATTGTACTTGCAGTGGAAACTCATTACCACTGCAAGAACAATATATTACCACTGCTTATTAGATAACTGTTAGGAAACGCGTCTAGATAAATATAGAATAGATCTTGTGAATATTTTATTCTATTAGCTTTATACTTATCTTGTAGGAGAGGACTCCTTGTGCTATAAAAGGAGATCCTAGGTTAAGGGTTAGAATATACGAAAATATACAAGTTGTCATATACGTTTCTAGAGCTTCAAGGTGTAACCCTAGTGATATCAAGATCACTCGTATTATTATTATTAATAATATTGGAGCTAATAGTTTGTTTACATACATTGTTCATATACAACTGTCTTACTCACAATCAAACTTCTAAGTGTTACTAAGTAGATTCCGCATACTTAGTGATATAATTCAAAGTATCAATCTAACACAAGTTCAAGGTGTTTAGATCCAACATTGTGTTTATTATTTATTTTCGGATCTCATGAGTTCATGATATTTCCTTGAGTTCATTGTCATGTTATCAATGCCTTATATTATTATTTTTCGGTTTTGAGTTCAATGATTTTTATCAATGGTGATGTTTACTTTTGTACGTAATTTTTTCCCTGTTTGAAAACAAACTTTGTCCGTTGAGAAGTGGTTCTTGAATCTTGAATTGGTTGTCTCTTAAAAGTTGTGGTACTAGCTCCTTCTAGCAACCTATAAAAAATGTAAAGGACTTTTACATAGTGACATGACATGAGTTTATTTCCCAATGCTTTGACTTAGAGGTTGCTTTTTTTCTTAAAAGTGATGGTAAGTTCAAACTTAAAAAATGGAAACTTTACAAAAGTTATATTAAAATGACACAAACTATCAAAGGACTTGTGGTCTAGTGGGTGGGGCTTAACTTGTTAAGCGAGCCACAAGTGGGAGTAGTACCGGGTGGGTGACCTTCCGGGAAGTCCTCACTTGTGGTCCACTTGTGGACCATATGCTCCGGAGATATTCGGCAATGAAGAGGAGAGTCTTTGAGCCAATGTTGCGGAGACTTGAATCCGAGCCGGCCCCGGTTTTCATCCGGCTGTTACTACAGCGAGTATTCTCGTGTGGAGGCAGAACGGTTTCCGGGCGGAAGTCGTTGAATCCCCACTACGCCAGCGTGGGCTCGGTTAAGACAACATAGTCTGGGTATGTGGTGGATGAGGGTCTGCCTATGGCAGGTGTGACTCTCTAAACCAAATAAAATTGAAAGTCACCTTCAAAAAAAAAAATGACACAAACTACAAAAAGTGTATTTTAGAACCGGATGGCAATGCAATCCTCTTTTTGCTGTCATTTTGACATTAGAGCCACAATATAAAACGAGGTAATACCTAACGGGTTTTCATTAGATCCGTTTTTTAATGCTTAGTGTATTTGAAGTGCTGCAAGTTTAAAAAGGGTTGTTGTACTTTTTTGAATTTTTTAAAATTGAAATGATTTTATTTATTTATTTATTTTTTTTGAACAAGAAATGAAAGTTGATAACAGTTGATGGAGATGTTTTGACCAAAAATTTTCAAATTCCATTTGTGGGAGAAGTAAATTGCTAATGTACATGTGACTAGATAAAAGAAGGTAGGTAACTTGAGATTCCATAAGCGTGTTTTGTAAAAAAAGGTGAGTCCTAATAACCTTCCCCATTTCTAATACGAGTAACAAGAGTTTACATAGTTTATTGATTTTGTTTGGTCTTCAAAACATTTTGGTATATAAACTTGATTTATACGGTAGTAAATAACATTTTAGAAATAGTTTCAAGACATTCACATGTAGATTTATACAACAATGTTTTAAATTTTATAGCATTTAAAAAAAGTTACAGTATTTCTCCACCATTCTGGTTTAAAGTAGTGCCCGGATCCAAAAAACATGCACCAAGCACAACCTTGTGCAAAGCATGAACAGACATACTATTTTGCAGGGCCTGTTGTATGTGTAAGCTACCATTACTCTACAAATATAGATAGTACCCAAAAAAAAACTCAAATACGAATGTGAGGCATATATTACTCCGTATAAAACTGTTAGTCGTGACAAAATAAGTTGTGGTTTCAACCACAAATAAGTTTTCTTCTTTTTTAAAGGTACATGAAAGTAATGTATTTTTTATAAAAAAAAGTGGCTAATGGTCATAAAAAAAAAATATAGAGAGAATGGTCTAACAGTCAAAAAATATTCAAGCACGAACGGGCAACAGGTCAAATGGGCTCGAGCCTGAATGGCACGGGCCAAACGGGCTCGATCCCGAACGAGCACGGGCTAACGGGCTCGAGCCCGAAAGGTTTACAACTCTTAGCTATCACTTTTTTTTTATGTCGTTAACATTTATTTTAGGATACCCGGCGCTGCAACGCGCGGGTACCCTACTAGTATATATATATATATATATATATATATATATATATATATATTTGTTGCATGCATATATATTGTATGTTCTAAATATTTTTGCAAGAATTCCATATCTCGACTTGTTTTGTAACCTTAAAACGAGGGGGAGTACACATCAAGGGGGAGCTCATCCTATTTCGGGACAACCTTTTTGATGTTCACAAAAAAGGGAAGAAGTGATATAAAACTCACTAAATACTTGCATATATAATAATTTTTGATTTAATGAGTTTAGATTTTGTAATCATCAAAAAGGGGAAGATTGTTGATATAAATAATGCGTAAAAATGTTATTAATATTTTTCGATATTCCTATGTTTTGACGATCACAAAATATAAAATCATTAAACGTAAATAAGTATTTATTGACAAAATATCATTATATCCAACTAATTCACTTAAGGTATGAATAAACAAGTGCCTAATACATTTTATGATCAAAGGAAGGTTTATTTACTAATTACAAATTATATAAAATGCTATAAACATTTTATATATTTAATTAAAACACTTTTGGTAATTAAAGGAAAAGGTTTATTGCATAATAAATATATGAATTCAAATTTTTAACCAAATTCAGTTAAATTTTTACCAAATAAACTTTCCCCAGAAAAGACAAAAAATCTGGCCGTTTTCAATGGGCGGCCCCCTTAATTATAAGGGGCGGCCCCCTTAATTTTAAGGGGGCCGGCACACAATTAAGGGGGCCGGCATACGCTCCTGTGTCAGATTTCTTTGCCTATAAATACTGGTTCAAATCTGAATTTTTACCTCACCTTTTGCACTAAAACTTTATATTCTAATTCTCTCAAATCATCTTCTTAAAACCTTTGATCATAAACATATTAGTTCTTGTTTTCAAGTGATACTATCCATCCTCACTCAAAGTGCAAGAGAAGAATACTTTACCAACATCTTGTTTAGAAGTATTGAAGTGTTGTGTATATTGTTAGGTATTGTGTAAATTATTTGTAAAGTTGTAGAAGGTGTGTAATTGATAGATCTAGGTGGGTTAGTAGTTGTGAATAGAAGTAGTGAAGAAATAGGTGTGTTGTGAAGAGGAAGTAGTGAAGGTGTGAGAAGTAGTGTAGTAGTAGTGTTGTGTATAAGTTGTGAAGAAGGTGTGTTGTGGTGTGAGATTGGTTCTAGCTATTATTAGAACTCGACATTTAGCTTAGTGTCGTTAATCGGTGTAAGCAAAAGTTGTGTAAGGTTTCTCCGCCAAAAGGGAGCTCGTTGTGTTAGTGAAGAAAACTCTCGAGTAGGAGACTCGAGGAGTGGAGTAGGGTAAGGAAGGAGACCTTGTAGCCGAACCACTATAAATCCGCCGTGTCTTGGTTTGATCTTTCCATCTCTTGTTCATTATCCTACTTACATCTTTATTGTTTACATACTCATATATATTTGCATCTAGTTGTAGCTTGTGATATTGTGCTAAAATTGATTTCACATAAAGTTCAAAAAAAAAGGTTCATTCACAAAATAAAGTTTTTATAAATAACCTAAAAAGATACAATATATATATATATATACACACACATATACTAGTAAAATTGATCATTTAGATTAAGTAGATTTTTACAATAAACCTTGTATCGAAGTTTTTATAAAACAAAGTTTTTAAAATCTAAATTGACGTAAAACTATTCAACCCCCCCCCCCCCCCCATTCTAGTTTTCCACAAAATGCAAGGCGTTGACCAAGAAAGTACCCATAAAGAGTATTCTAAAACCTCATGTTCACCTCTTCAACCACTTTCATAGAGACAGAAAGATCCAAGCCATTTGCTTTCATGCTACACTCCAGCCTACGAAAGTTAGATGTGTGTTGCTTAGGCTCATCAGAGGTAGCACTAGCATATGATGTAGGAGGTTGTTTCAAAGCATCCACGCCAACCTTATCATTACCAACAGCCCCATGTGCATTCATATCAACCTTATCAGAACTATGGGACTTGTTAGAAGCCTCATGTGGACCATTCGGATCATTAACTAAGGGATCAAGTGAAACCGGCTTCACTTAATTATTCTTGTCCACAATCGTAGATAATTCAATATCTCCATCATCAACACTCCACTCAGTAATAATAGGAGCATACGATGCAAGTATAGGATGATTTGAACTAGGATTGACATCCTTATGCTTCTTATGTTTCCTCATAGTCACCTTCGACAAATCAACAATATCAATCAATTCTTCAACATTCACATTAACAGGTTGTGTTAATCTAATCCCACTTGTCATAGAACCAGTAGTATTTTCAACAGTTTGTAAATCACTAGTTTGATCGACCAAACTAGTTGAAACATCTTTAGGTCGCCCCCTGTATTAGCCCCCTTCGTAGCACTACTAGATTTCAAGAAGCCCTTATTCATCATGCAAACACCCCACAACCACAATCACCAGCAGCGTAACTCAAAACAGAAAATTAAAACCCTAATCGTAAGATTAAGGTTTATTGCCAAACTCGTACAAACTAACCAGCTCCCATAATTAAGCAATCTAATAATGATATGATAGATTCAAGGAAGATTGAAAAGGGATAAAACTGACTTAGATGAATAGATATAGGAAGGATCGATTAAAGAACCCTAAAGTCGGATTTAGGCTGAAACGATTTTAAAAGAACCCTAAAAAACAATTAGTAAATCCACAAGAATAAGTGAAAACGCAGCAAGAATCAAATCAAGAACCAATTAACACAAGTGTTAATCAATTACAGGATAAGATTAATACAGGAATCACAAGATTATGCCAGATTTCATGAAAAGCGAATTAGGGTTTTTTGAAGGAAAAAATCGCTAGAGGGTTTTTTCTTCACACAAAACAAGTTATAACACTTATTATTTTAATCCCTTTGCAATATTTTAGTCCCTTATACTATCTTTTATGTAATATAGCATTATAACAATGCTTTATTTAAATACCTTTGTCATCTAGAATTAACCAAAATGCAGTGACACTTATCCTGTTATTGTGCTATTTGTAGCCATATGCCAAAATACCATTTGCCAAAACAGGTCATTTCATTACAAAGAGATCCCATTTACTACTAATCTACCCCAACTGATCTACTACCACAAACCTGCTACAACAAACCTACTACAACCAAAACACAAACATTCTTTTGTCAACATACACCAATTGTCAACTAACCTTACCCTATTACATTAAAACACAAACCAAGCCAACACAATGAAGATAACAATTGACTTCCAAATTAAGCAACTTTTTTGACTTTTCTTCATTTGAACCTTAAGTTGGTCCATTTCAACAGCCAAAATAGCAAGTTTATCTTGGCTTGTTACTTCATCTTGCACTTGTACCATTTGGTAAGGAGTCAAAGTCCGGTACATCTCATACAAGTGACGTTTGTACCATTCATTGTCTAGCTCAGGATCACACCAATCCCATGTCGTACACTTCCTTACCCCTGTTTTCTGCAAATAACAATTTATAATGTTAGCATAAAATAGTTAAATAATCAAGATTTGAGCAACTTACAAATCTGTCAGGGCAACAAACGAAACGTCTTGCAGGGTTTGAAGGGGTCCAAGAGGTGAGACACATTAGAGGAAGCCCACAATTGCACTCAATTGACGACATTGTTGAATTGGATTAGAAACTAGGGTTTACTCAAAGGGGATTTACGTTTTCTGATTTGGGGAAAAGGTATGATAACGGGTTATAAGGGGGTTTGGATCGGGTTATTATTTCGGGTCTTAATAACATGCCAGGTAAGCAGACGAGTTTAGACAGGTGGAAATATCAGGAACTAAAAATCAATAAAAAAATTACGTGGAAAAGCAAAAAGGTGAAATTATTGATAATAGAACACTGAAAATAAGTTTCGTTGGCTTAAATGTTAATAAAAAAGTAAGTGTTTCATCTCAGTAAATTAGAGAAAGTAAGTTGTTATTTTATGGTATTTACCCTAAAGATAAAGTGAGATATCAATGACAATTTGGTCAATAAACGCATTTTTTCTTCACAATCACTCTAAAATCAGAAGAAAGTTTTGGAACAAAAATAAATTAAATCACCCTTCCTTTTTCATCCACTACAAGAATTCAGGCAAATAGCCATGGACCGAATTGGTGGGTAAAAGCCATATTTTCGTGGGTAACTGGGTAGTACCCACAGATTACCCACAACTCTCTATAGATGGGTAAAACCTCCGATGCTAATTGTTTGCCCACGACATTTTCATACTGTGGGTAAGTTTACCCACGTCATTCTTGGTGGGTGATTGTTTGGCATTCATGGGTAAATTGTTTGTGGGATTTTTTGTCTCACCACGAAACACCCATAGATATACTCGTGGGTATTGTGTGGGTAACATTGCCCACAAAACCATTTGTGTGTAAAAGTCAACTCCCCCATCACAATCCTTAAATAGAATTAACCACGTATATAGTCGTGTGTAAAAAGCATGGGAAATCTTGCCCATGATAATCCGTGGGAAAAATTACCCACGCATATGATCGTGTGTGAATGTCATGGGCAAACATGACATCTTTGCCATGAATATTTTGTGGGTATATTCATAGCTAATTTACCCACTACTGTTTGTGAGTAAATCGTGGCTAAATATTTACGTCACATTATGAATAATGCATGGGTAAATTATGATTTTATTTTAAAATTTAAAATGTGAAAAATTTCTAGCATCTAATATAAAAACTACACATTTAACACAAATATTCTTGAAATATAAAACACACGATAATAAATAGATCATTCTTACATAAATATTAAGTCTGCTAATTAGCACAAACCATCATCCTAATGATGTCTCAAAACAAATAAAATAAACTAAAAAGAACAAACCATCATCATAAAGATATCTTAAAACAACTAATATAAAGATAAATATGACTTATCAACTCACAATCATGCGGCTATCATGGCCATTTTCCTCACTTCCACCTGCTTGGGGGTGACTAGTAGTGGGACCTGGACGAGCATCTCCTCCATCAGAACTTTCACCATCAGAATCACAATCTGGAAGGGTTATATTGAAACGATTGCACACAATCTCAAGAGTTTTACTTAATTTGTTGATCTTTTCTCCATTTTCTTAGACTTTTTCTCCTGCTCGTCGTTTACTTTAGTAACTATAGTGTTTTTGTTTCCAGAATTTGAAATATAATCAACTCTTTTTTATCCAGCACCATACATGTGTCTTTTCTTTGCACCACTTGCTGCTGCAATGTAAAGTGTTGTTTCGTCTACCTGACTTTCTGTAGAAGCTGGATTTTCCTCCCTTTCTTGCCTTAGACGCAACACGCTATCCTATAAGTGTGTAGATTTAATCATGAGTTATGATAAAACTAACAACAATATTGTATAATGAGGATATCAGAACTTACATTTATCGTTTTTGACTTCTCATTAATAAATGTTTTCTTGTCATTGCCGCTGGTATGAGTATGAAAAAAAAAGCTCAAATCCCGTAGGTGGACGCTTGTATATAGATTCCTACATCACATATGCATAAAGAAGAGATTAAAAAATATTTGGACACATATTGCTATGATAGTAATGATTGCAAATTGACACTATAACATATGACCAAACAAACTAAAAGACCACTACTGACACATGAAGTACCAATCCTACCAAAGAACAAAATTCTCCTATGAAACCTGGAAAACAAAAAGAAAACACTTCTGTATACCTGATCTTGCAGACACAACTTGACAGAATAATTGCAGAGAACATT
Source organism: Artemisia argyi (assembly GCA_030686995.1). Taxonomy (NCBI): domain Eukaryota; kingdom Viridiplantae; phylum Streptophyta; class Magnoliopsida; order Asterales; family Asteraceae; genus Artemisia; species Artemisia argyi. The sequence goes on from CM060709.1 coordinate 190,846,696, forward strand.
GATCTTGCAGACACGACATGACAGACTATATGCAGAGTAAGGAATGACAGACATCTCAGTGAAAACTTTAACCTCATCCTGATCACAACTTGACATACACTTAGAGAAGGTGTCTCACACATGCATATGCCCATAAAACTATGCTTTTCTACACTTTTACGACCTTCAAAATTCCTAATAGAATTAACAATCTTAGCACCAAACTGGATCAACTATGGAATAGTTTAAGTAATATCTAGCTGCACATACAAGTAACTCGATACAATTATATGCTATTGTCGTATGTAGAGCAAATTCCCGATGACTTCAATACTTATTAATATACTTACTAGATTTTTTGCATGCTCGTGAAATGAGATTGACCCTCTGGTATGAGTTGAGGAACCTTATCCTTTTATACGATTTTGTGTATTTTTTTCTTGGATCTCCTTTATACTTTGATGTTCCCCAATAATATGTGAAATCAGCATAGCGAACAGAAGCTTTTGCATCCCATGCTACCCTCACGCTTGTCTCGGCTTCCGGATCCCATAAAAAATGTTTCTGCTATAAATTCAAATAATTAATATTTATAAAAAGAAATATAAATCTTAAAAACAATTAAAATCTAACCAATACCTTAAATTCTCCAAAATAAGTCTTTTGTAGGCTGAGACATCTTTGTCCAAGTGTACCCGCTATCATCAATTTTTTCTTTAAGTATCTTTGTAATCTCTCACGAACACGCACTTGATTTATCAAATCTGTTACAGTGATGAAAAATAGAATGAAGTAACAGAAAGGAAAATAAATAAATAAATAAATAAAATGTGATGCACAAATTATAAATTTACAGTACTTACAATCCATTCAAAACTTGCACTTGTTTTCTTCCATTTGACAGATTATCTAAGTTCTCAATGATGTTTTCAGGCGTTGTTTGATTGGTACCGTCATTGATAGTTGAATTATTAGGGATATAATTTGATTGTCCTTCACATGCATGATGCCTACTCTCTCCTGCTCCAAGTCTTTGACTCGGTGAATTATTAGGGATATCATTTGACTGTCCTTCAGGCCTACTCCCTCCTGCTCCAATCCTTTGCCTCGTTGAATTATTAAGGATATCATTTTATTGTCCTTCACTGGCATGAGGCCTACTCTCTCCTGCTCCAAGCCTTTCCCTGATCCAAGCCTTTTCCTTCATCTAGCCATGTCTGCAAGGACAAAGTTTTCAAGTATAAAGGAATGTGAGAAATTTCAGAAATTTCTGAGATAATGATATCCAAAATTATACTTTAAAACAGACTTAATACAAGATATACATACTTTAAAGCAAGATATATGTACTTTTAAACATGAGTAACTAACACAATATATACATTCCTATTAACTTAGCATAAGTAAATCCTAACACAACATCAGTAACTCAACACAAGTAAATTCTAAATGATATCCTATGTCCCTATTAGCTTATGACAATTATATCCAACATTAGACTTTAAAAAAGATTTGTCACTAGATATGTGTGCTTTAAATCATCATCAATGTAACTAGGGGTGTCATAAATCCTAACCCGACCCGGACCCGTACCCAAATAAGGATAATCGGGTCGGGTTACTCGGGTCCGAAATCTAACTCGGGTCAATCGGGTCAACCCAATTGACCCGAGTACGAACTAGGGTCGGGTATCGGGTTCAAAATACATGCCTATTCGGGTTCCAGTCAACCCGACTGACCTTATCAATCAATCTGTCAACAAACACATTGCTTGTAGATTATATTTCTAATCATCCTAACAACAATCAATGTATTCCGGACTTCAAAATAATTATCATCATAACAGATAAATCATATCTTCTATGATAAGCAAGAGTTTTATGAACAGTCAATAGTAGAAGGAATATCAAGGTATCATAAAAAATACGGAGTAACATTTTAAAGAACCACAAAACATGATACTTGGAAGAACCTACTTTGCAGCAAGAGAATTCAACATGTTATTAGCAACATGAAAGTTTAATTATATAACAGCAAGATAAAATGAGTTATGAGATTTTTTGCACAAAAACTTTAGATGACTCTTCATGGATTTCCTTTTAAGCCAGTCCTAAAAACTTTCATCAGGTAAGAGACAAAACACAAACCAAAGCTTAACTTCTAAGAGGTAAAACATATCCTGAAGCAACTCATCCATGAGTAGTGAGTAAATGAATGAAATTGATACCACAAGATTAAGTTAATACCTAGATAAAAAGTACCACAACTAGGGGTGTCATAAATACTGACCCGACCCGGACCCGAACCCAGTTAACCCGAGTACGAACTAGGGTCGGGTATCGGGTTCAAAATACTTGCCTATTCGGGTTCGGGTCAACCCGACTGACCCGAGTTTTTTTTTCCTATTGTTTTATAAGTGTGCGTTTGTACTCAATCTTTATTTATTATAGGCCCAAGTTATCAAGTAGTATCTTTGAATCTTTGTAAGTATCTTTGAATCTTTGTAATTTTGAAACTTTGTAAGTACTTGCCTAGTTGCCTAAAGATAGAATGACTTATTAGTTGTTATTTGGCTACTATCTTAATATTAGTATTTGGGGTACTGATATGGATCAATGCAAGTTGTATAAGTAATATCTTTGGTTTGTTAATTTATTACATAGTCTGCAAGTCCTACTGATATGGTTTTATTTTCCTATCGATCAAAAGCCATTAAAGCTGGAAAGTATGCATGCAGTCACTCTTGTTATATATGTACTACTTAAAGCTGGAATATATCCAGTCACTCTTGTTATGGAGGAAAATATGCAGCCACTCTTGGCTTGTCAGCTCTCAAAGCCATTAAAACTGGAATTTAAAAAATGTCATTTGCAGGTATACCTTTTTAGAGTAAAAAATGTCATTTGCATGTATACATTTTTAGAGTTAAAAATGTCTCTATGCCATTTTTTATAAACTTTTGGCTCTATGCCATTTCATAAACCTTAAAGCACTTTTGTTTTGAACCTACAACTTATTGATTGATGTTATTTTTTGCATAAATTTAACCCTTTTGTTTCAATAAGAATAAAAAGAATCTGATATTTTCATTTCTAAAAGATATAAGCCTCAAATATTCACTTTGTTGAACCAAAAAATTACATACAAGGATTAAACAAAATATTCACTTTGTTGAACCAAAAAATTCACTTGGAGTAAATTACAAACTAACTGCAATAACATCTCAGCGTACAAACACACAATGATACTCACCACAATTTTCACACATCTCAGGGTACAAACACATAATGATACTCACCACAATTTTCACAGCTAGGCAAGAACAGACCATCACCAAAACTAGCACGAATGAACTAAATTTGAAGTCTTAACATGTTAACACACAGGCAACATTTGATCAAGTTTACCAAAGCAAATTATGTGACTTATACATGTGTTGTTTAAGAAATTAAATTATGTGATTTTGCAAATGGCACAGACCCGAACCCGACTTGACCCGACTCGATTTGACCCGAACCCGACTAACCCGAGTTTAAATAAGGTCGGGTTCGGGTATTATATTTTTAGCCTCGACCCGATTTGGCCCCGACCCGTTTGACCCGAACCCGACCCGATTAACACCCATAAATGGAACACATACCAGTTTTAACACTTATATATGTTAGGAATGAGTAATGGTATCGGAAAAATGGGACTACACTGGAACCGAAATGGTACCGGCTCACGATACCTGGTATGGTACCAGGACTATCAAACAAGCTAAAACCTGGTACAACCGAAATCGATACGGTAATAATTCAGGATATACTGGTAACTCGTACCAGAATTCAAATGGCCTGTGATGAATTAATATGTTGATCCAAACACCCCTTATAATAGTGGGTTAAAGCAGTGGGTTTACAATTGAAATTAATGGTAAACACAATCGAATATGTGGTTCATTTACCCACCCAATTATAGTTATCAATGATAATTCAAAGAACCCTAGGTTTTTACATGAAAGTGTAAAGTAAAAATAAACATAATCAACTCTAATCATGCAACAAAACTCAATTAATCAAGCACCCTAACATTAAATTAAAAGGTAAATTAAAACTAATTAGCACAAATTATGATCTAAAATTGTGAATGGTGTATGAACATACCTTTTCCTACTGCTTCCTGAAAGTCTATTGCATCTCATAAACCGCAAGATATACCTTCTGTGGAAGGAGTCATTCCTGCTCCACGATCCCCACATATCTAGGGGCGCCAAATAATTTAACATAATTGCGCCAATATCTTCACAAAAGTCACTAACCGTTTTGTAGTGTGGATGTTAAAACTTTGATGAATGAGCAAACCAATAGTTTTATTATTCATTAGTATTTTATTACTCGTATAAAGTATAGTTAGATACTTAGTTGAATAAGTAAATACTACTACAGCATATATTATCATTATTATTAGGGGTGTCAAAAACACATATCCGACCTGAACCCGATTAAGCCTATTCGGGACGTGTTACTTGTGTCTATAATTTTATTCGGGTTCATTCGGGTCAATTAGATTAATCAAAGTTCTAAATAGGGTCAGGTTTGAGTATAGTTATTTAGCCTCAACCAGTATTGACTCGACTCGAATTGTCCTGATCCCGACCAACCTGACTCAACTAACACTTTTACATTGTAAACATATTGAAGTAAGCAATTTTTTAAACCATTTTACTTTTATTCGAGTTGACCCGACCCAATTTGACAAACCCAAATTGACTCGAACCTGATTTCTAAATAGAGTCGGGTTCGGGTATGTTTTTTAGTCTCAGCCCGAATTGACCCGAACCCGACCGGGTCAACCCGAGTAACACCCCTAATTATTATTACTATTAATTTTTATTTACCTCTTCATTGGTATTTTTGTTATTATGAATTAGAATTAGTCATGCTAATCAGATTATCGGGTCTATAGGATGCTCAAAGGAAAGTAATGAACTCGCAATCGGACCTATCTTAAGCGGATTTGTTAGGTTTGACTCAATAAGGTTTTTAGGGTACTTACTAACATACAAAAAATAGTTGTGTATAGATCTTTCTTCTTTCGCAAAAGGGTTGTCTCGTTAGGTTTTTATACGTTTACCAAGTTTTTTCATATTTTGCACAACATAACCAAATCCAAAATGGTATGTCTTAAATAGCTTAACTCATCAGTGAGAAAGTCGACTTAAGCTCTACTTGAGCTCAACCCGAGCTTGACTTTTAACTCAAAGCTAATTAATTAGTTTTCGAGCTCAAGATTAACCTAAAGCTTAATCTATTTAACTTGACTGAGCTCGAGCTTCATACAACTACCTGTTATTATTATTATTATTATTATTATTATTATTATTATTATTATTATTATTATTATTATTATTATTATTATTATTATCAATGTCAGTTATTAAATAAATATGTTATCTTAAAATTTTCCGATTACTTTTGCACTCGCATCCAACCCTACAAGGAAACTTATTCGTTTGGTTAGGTTATGAACAAACATGAGTTGCATATCGATTTTCTTCTTTTGCAAATAGGTTATCTCGTTAGGTTTCGATACACTTACCGACTAATCTACTTTTTTTTACCACATTACCAAATCCAAAATGTTATGTCTTGAATGGCTTAACTTCAAGTTTCGTATAAGCATATGCATCATAATATTCTATACAAGTAAAGTTGTAAATGAAGGAAACTATTTGTGAGATAATTGAACTCAACTTGTGAAAAGGTCGACTTAATCACTACTTGAGCTCTAGTTAAATGAGCTCAACCCAAGCTTGAGTTTTAACTCAAAGCTAATTAATTAGTTTTCAAGCTCAATATTAACCTAAAGCTTAATCGATTTAACTTGACCGAGCTCGAGCTTCATAAACTACCCGTTATTATTATTATTATTATTTTATTATCAATGTCAGTTATTAATAAATCTGTTATCTTTAAATTTTTTGATCACTTTTGCAGTCGCAACCGACCCTACAAGGACACTTATTCATTTGGAAACATGAGTTTCATATCGATTTTCTTCTTTTGCAAATGGGTTGTCTCATAAGGTTTTATTACACTTACAGACTAATCTCCTTTTTTCTATACAACATAACCAAATCCAAAATGTTATGCATTGAATAACTTAACTTCAAGTTTCGTATAAGCATAGGCATGATAATATTCGATACAACTAAAGTTGTAAATGAAAGAAGCTATTTGTGGGATAATTGAACTCAGCTTTGTGAAAAGGTCAACTTAAGCTCCACTTGAGCTCTAGTTAAATGAGTTCAAACCGAGCATGAATTTTAACTCAAAGCTTAATTAGCTTTCGAGCTCAATATTAACTTAATGATTAACCAATTTAACTTGCCGGAGCTCGAGTTTCATAGGACTAACCCTTATTATTATTATTATTTTATTATCAATGTCAATTAGTAGATAATAGAACTCAATTTCTGAAAAGGATTTGGTTGAAAAAGTTAAGTTGTAGAAATGTAACGAACTTTCATAAGTGTTCGGGTTTTAGAAATTGAAACACTTATAAAGTTCATTACATTTCTTTAACTTAAAAAAAGTTCACATTACCAAACTGGTACATTTGAAAAAGTACATTGTTATTCTTCGACCAAACCCCTTTCTGAAAAGGTTGACTTGAGCTCTAGTTTGTCCAAATAATGAAATAACACTTACATAAAATGAATCACAAGAGTAGTCATGCTTATTTTTCTCGAAATCCAATCGCTTAAAAGATACAAAGCAATATGTATAAACAAAACAAATAGCTAAATGACAGAAAACATAATTCAATCTCAGTCATCTCCTAAAGAAGCATCATCACTATCATCTGGATCAGCATCATCAAGTGTATGTGTGTTGACTTCATCATCTTGGAAAGCTAAACTGTCACGAGGGAGATCAATAAATGATTTAGGTTTGGCTTTTGACACAACCCACCAATCAACTTTATCCCGTCGTAAGCTTGGATATGACATATAATATACTTGTGATGATCGACTAGCTAAAATAAAAGGTTCATATTTGTTAAATCTTCTTTTATGGTTAACATCGACTAGATTGTACCCTTTAGTTGAACAAAGGCAAAGTTTATATGGAAAATAAATAAATAAATTATTCTAATTCGGGTCACTCGGGTTGTACCGAACTTGAATAAGCAAGGTATTTTCAACCTGATACCCGACCATATTTGGTATTCGGATTAGGCGGGTTGACCCGATTAACCGGAATATGAACCCAAGTAACCCGCCCGAATAGTCTTATTCGGGTTCGGTCGGGTCGACTTTATATCACCCATATTTTTAACCACAACTTGTCCACATAGGAAATTACTTATTTTAAATACCCACACAACCAATAATATGGGTAAAGTCATGGGTATATATTCACCCACAAAACACCCACATTAACTTACCCACCAATAAAAAGTATATTTGCATTTCGTGGGTAAATAACATTTACCCACTAAATTACCCACAAATATAGCCACAGTAATTCACCATGTGGGTATTCCGTGGGGAATTTTTTGGCGCCAGTTATTTACCCACATATTGCACACTAAATATATTTATGTGGCTATTTGTATGGGTAAATCCGTGGGAATTTTGAGGGAAAATAAAATCGACATTGAAAGTCACTGATCGTGGGTAACGAGTGGGTATTAGGTGGGTAAATTCCCTCCAAAGGATGAGTGTGGGTAATTGTCGTGGGTATTCCATCAGATTCTTGTAGTGATCCTTTCTGTTTCCTTTTCCTTTTTTAAAAATTTTGGGAACAATTTTTTTTTCTTAATTTCTTTCCATTCTTCTCAATTTCTCTCCAAATTCAATCTAGAGAACACAATGTAAACACTAAACACATTACATCCCACCATAAAATAAATTTAGGGTATGATAGCCATTTTATCTTAAACCTCCACTAGCTTCATCAAACTCACCTTTTTCGTTTGATAGTCATCGAATGAGACTTGTATCTAGTAGTAAATATATATTCCTTCAATCTCAAAATAAATGTTTATGTTTTGTCTTTAGATGTTTTAAAATAAATGCTCACTTTATGTTTCCGTCAATCAAAATGAAATTAGTTGATAGGTGATTTTTGATTAGTGAATAATATATTTAATGAGATTTTAGAAAGCTTTATTTATTAAAATTGATATTTTTTTTATACAAATGAAGAATATTTGTCATACGAGTCTCGAGGATTAAGGTTATGTTTGGCAAAATTAGATGTGAGCTATAGCCGCAGCTCACTGCTCACATCTTTTTAAAGAAACATTGGAAAAATGAGTTTTTTTTTTAAAAAATAGCAAAGTTCACTGCTCTTTTGTCAAATGAACACTAAAAGTCAAAAAGCTCTGCGTTAAACATAACCTTAATATATAGATAAAGGGATGCGTGCAAAAACAAGTATCCAATTTCTAAACTAATTAGTACATTAAAAATTGTCATTTGATTGACCCAAAACACGTAAGTGGATGAAAAAAATGATAAAGAATCATAGGTGGTATATTTTTTTTTGACCAGTAATCATAGGTGGTATTTGATAAGGATCATTTCACATATAGAGCGCGTGATCGTTAACGCGTATGTATTAGGTGACCCAACATTTTACATCATCGTTTATAAAAAAATAAAACTCTTCTTCTTTTGTAATTTTGACATAGAAAATGACACATCCTAACAAATAAATTGATGCCAACATTTGAACTCATTTCTAATATAATAAAACCATAAAATGAGATCTTGACTTCTTCAAGAAAAATGCAAAACTTGATGAATTGGTTGTCTTAGTCCAGCTAGCTTTGGAAGAAAAAGAAAAAAAAAAAAAAAACATTACAGAAACGAAATTCACATAACTAATTAGTAGTCATTATCCCAAACTAGCAGGGTACCCGCGCGTTGCAGCGGCGGGTACTCTGAAATAAAATTTTTCAATGGAATTAATAAAAATCTCACGGGATGTCATTCCGACACCTAAATTTGCTTGGTCACAGCTTTGTGTATCGAGTCGAGTTTTATTGAGTCGAGTCTTGGTCACAGGTTTATGTTTAGGTTAAGATAGAGGGTTGTACATTGTATTTAAATGATTGTAATATTGGGTGTAGGGTGTGTTTTAAATGCTATTAATGTAGAATGAGGGTTGTACGTTGTTTTTAAATGATTGTAATATTGGGTGTTGAGGTGTTTTTAATGCTATTAATGCAAAATGAGGGTTGTACATTGTGTTTAAATAATTATAATATTGAGTGTATGGGTGTTTTTAATGCTATTAATGTAGAATTCTAAGAAAAGTGGTCTGAATTTCGAATCATGCTAGTTTTTGTTGTACACAATGCTTTGGTTGTTGTAATTATGAAAATTGCTTGCTTTAAAGTGTCGTAAACTATACATCATTGTATTTTTTTGGATGCTTTGGTTGTTTTTAAACGCATTTAGGTGTCGGAATGACTTCCCGTGACATTTTATTAATTCAATCGAAAAATTTTATTTCAGGATACTAGCCGCTACAACGCGCGGATACCCTGCTAGTATTTACTTGGAGAAGGGTTGTGTTATATAAACCCTCACTATATTGTCACATCATGCGAGATTTGGTCTAACCGTATAACCCGTGATGCATATTGTATAAACTGATGAATCATGCAATGATTGGAAACCCTTCCTATCGGTCCAAATAACTTGCCCCCTTGGAGAATGGAGAATGATAAGCATAAAAAACAGAAAACCACCATCTTGACAAAGTCAATATTAGGAAGTTACACGGAAACTAATGCTGAAAACGTACGTGTTTTTACAAACGCGTTAATAAATAAACCATTCTATAAATACATCCACCCTATTCCATTCATCACAAATAACTCACTCTCAAATTACTTTCCATCATGTCTAACCTAAACGGAGCTTACTACGGTCCTTCGATCCCACCACCCGAGAAGAAAACCAGAGCCTATAATCGCCCTAGCCGTGGTGGTGGCGGCTGTAACCCTTTCTCATGGTGTTTCAGTTGTATTTGCGGTTGTATCTTTAACCTAATCTTTCAAATCCTTATCACGATCCTCGTACTCTTAGGTATCGCGGTCCTCGTGTTCTGGCTCATATTCCGCCCCAACGCGCCAAAGTTCCATGTCAACGAAGCCACTCTTACGCAATTCACCTTATCACCCGACAACAACACTCTTCAATACAACCTAGCTGTAAACATGACGTTTAGAAACCCTAATAAACGCATCGGGATTTACTACGATAGAATCGAAGCGAATGCTGAGTACCATGACAAGAGATTTGATACCAAGTACTTGGACACGTTTTATTTGGGACATAAAAAGGAACGTAACGTCGGAACGGTTTTTAGTGGACAACAAATTGTGGTTTTAGGCAATGGTGACAAATCCAGATATGATCAAGAAAATAGAGATGCTGTTTACAATATTGATTTGAAATTGAAGCTCAAAATGAGGTTGAAAGTTGGGTGGGCCAAACCTAAATTTAAACCAAAGTTTGAATGTGATTTAAGGGTTCCATTGACAACTGGAGGTAGGGTTGGTTCTAGTGGATTTCAGAGAACCAAGTGTGATTTTGATTGGTAGATCGATATGGTCATTATGATTTATGGTTTATGGTTATAGTCATTATATTCATCATTTTTGGACCATGCATGTGTTGTGGTTCTTTTATTAATTTACTTATTCTTTTCATGTATTCTTTTTATTTCGGGAGTATTGTTAGGCATGATTTACTTTGGACTTTGGAGTTTATATCTTTGGATTATTGTTTACGTCTCTCATGTATATGGATCAGTTGTTATTGTCTATAAATAAAGATAGTTTTATTTATTTTTGCAGATTAATGTCGCATATTCTATATTTGGATCTCTGTCTTAGTTAAAGATATATGTCTGATCTATGTTAACTATGGTCACATCGTGAAATGATAAGAATTAAAGTTTTATGCTCTACTTATTTATCGTTACCGTGGGTTATAGACAAATTCAAGGTTTCTATCACAAAATATCTCCATCTTACAACTGAGGGTGGTGGCAACCATACCTCTCAAAAAAATTCATACCTCCCAACCAACCAATAATATCATTCCACCTCACTCACACTTTTTTCATACCTCTCAACCCTTTTTTAGTGGCAACCATACTTTTTTCATACCTCCCAAACCACCAATTTTTTTTATTTTTTTTTTTCATAAATAAATAATTTAATAAAAACATAATATTTCATTAATAATTAAAATAAAAATACATAATACTTAAAAGGAAACATAATTAATAGAAAATTACATAATAAAAAAAAAATGCTAGTAAATACAGTAGTAAATACATGTTAGTAAACTATCCATCAATAACTTTTAGTAAATGAATGATAGTAAATGCTAGTTACCTAAAAAGTCAAGGACTAAAGTGTAAAGACTTAAAGTGAAAAAATAAAAAATATATATACAAGTATATCTCCAAGATATGGTCTTCTTTTTTACTGGTCTTTTTCTTCTTCAATTCCTCTAGTACTTGCAGCAGAAAGAAAATACAAATAATAAACAAAACACAAACAATAAACAACAATATCCAACGTTCCACTCCAACGTTCGAATATGTTTCAAACCGCGGAAGTGAAGATCACCGCTAGACCTTGCCGTTGGACCAAACCGCTGGGGTGGCGGCGGTGTTCCCCGGCGGTTTGGGGGCAAACCGCTGGCTAAACGGCATGGCTGCCACTACCCTGATCGATTGTTTATCACGATAAAGTATCAAACAAAATAGGCAGTTGACTGCTAACACGTGGTATATATTATAAAACTGGAAAAAACATTTAATGTTTTAAAAGATAAAAATGACTTATTCTTGTGTAGTTTATTAATCGTACTCTCTACAATAAAATATGTAGAATAAAAGGCATGTTAATGTTACTTGATAAATGAAGTTGCGTGACGTGATAACAGACAAGTGTCATTTATCTATTACGAATGCGGCTCCTTTCACTTAAAGCATTTTGTATTTTTCAACTTGCATCTTCAAACTCTGACATTCAGAACAAGAACGAAGTCTTGTTTGTGTTTGTTCGTTTAATTTTATTTAATGGATTTTCGATGTTTTGTTAATGACAAATATAAAAGCTATCAAATAAAACTTTACGTAAATATGTTTTAGACATAGTTATCCTTTAGCGAAAACCACTAAAGGTATGTATGTTAATCCTTAAAACTTCTTTAATGATCAAATAAAGTTTCATCATTAACAATGCATTTTGAATCATTTTATAGAACCTTACATCAATTACAAAACATTCGGATATATTTATTTAGAGTAAACTGCAAAAATGTCCTTCAAGTATACCTAATTCGCAAGTTATGCCACCGAAAAGTTTCTTTTGCAAATTATATCATCAGTGTTTACTTTTAGCTGCAAATTGTGTCCCTTGACCGGGTCAACGGCTTGCAAAATGACTAATAAACGTTAGTCTTCTTCCCATTTGATTTTCTATTGAATTTATATATAATTTTAATACAAAATGAAAAAAAAAAAAAAAAGTACTCCTGAACAAAAACACGCAAAATGATTGATAGTTACGCTCGATCAATCAAGAACACCACTTCAAAATTCGATCAATCAAGAACAGAAACACACAAAATGATTTGCATGCCGTTGACCGGTCAAGGGACGCAAAACCCAGAATTTCAAGAGAACAAAAATCGAGATTTTTAAAAATCAAAAGATTCAACGGGATTTTTAAAAATCTGCCCAAAAAAATAATAAATAAATAAAAAGTCAAATTTGCTTATAAATGAGCGAAAATTACTGCAGAGGCTACTGTAGAAACAAGTTGCCTTTTTGAGGGCTGGTTTTTTTCTGGTTCCCATAAAGGCCACCAAAATCGCTGCAAACTTTAACCGAAATCCAATACTTACACGTGTCGAGTTCTCGTTATTTTTAAAATAAAAAATTAAAAAAAAAATGTATTTCTCCTTTCATTTGCGGCGAAATACAAAATAAAGGCAGATCACATAATTATTGTAGCGAAATACATTCCTTTATGGGCCCACCAATGTACACGTTTAAAAATAATAATAATAATAAAAAATAATCCACCGCAACTTTGCAGCGAAGAACACAAAACCAAAGTCAAACTATCTGGCCACAAGTAACAATACTTTTATGAATTACTAAATTCCAGGTTACATATAATTTCCAAACATCTTTTTTATCCAAAAAACCCATGTCTTAAAAATGGACAAAATCAGCTTGTTACCAGATGATGTCATCATTCACATCCTATCATTCATCCCAACCAAACATGCTGTTGCAACTTCAATCTTGTCTTCAAGATGGGTAAATTTATGGTCTTTTTTACCAACTATTGATCTTGATGATTCGCTTTATCTAAACCCTTTAAAGAAAGATTCGTCATCATCTTCTGTTATGTTTCTTGATTTTGTTAAGTTTAGGCTCCATATACATGGTTCTTGTGGCCAGGGTATTTATTTAACACAAAATCGCTGCAAAATGTGAAGGGCGATTTTTTCTTTTAATATTTATGTGGGCCCAAAAAAGGAGGAGAAATAAGTATTTTGCTGCAATGTTTATGTGATCTACCTTTTTTTTTTTATATATTATTAATATTGTGGTGGGCCTAAAAAGGAGGAAAGATAGGTCCTTATATTTTGTATTTCGCCACAAATGGAAGGAGAAATACGTTTTTTTTTAATTTTTTATTTTAAAAATAACGACAGCTCGACACGTGTAAGTATTGAATTTCGGTTAATGTTTGCAGTGATTTTGGTGGCCTTTTTGGGAACCAGAAAAAAACCAACCCTCAAAAAGGCAACTTCTTTCTATAGTAGCCTCTGCAGTAATTTTCGCTATAAATGACAGACTCGACTATATATGGAATGATGATTAGTCACAAGAAATCTATATCAGGAACATTTCATTTTATTTTAGATACAAATACAAAAAACTATACTAAAGTTGTAACAGAGAAAACTAGAATAAACAAAAGGGGTATGTTTGGCGAAAGTAACTGTTGCTGAAATTGGTGCTGGTGCTGGAGATTATAAAAAGATATTATTTTTATAAGCTACATGAAGTAACCTTTGGTTTTAAGAGATTATGAAAGATTTTTTTTTTTTTTTTTTTTAATCTCTTATAAGTTATGTCTGTCAAACAAAGTTTATTTTTTAAGTAGCTTATTTTTTGAAAAAAATAAAAACAATCTTCCAACAATCTTGTATTCCAAACATAACCAAAGAAATAACAAGAATACAATTTCTTACGCTTTGGTGATCTCTATATTTATCATTTGCATTCACATTAAATATTGTCAAACAGTTGGTAACAAAATAGAGCTCTTGAATGTAGGACGAAGTCAAGTTTCAAGGAACAAATTCTACTAGTACTAGCTTTATATAAAGATTAAAAATTTACACAGATTCATTATAGTTAACTGGTATAATTTTTTTTTTAGAAAGGCAACAAAAAATAAAAGACCCCAAATAGGGAAAAAAATAAAATACAATACACGGCATCCCTCCTCAATTAAACAAGCTAATTAAGAGAAGAAGGGACCCAAACGAAAACAAAATACACCATGATCTCACTGTCACTAAAACTAAACAACTACAGTATTGATATTATTTGACTTTAACATAGAACCTCACTAAGTACATTGCCACAAAGAGAAACACAAATGACCAAGCCCACAAGAGATACATACTCCCGTAAAACCTGACAATACATAAATCGCAACTAGACAAAGACAAAACATAACCAATTAACATTCACGATGCAACCTGAGATTTAGATATTCTTGGATCTTTGTCATCGTATGCAATACTCCGGCAAAATCTTCAACTAAATTATCTACCAAGTGGATAGAGGAAAAAGGTACATCTCTTGTAAGATCTTCGACTAAACTGCAATACTATTGTAAGATCTTTTAAAGATCGTTTGACATTAATATAACACTTTGAGATCTTTTTGTTTTTTTTTTTTTGATTCGAGTCTTGTTGTTAGATATAGAGATTGGCTTTTTGTTCGATGTGTTGTTGTTGACAGTTTGATGGATTGAGTTTATAGTGGATGGGACAGATTAGTCGTGGTATGGTTAGTGGCGGAGCTAGAAAATCTAATTGAAGGGGGCAACGGGCAATATGAATGATTCGATAACGTTTTTTTTTTTTTTTTTTTTTCCTTTTTTTTTAATAAAACTAAAAATGGGTTAGGTCGGATCGATTTAATTGAACGCAAAAAAGTTTATTTTAGGCAATTAACACTAACTAAAGGCGCTATGTATATAAAATGAGAACCATCTTATAATCCCATCATATTTATCTTAAATAAAATCAACTTGACTTGTAGTTTGTTTTCACTTCTAAAAAAACACAATAGAAGTAATAATAAGACATTCTAAGAACAGCTAAACATGTAACAAAGCAATTCAGATTTCAATTAGGCATTTATATGTGGATATACATAATAATGATATGGAAGTTTCACTTAAATGTTAACATAATACATAGTAACAAAACGTGTAGGGACAACAAGAATAATAAAAGACTAGTTAAACATATAGGTAAGGGAAACTATACGAAAATTAAAATTCCTAAAAATAAAATAAAAAACTAAAATAAATTACATGTTTAGTGAACATATAATTACATTTAATGGTATTTTTATTCTCCACTCTCTCCACTCTCTACCATCCCTTCCAAAGTTCCAATATCCTCCTTTTCCAGGTTTATCAATTTACGGTTCCAGAAAAAATATATATATATATTTTGAAGATTCATTTTTATGATTTTTGCAATTTAAAGAGGGCACTTTGCTTCCTACACTGAGGGCACTGCCAATTTTTACACCCAATCTAACCATTTTTTCTACTAGTTTAGCCATTTTATTGAAGCTTCATTAGGATTCGGGGGCCTTTCCCCCCACTACTTATAAGGTGGCTCCGCCCCTTGGTATGTTTGTTCTTGATAATTTAATTGTTTTGAGTGATGGTCTTGATTGATTGAGTTTTGAAGTGGTGTTATTGATTGACCGAGTGTAACTAGCAATCATTTTGTGTGTTTGTGTTCTCAAGGATTTATTATTTTTATTTTTTTTATTTTTTTATTTCTTCTGAGTTTGTTGTTTTTGGTGTTCTTGATTTTGTATTAAAATTAAATATAAATTCAATAGAAAATCAAATAGACAAAAAGACGATGATATATTAGTTATTTTGTAGGTCGTTAACCTGTCAATGGACACAATTTGCAGCCAAAGTGAACAATGATGTTATAATTTGCAAACAAAAACCTTTTGGTGGCATAATTTGCGAATCAAGTATACCTCAGGGACATTTTTTGCAATTTACTCTTTTATTTACTTTCATATTAATGAAATGTTTTATAAAATTCATTTTTCCAACTAGCAAAAATATTCCTCATGAGAAAGTTATTCAAATTTGATCTTGCATGGAAAAATGGACTAACCATTTTTGCAACAATCCAAGACCAAAGAGGAAAAACATCATTTGTGTTTTTGTATAAAACCATCATTAACTATTTTTAAGCTTGAAGTGTTTAACACTTTAGGCAAGCATCATACATGTTTTGTCTCAACTATTTCTCATGTATTCTAGATAGGAAATATTCAAAAAATAAATAATAAAATAATAAAATAATAAAAAATGACCATTCAAGCTAACCACATTTTTGCTGGTGCAGGACTAATAGGTCCTTCATCTCCGACGGATCCGCTGCACAGATCTATGGCCTAGTCTAGATTCCCATGTACCTATTTAAACAAGCCTTTTGATTTCATTTTTCCTAACCCCTTGCAAATATCTTTCTCGCATCACATAACATTCTCGTGCACGCATTTTCTTTAGTAATTATCTTGTTTTAAGTGATCCATCTTTTATCAAAATAAGAAGGTCAAGTTTTTATGTTTTCGTTTTGTATTTGCAACCTTGTTGCACTATCATATTCCACCATCATATCTCAAAGTTCATAAACGCCATCATACATCAAACTAGAGTGAGTTAGGATACTATTTTAGGCCTCAAAACACAATAAGAGAAAGGTTGGTTCTACGTCGATTAGGACTTGATATTTAGCTTTGTATTGGTTAATGATTAATCGAAGTTATATGACTTTCTACCCGTGAGTGTCATTGAAATACCCGGAGCATGATTGTATCGTGAGACATGCCAGGAATATTGAACAGCCTCACGAATATGCTCGTGAGCATCTTCCATCTTGCTCCCAGAAAAGGGGTCTTTCCACAACTCCCTTATGAACTGATTTTTTATCTCGAATTAACCATCAGCTCCAATAATTGGCCTAACCAAACCAGGCCTTTGTTCCTCTCGTGTTAAAGCGAGGTATTCATCGAAGGTAAGAGTATTGATGTCAATGTCACCCATGGTACCTGAAACTAGAAAAGAAATCGTGAGATTGTGAAAAACTAAACAAAAATTTAAAACCTAAACAAATCCTAAATAGCTCCACGGCAGCGGTGCCAAAAACTTGATGCAAAATTTCTGACAAGGATTGACTTTTTATAATTGTCTCATCTACCTAATGCACTAACGGGCAGTGTACCTGATCGTGTCGGTAAAGTCGAGGTCGTCCCAAGAGCTATGCGTATGGATTTAATCTAAGTCCTAATGTCACTGATTTTAAAAAGGGGTTTTATAGTTTGATTAATTAAACTAAAGAAATAAAATGAATAAACAAAAGCGAGTAAATAAGTGCGAGATATCAATAGGGAGAGAAGTGCTAGCCTAGTTACTACTCTTGTTATGGCATGACTATGTTTTCTAATTAGTGTATCCTATCGCTTCATCTGGGGGTTTAGTTTGACTAGACTTAGTTGGTCAATTCATCTAGCCCTATCTTCCACAACATCTTATTCCGTAACCTAATGATTACAAGAGTTAGTGGGTTTACGAAATGGAAGAGTCAATAAGCACCTCTACTAACCAAGACTTATTTAATGGAACCCGACCTCTCGGAACTTAGATTCCTCCTAACTTCTTAAGCATTTCCGTTTGGAAGGTGATCGTTGGGTGAAATTCTCACGTAATAGTGACAGTCCTATGGTCAATTCCTATCACTATTCGCAACCTAATTCACTAGGGTCCTATGGTCAATTCTCCTAGCTTTCTAGATACTACCCAAACTTCCATACTACCGAAACAAAGGTGTCCCAAAATAATCTAAGAAAGTATAGAAACAAAGCAATAAAGAAACGAAAAAACTACATCATAACAATAACAATTTAATAAAGAAGTTAACAGCAAAGGTGTTTAGCCAATTATATTAAAGCATGCCGCGAATTCAATGTTTAACATTCTAAATGAAGACATGGAATTGAATGCAAAAATTTAAAATGAAAAA
Organism: Artemisia argyi; assembly: GCA_030686995.1. Classification (NCBI taxonomy): domain Eukaryota; kingdom Viridiplantae; phylum Streptophyta; class Magnoliopsida; order Asterales; family Asteraceae; genus Artemisia; species Artemisia argyi. Next base: position 190,865,078 of record CM060709.1, read on the forward strand.
CTACAACTTATGATTCGTAAGCGTGAATTTTCCCTTGGAAATGACTTGTATGCTCCTGAAATACGTCCTCCTTGAATCCCTACTTTGTCCTCTGGTTGTTATGTGTGAAAGAGATATGTAAAAATGTGGAATTAGGGTTTGTATTTATAGCCTCGACTATGTTACGGCGTAACCTCTAGGGTTAATTACGCCGTAACCTTTGAATCTTGGACGATCTTATCCTTAGTGTTGAAACTACGGCGTAAACTACGGATAGGTTATGATCGTAGAATTCTCGTACACCACTTTACGCTGTAACCTCCACAATGGTTACGTCATAACTATCTTGGATCACGAAATTCATCTAAGTGTTAAAGGCAGATATACGGCGTAACCTCAAACTAAGTTACGAACGTAAAACTCTAGTACCCGAGTCTACGCCATAACCTCTAATGTGGTTACATCATAACCTCTTGATTAGCGTTGACTTCAGTCTTCTAGTATAAATCTTTGTTACGGCGTAAGTAGAGACTTGATTTACGCTGTAACTCTTGTCCGATCAGCATACTCTAGTATATTTTCATTAATAACCTTCCAAATTCGCATCTCTTCGTTCCAATGCTCATTATTAACCTGAAAATGAAATATAAACGAATAAGAGTATATATTCCAATAAAATGACACAACTGATGAGCATATTAAGGGGAAATTGACACTAAAATATCAGGACTATTTGATGTTATCAAATATCCCCACATTTGAACTCTACTTGCCCTCAAGTAGACCTTATTAGAATCATTTTCAAAAAGATATCTCCCAAGAGACTGGAAAATATGAGTTTAAAAACTTCCTATGCTAGAATTTATCAAAGCCGAACACCTTATGAAATGGGAACAAAACACTCATACTCTCTGATGAGACGAAAAGTGTACCGCTTTTGGGGGGTCATTTAAGCCCAAAGTCGAGATTATTTGATCAAATATTGCCCTAAATCGTTCCTTTTGTCATTTTAGGTACTTTTGAGAGGAAATTTGCAAAAGGAAGCATTTTAGACATTTTTGGAGCGAAAAAGTGAAGAAAACGACAAAGTCTCAAAATAATGCTGAAAATTGTATCTGACGGCGTCAAGGATTACTAGTGACGGCGTCAAGACTTGACAAAGAGGTGGATAAATCAAGTTACACGTGACGCGCCAGAGAGTTTTCCAAAGAAGTCGTGACGGCGTCACCCTTTAGGGTCGCCAAGGCCGTCACGTATTATCACAAAGAGAGACGGCCCAGAGAATACAAAGAGTGACGACGTCAGAAGTGGATCTAGGCAATACAAGTATTATTTTGGCGGCGATTTGACGGCGTCAGACCCTACTCTTGACGCCGTCATAGTGTAAAATCTATATGTACTTTTCTAGTTTTCATTCATTGTGTGCAACTTTGAAAGGAGAAAACCCTAGATGAATTTTACTGTAATTTTGAGGGTTTCAAACCATTGTTTCATCCATGCTTAATTGAAGATAAGTTTTCCAATAATCATTCAATATGTCTATGTGTTGTTTGATTATATCTTACGCTTGTCTTCTCTTTAACATGCTAGGCTAGGTTTTCTTTGTGTTTGCTTAGATATAATGAAACTTAGATATTGATTATTGGTTGGTTGTTTGTTTATAATTGTTGTGGATGAATGATTTCGATGTTAGGCTTAAGAAAACTGGCAGACTTCCAATTGGTAACTTGCTTGAACGTCTTAAGAAACATGATCGGAGTTGTACTATGATAAATTGGTTGTATTTAATGCATAGGTAACTACTAATGAGGCCATGTTAGGAGCTAGTAGTCGGCTCGACATAGGAAGAGGTAGAAGCTTATAGAGTTAGGGAAGATCGTACACAGCCCTCCGAATGGAATTAAGGAATATAACCCGTCATCTATGCAATTGTAACAAACTAATCAACCGGTAAAAGATAGCTAGCGAGTAGTGAAATCTAAGTAAACACATTTTCTCTTATTATTGTCTTCGCCACATTTACTTTAACTTCATTTTATTTTATTTTGATTGCATCTCTAGTTATTTGGGTTAGTTGATTTGCAACTAATTCCACTCACTCCTTCAAAACCCGAGATTTTTACTTGCTTTCCATAACATATAAAAATACAAAAATAATCATCCCTCATCTCTAGACCTTGTTTAATTGAGTTTTAACCCTGGCGAACACTATTCTTTGAGTTGAACAATTAATCCCCCGGTACTTGCCACTATACTATACTACAACGGTCAGGAACACTGCCTGGTGGGGATTGCAAGCTTCTCAAGATCCCTTGAGAAGTAAAACCTTTTGCGAGGGCGCAATTCCACGCATCACTCTCTCTAATCTAAGCGTCAATTTCGGGGTGGTCACTCATTGCACGGTCGTAGCATGTATTCTAATATAGGCTTTAGCAATTACACAAATCTCCACCACTGGATGTCAAAACAATCCTTAAAGGCAATATTGGGTGAGTAATTTCATAAGGCTAGGGTGGATTTGTCATTACTAGCATACTACGGCGAAGGCGACAAAGACCATCGATACATGACCAAATCCATGGCCAAAACACCAATGACTGCTCACTCCCTCACCCAAGTACATTTCATGACTAAAAGGTAGGATAAGACATGGAATGCACAAAAATGGTGAAAAATAAAAATAAACAAGCAAATTGTCTTAGCCTATAACCAAGTTGTTACCACCCACCGTCCATCCAAAGTCCAAGCTTCGAGAAGCAAAAACTAGATCATGATGTAACAAGTTAGTGTGCCATAACTAGATGTTATATAGTGAGGTGCACACTAACTTGGTCTTCAAAACTCGTTGATGTAGATTAGCCACCAACTTCAATCTTCAATCAAGTATGATCGAGGTAGATTCCTCGATTCTAGCCCAATAAGCTCCAATACAACAAATAAACAAAACCTATATATATATATATATATATATATATATTCTTTTTTCTAAATTTTTTTGTAACAATAACAATATAAACAAATAAACATCCTCCCACTTGAGATGAATCATATATGAGGAATTTTGGGGGGTCTTCAAAAATATGTCCTTGATGTAGGCGTGATTCCCGAATCTCTCTAACCAAACCTCAAACTTGAAGCAAACGACAACTTCCCGATCAAAAACCAAGACTACACGGTAGGCTAAGGCGAACAGGTGTAACGAAACAATACATAATATGGGTGAAGAAACAAAAAGAATGGCTCAAAAGTGTGTAACTATTGGTATCTTGCACTAAAGGTGACTACAACAAAAGGGTTTAACACCAGAGTCGAGAAGTCAAGGTGACTAATCGATAAACGCACACAATAGAACATATATTGGCTATTTGCTGTAAATCCTAAATTAACTGATGTTGCATGTTCATGATTTGGGTTTGGCGTGCAGAAAAGTTTTCAAGATCATGAAAGACTTGTGGATACCCAGATGGTACGGAGTTGACATAGGTGACTGGAGATGGGGTACTATCATGAGAAATTCCTTCATCAGGGAACACATCATCGTCATCATTCGGATTAGATGATGGTCTACGAGCGAAGGAACTTGAAACTACTGACCTTCTTGACCTGTAGTTTGACCTAGTCCTAAGTTCTGGACCTACTGATCTTTTTGACCCGTGATCGGATCTAGTTCTACGTTCTAGATTTTGGGTTAGAGGAAACATGACAGGGTCAACTCTAGCATAATCAACATTCCTAAGGTGAGGGTAGTGATGCATGACATGACGAAAAAGACGAGTCAACAGCATGTCGTACGGCAAGATCATAGGGGGTTTGCTACGAACAAATTCTATTTTCTTGTCCATGTAATATGCAAGGTTATAGGGGACAGTAAAGGCAACTGATGAGGCGAAAAATGATCCGTTTTTAGGGGGTCATTTAAGCCCGAATCCGAATTTATTTGATCAAATATTGCCCTAAATCGTTCCTTTTGTGATTTTAGGTGTTTGGATAGTGAATTCTGGAAAAGAGGCTATTTTGGACGTTTTTGGAGCATAAAGTGAAGAAAACGACAAAGTACCAAAAATCCAAGCTGGAAATACAAGGTGACGGCGTCAAGGGTTTGCTCTTGACGGCGTCAGACATGAAGAATAATTTACCGTAGCTGGTGACGGCGTCAGATGGAGTGATGACGGCGTCAAAGTGACCAAGATTAATTTACCGTGGGTGGTGATGGCGTCACATAGGCCGTCACGATTGGATCTAGGGCGTCCGAGGAAGTGTATGGCGGCGAGTTGACGGCGTCAGATTTAACTCTTGACGCCGTCAGGACGATTTTCCTATATATAGTTTTCTAGTTTTTTCATTAAAAAAAAGAGAGAAGTTTTGGTGAAACCCTAAAGACGATTTTGGTGCCTCTTTCACAGGTTTTTCAAGGGTTCCAAACCCTTGAGACCTTGCATTGTAATTGAGATAAGTGTACTTTCAATTCAATCAATATGTCTATGTGTTGGTTGTTTATCTCTTGTTCTTGTCTCAATTCTACTATGCTAGGCTAGATATCTCTTGTGTTTGCTTAGATCTAATGAAACCTAGATGTTGATTATGTGTTGATTACTTGTCTATTCTTGTTTTGAATGAATGATTTATATGTTAGACTTAAGAAAACTGGCAGATCTCCAAATGGTAACATGCTTGAACGTCTTAAGAAACATGAACCGAGGCGTACTAGGTCTTTATTGGTTGTATTTAATGCATGAGCCACTGTTTACAATCCCTATAGTTGTGCTGGGTCATGGTGTAGGAGGAGATAAGAGCTCATAGAGTTGGGGAGTTATGTATGCCACCCCACGAATGGTATTAAGGAATACAACCCGTCATTCATACAAGTGTAACAAGTAATTAACATGTAAAAGATATCTAGGGAGTAATGAAGTCTAAGTAAACACAATTTCTCCAATTACTGCTCACAACCTTAGTTTAATATTAGTTTAATTTTATTTTCATTAGGTTAATTAGTTACAAAGTAGTTTTTGGGTTAGTTGATTAGCAACTAATTCCGCCCACTCTTTCAAAAACCGAGATTTTAATTGCTTTCATAAAATTATAAAAACACAAAAATAATCATCTTTCACCTCTAGAACTATTAATTAGGTTTTCTAATCCTAGCGACACTATTCCTAAGCTGAACGATCAATCCCCCGGTACTTGTCACTATACTATACTACAACGATCAGGTACACTGCCTGGTGGGGGTTGTAAGCCTCGCGAGATCCCTCGAGAGGTAAAGCAAGGTGCGATTCCCACGCATCAAGTTTTTGGCGCCGCAGCCCGGGGAATAGTTATTGTCTAGGTTAGGATTTCTTTTTATTAGGTCTACTTGCTAGATTCCTTTCTAGTAAGATTTTTTATTTTTTATTTTTAGGTCTTCTTTAGTCTATCTTATTTCTTTGTGTTCTTTGTTCGTAAACAATTTCGATGGATAACAATAACATTGATCGCTCGATTCCTGTTATTCGTGTTTTTCGTCGTAGGATTTTCCAAATGCCCGTCCCACTTCCTTTAGCAGAAAATGAGAACCCACCTAACCTGTCACCCAACCACCACTTTGACAATAATTCTAAGTTAGAAGAGTCTGATCATGATAATGACCATAGGGCTAGTCCTTTTTACTATTCAGACTCCGATGAGGATCTTGATGATGGTGATGTGATTAATGAGGATAGAATGGAAGAAGAAGTAAACCCTCTTAGGTATGTTGACCCTAGAACTAGGATTGAGTGCGATAGTTCATTTAACATGCAATTCCCTTGTAAGATTGGATTTAAGAGCTTTAACGCCTATCTCAACTCATCTCTTCCCATGAACATAATCTCACGTAATGAATACAATAAAATCATGGTAGATGAGTTAGAATACAAAGGAGAAAACATTGTGGCTAGGACAATACCATTACATGTTTTTGTAGGAAGTTTGGTTTATCTTGTTGAGTTCATGGTTATGGAGAATCTAGGAGAATTTATTGATGATAAATTGACCCAAGTTGTGTTTGGAAGACCTTTCAAACGGTTGACCAACCTCGATGAAAAACTCATAGAAGGGTTAATTACATTCTCGGATGGGGATGAAGAATTTGTCTATCAAATGCCCCGCACACACCCTAGGTTCAAGGATTTCTCCATGGAAAAGTGTAGTAGGTATCCGCCTATGGAAATGCTAAGTGAGAATGATAAGAGGAAAGGACTTAAGTACACGTATGAAAAGAATAAAAGATATTATCGCGGGTGCTTAGATTTAGGAGACGAATACAAGAAAGATGAGGCGACTATTAGATGGCTCACACTTGGTTACGTGAGCATAAGCGATACACGTTAACCCACGACTTTGAGTCTAGCTACAAGACTCGTAAATAAAGAAAAGCGCTTCTTGGGAGGCAACCCATGTTTTGTGTGATTTTAATTGTTTGATTGTTATTTGCTTCCGTATGCATGTTTTATTTTTATTGTTGGTTGATCATGTTTCTCAATTAAAATGTGAAATACTTTATTATGTTGTTTAGCCTAGTCTTAACTCCAACCTAAAGGTATTTTTGCAAAAGATAAGTGTAAGGGGAAACCCCAAATATGTTTTTAAGAAACAAACCGATCATGATTATCCACAATATTTAATGAACATGTATATTCGTATTTGTTAGAGTCAAATGCTTGTATTGAGTCATAATGAAGTTTTGCAGGATTTTCCAGGAAGTAGGACAAAGTTTTTCCAGAAATTTTCCGGAAACTTAACATAAAGATTTCTGCAGGTCCATTCTGACGGCGTCAGGCAATTGCTCTTGACGGCGTCAGGAGTTAAAAATCTGGAAATTTTACCGGTTTTGTTTTTCTAACGGAGTCTTATAGTTTTTGTGAATTATTAAGTTTTATAATCTCCAGGAAATCTGCAAACTTCATTCCACAAGCATTATATCTTATTTTGTTTTCTAGGATTTAGTAACTTATATAGGATGCCGCCGATTTTACGCGAGGTTGCCTTGTCTATTGTTGTCAGGATTTACAGGTTATTTATGACAAGAAGATGATTTATATTCTGGAAGGGAAGCTTTGATTGTTCGTTTTCTTGGAAGAAGATTTAACCTGGCCAACCTAAAATCCATACCGAGCGAATCAGGGGAGTATTTGATTTCATTTTCTTTACTTTTTAACTTTTACATTCTTTACTTGAACATTGGGGACAATGTTCATCTTAAGTGTAAGGGGAGGGTAAAAAGATGATACCTTATATATGCACCTTTGCTTGAGTTTGTTTTGTTTGATAGTAGATGAGTAATAAAACTATGAGAAATACTTGTTAGTGTAATCTTAGTGCCAAATTTAAAATTTTTTACAACATTTAGGAGTGAAACTTTAGCCATAGCAAGCGTCTCATGGATAGGAGATTGTATGACTAGCACATAACCGTATATTCAGAAAAATTTTCCACCCAAAAATGTGAGGTTCGCCTTTAGATTTGATAGGAAAAGCATTCATTATTAGTGCTTATGAGTGTACCGGTAGCATTTAGATTCTAGAACTTGCGTTAGTGATGCATCCTGAGACCGCTAGTGAGACTACATTCGTGTGGTAGGATTTACTACATGATAAGAGGCATTAGGATCACCCTTGTGTTAAACCCGTATTACAATTACTTGACCAATTAAGTCATATTACTTGGCTAGTTAAGTCAACTAATTTTTCCCACACCCTTTGCGTTGTACTCATTTTTAGTACACGATACCCCTAGTACACCCCTCCGAGCCTATCTTTTCGTTTCTAACTTTAAGCATTTTACTTAAAGGAAGAATTTGTTACACCCCACTTAAATGTACAACCAAATCGCCTTAGCCTTCCGTGTATGCGCTCATTTTTAGTGCATTATTGTTATTTGTTAAACCCTAAGTTAACTTTCTAATTGATTACATGGTTGCTAAGTCGAGTCATATCCGTGTACATATTGTTTTGGGACGATTGGGACTCATGGGTAAGTACTTATTTTATGGAGTAATGGGGAAGAACATAATATTATTACCCCCATATGTGCGTTAATCTTAAAAGTGCTCCAAGTGTTTTGATTTTCTTAATTCGAGTCATTAGAATAGTCTAATGTAAAGTATGTAAAGATTCAAGTGTAAGGGGAATTCTCATCCCCTATGATGTATTATTTTGGATGGTAGGGTAAGAGTGTATGCACAAAAAAAATCAAGAAAAAGAAAAAAAAAAAAAAAAAAAAAAAAAAAAAAAAAATCAAGAAAAAGAAAAAAAAAAAAAAAAAAAAAAAAAAAAAAAAAAAAAAAAAAAAACATACGGACTACCATCCCGTTTTCATTTTATGTTTTTGTTATTTTTCATTTATTAGCTTAAGTTGAGTCTAGTCTTGGCTTAGCAACGCCATCTTGTACATGTAATTTACTAAGATTGTTAACTCGCCACCAGTAAAATTCCCTTTATCCAACAAAACCGTGTAATTCATATCCCTACACCTAACGTTATAACCCTTTAAAAAGACCTCTTTGATAGTTTATCCTAGGTGCTTACGCCATGTGGTGGAGGTTTGATCCTTTCCCAAGCCTATGGTAATCTATTTTGCTATGACAGGTAGTGAGAGATATCTTCTATTTCCATAATGTTATATTACTTTATTACACCCGAGAGATGTGAGTATCTAAACACTATTTGTGAGGTGCTTGTGTATGACCTCCGTGCTTGTCTATTGGTCTTTAGTGGAACGATTATTTATTGTAATTACTTTTATATTAGTGTTAAATGACCCCTAACTTGTCTTTTGAGTAGAATAAAAGCTCATTTGCTTGAGGACAAGCAAATCTCAAGTGTAAGGGTATATGATGAGGCGAAAAATGATCCGTTTTTAGGGGGTCATTTAAGCCCGAATCCGAATTTATTTGATCAAATATTGCCCTAAATCGTTCCTTTTGTGATTTTAGGTGTTTGGATAGTGAATTCTGGAAAAGAGGCTATTTTGGACGTTTTTGGAGCATAAAGTGAAGAAAACGACAAAGTACCAAAAATCCAAGCTGGAAATACAAGGTGACGGCGTCAAGGGTTTGCTCTTGACGGCGTCAGACATGAAGAATAATTTACCGTAGCTGGTGACGGCGTCAGATGGAGTGATGACGGCGTCAAAGTGACCAAGATTAATTTACCGTGGGTGGTGACGGCGTCACATAGGCCGTCACGATTGGATCTAGGGCGTCCGAGGAAGTGTATGGCGGCGAGTTGACGGCGTTAGATTTAACTCTTGACGCCGTCAGGACGATTTTCCTATATATAGTTTTCTAGTTTTTTCATTAAAAAAAAGAGAGAAGTTTTGGTGAAACCCTAAAGACGATTTTGGTGCCTCTTTCACAGGTTTTTCAAGGGTTCCAAACCCTTGAGACCTTGCATTGTAATTGAGATAAGTGTACTTTCAATTCAATCAATATGTCTATGTGTTGGTTGTTTATCTCTTGTTCTTGTCTCAATTCTACTATGCTAGGCTAGATATCTCTTGTGTTTGCTTAGATCTAATGAAACCTAGATGTTGATTATGTGTTGATTACTTGTCTATTCTTGTTTTGAATGAATGATTTATATGTTAGACTTAAGAAAACTGGCAGATCTCCAAATGGTAACATGCTTGAACGTCTTAAGAAACATGAACCGAGGCGTACTAGGTCTTTATTGGTTGTATTTAATGCATGAGCCACTGTTTACAATCCCTATAGTTGTGCTGGGTCATGGTGTAGGAGGAGATAAGAGCTCATAGAGTTGGGGAGTTATGTATGCCACCCCACGAATGGTATTAAGGAATACAACCCGTCATTCATACAAGTGTAACAAGTAATTAACATGTAAAAGATATCTAGGGAGTAATGAAGTCTAAGTAAACACAATTTCTCCAATTACTGCTCACAACCTTAGTTTAATATTAGTTTAATTTTATTTTCATTAGGTTAATTAGTTACAAAGTAGTTTTTGGGTTAGTTGATTAACAACTAATTCCGCTCACTCTTTCAAAAACCGAGATTTTAATTGCTTTCATAAAATTATAAAAATACAAAAATAATCATCTTTCACCTCTAGAACTATTAATTAGGTTTTCTAATCCTAGCGACACTATTCCTAAGCTGAACGATCAATCCCCCGGTACTTGTCACTATACTATACTACAACGATCAGGTACACTGCCTGGTGGGGGTTGTAAGCCTCGCGAGATCCCTCGAGAGGTAAAGCAAGGTGCGATTCCCACGCATCAGCAACACAGTAGAGTATGTGACTAAGACAAGCAGGGACGTGATCACGATTTCCTCCAAGACAAAAAAATATTCTCTCGAATTATTTCAGTTATAGGTTTCATGTGATCAACAATTTCCTTTGTCAGGATTTAATTTTCACTGACAAGAACAAGAGCCCCTCAGTACAGTCGATATTCAGGTCCACTTCTATCATTTTGAACTAAGGCTCTTATCTCTTATGGAAATGGAGGGATGGTGGCATATTTTCCATAAGAAGGAGAGCTCCTAGAAAGAGCATCAAGGTTCCATTCATGAGTGAATTTGCAGTGTCCTTCAGTGGGAACGCCAAGGGCTTGACCGAATACAGGGAGAGAATATGAAATCAATTGATTTTGGATGGTGCAGTTAACGTAAATTTCACCTTCAAGATCAGAAGTTAAGTTAAGAAGACTATAAAACTCAAGGACAAATTGTGGAATGATTTGCTCATCGAATTTATAGATACAGTCAAGGTTGACAAGTTGGAACATAGAATTTAAGTAGTTCATGTCGGTATAGTCTGTATAGACCCGACGACCCTCATGAAAATATCTAGTTTCCACATTTTTAAAAGCTTCCTTAATGGGTGATGGATAATAATCTGAAATTTTAGGAATGTAATCACGTGTGTTTTGGTGGTCAAGACCGATGGGTTTGGGCATGTTTCACAATTAGTGTTTAGGAGTGATTATTAAACTTGGATTTGAAACCTTGAACTTTTATGGTAATTTTGGAAGTGTTCTTCGTTGCCTTTTTAGAGATAAGGGTTGAAATGAACTTTGTTTGTCTGTGAGCAAAAGAGAGAACCGTATAGTTTGATAGAAAACCCATACGGTCCCTTATCGATGAGGGACCGCCAAAGGGACCGCCTAGAGGTAGGGGACCGTCAGCAGAATGAGGTTTAGGCAGTTTTTGGCGTATTGGTCTGTATGAAAAATATTTGGTTTTAGATGGTTTAAAAACATAGCTCTTTGTATTTTAAGACATGGAATAGAATCAATACGGATGAGTGAGCTAAGAAATGGATATGGAATAGAGTCGAGACAGAAGAAGTGGAAGAGTAGCATGTGAGATAAGATTCAAAGACGAGACTTGCATCGAGGTGGCTAGAAGTCAATCATGTCATTCTTAATAAAAGTCATAGACGAGAACTAGATAAAGGATAAAGAGTGAAGCTAGTGTGCATCGTCTATAGTGATTGATTGACGAAAGTTTGATATTAATAATGGTTGTGGTAAGACCATTATTTTTCCAAATAGTTTGCTTGAATCCAACGAAGGATAAGCGTTTAGACAAAACGTCTAAATAACACAAAGCATCTAGCACGTATTGGCACACAAAAATCATCTAGCATGCAAGCAAGTAATACCTAATCACATAGTCACATAACCATATATCAAACACTCAAATAGCAAGCATGATAGTCAAGGTTGTAAGAAAACTTACCTTGGCCTCTAGCTATCCTTAATAACACATAACCAAAACATGCATTGTTGGTGATGCAAGACTAGATGATACTCACTTGGCAATTCGACCTTATGATTAGTTATGCACTTGGCTTGGTGAATCAACCATTTGATTAGCTTCATACTTAAGCCGTGTATTGTCTTCTTCACTAGCTATCCACATTACACATTTTAACCGTGCATTGTCTTCTTTATTATCATTACCTCAAAACTAGTAGATTGATACACCAACTAGGTTGTTTAAGAAATCCTTGTCGGCAACATTACCTGCAATAAAGACATTCAAACTAGTAGTACATGATTCTACTTAAACTAAGTGTTTTTCTAATAACACATTTTCATCATCTTTTGCTTGAACATTTCCTTGATGCAAGTTTAAACCATTTTACCAAATGTCATTTTCCACTTGACATACAATTGTTTTATCAAAATCAATTTTCAGCAAAGATTCATAAGCCAATATCTTTGCTTCAATGTTTTGCAAAAGTTTCTTATGAAGTTTTGATTCTCTAAACTTTCTATTATAAAAAAATATCACCAATTGAAATGACATGCTAAAGATTATGATCTATTGATTTCACATAACTTTCAAATTCATTTTTCCAAATGACAAAATTTTCATTTTCGAAAAATGGTGACTCACTTAAAGAACGCCTTTCTAGATATCTTTTTGATTCCATAGATCGATACAAGTTTTAAAGTACAATATACTCTAAAGATCTTGATAAACGAAGCTCTGATACCAATTGTAGAAACTAGAAATGGGTTGAATAGTTTCACCGCTTCTTTTAAACTTTCTAAAGTGTTTCGCCATTTAGGTCCGGTTAATTTACATTTGCAAACTTGTTGAATTCTACTAATTATGTGATATCAATTTAGCTACAAGAAAATATAAACAAACAAGTAATATAAAGAGTAAGGAAAGAAAATAACCAAAGAGACGCGGCGATTTATAGTGGTTAGGCACGAAGCTCACTCCTTCGTCCTACTCCACTCCCCGAGTACCACACTCGAGCGTTATCAATCACTATATCAACACACTCCTTCAGGCAAAGCAATCCATACATAAGCTTACACAAGGTTTAACGACACTAAGCGGAATGTCGAGTTCTAATCCTAGCTAGAACCAATCTATTTCAAGGCCCATGTGGCTACAAGAACAAGCACTCTTATCCCACTTAGATCGACAACATGAACGAGCACTCCCGTTCACAAGAATCTTCACACTTAGATACACTTGGATTATCACTCAATCCAAGTCTTCACACACAACACACATAGACACACTTGGATCCTATCCCGATCTAAGCCTTCATACAATGACTAGACTAAGTCCTAACCTAACCACTAGGACTTCACTCTCCTCACAACAAATACATAAACTAATCTAGTTACTAGACTTCTTGGATCTTCATCTTCTCCAAGTTCACACATATATATCTCTATCCTCGACTCACACGCAAATCGGAATTATTACAATGATTACAAAGTCTATGACTGTAACACTTGTTACGTTTGTGTGTGGACACCTATAACATCTCGAATCTTCATCTACGTTGAGAGTTCTTCTCTTGCACTTTGGCGGAAGAGGAAATCACTTATAAACATATATCGACATGTTATAGTGATCAAAGATAAAATGAACATAGACCAAAAAGTTTTTGTGTGTGTGGAAGAACATTTTATGAAAGAGAACAGTTCAGTATTTATAAACGTTACAAAGGAGCAGACGGACCTTTAAATAGGCGACGGTCCTTTATCACTAAGGGACCATCCACCACTTTAAGGGACCGTCCCGACAAACGCTTCCATTTTTGTCCAGACGTGGTGAAACTTATCTGGTGCAGGCTGAACTGATTTGGGGGGAAAACTAGTTGTTATAAGGTTTGAATTTGAATTTATTTTCTTAATAAAATATTTCTTTAAAAACACAAAAATACTATTGTGAAAATATTTTGTCAAACTTAAAAATGTAAGTTTATGAGAAAATAAAACTCTTTGATCACTTAACTAATGACGGTATAATGTTTGTTCATACCTGAAGTGATGTTGTAGCATCTACGTAGAAGAAATGAGCTTCCTTGATTAAAAACTTACAAACCGTAACTTTACATAACATGTCTTCATATTTTGTGATTATCAAAACACGAGAAGATCGAATAATGCGAATAACGTTTTTGACATTATTTGTGTTAACATACACTTTTGATGATTCGGACCAGAAATGGGTCAAAATCATGATTTAAAATCGATACAGAAACGTTTTTATCAAATGTCAAGTTTTCATACATATTATATATAAATGGATGAAACCTGATAAGATATAAGAAAAACAGATGAAAACGTAAAATAATAGACGAAAACGAATAAAAGTGTATGAGCACGGATAAAAATGTGAGAAAAATGGAAGAAACGGATAAAAACATGAGAAAAAGGGATGAAAACATATAAAAACGGACGAAAACTGATAAAAACATGAGAAAAACGAATAAAAATGGACGACAACGGACGAAAAATGATACAAATGTAAGAATAGTCAATGAGGACTAACGATGCAAATATTTTAACTCAATGAGGACTAACGATGCAAATATTTTAACTCTATAGTCAATGAGGACTAACGATGCAAATATTTTAACTCAATGAGGACTAACGATGCAACTATTATAACTCTTGTTAGGAGATAACGAAAAATCATTTGCATCGTTAGTCCATAGTAACTGATATTACTAACTGAGGGATGTATTTGTGCCAACTTTACTAACGGTGGATGATTTTGTTCCAAAAAAAGAAAAAGAATGAAAAACGGGCTTTTGGCATACCACAGGGATGTATTTTGGACTTTTCTTAATCTAAAAATAAAAAGAAATTAGAAACAAAATAAAATCCTAACTCACTTTCGTATGAATTACGGTTGCATTTAGTATATGCAACAAGCCTTTTAAACCACTTGGTGTCCCTGAGTGGGCAAGTGAAGTCTTGTGATGGTTTACAGGGAACACACCCACAAAGTTCATTTAAAAACTAATACAATGTTAAAGTATGTTTTCATATTTAAAGGATAAAAAAATTTTCTGGTACAGGAGAAAGTTACGGCGTAAACTATTGAATAGATTTATGCCCTAAGTAATAAAACCTGACAAAATTTGCAGATATCTGACGATGGTTACAGCATAACCATAACCGGAATTACGCCGTAAAAAGTTTCTGAGACAAATTCTAGGAATGAAAGACTCTGTGGTTAGTTTCCAAACCATCCTCCTTTCTCTACTACCTTAAAAATATCATAACAAAACAAAAACCAACCCCAACTATACTAATAAACAGGGAAAAGAAATGGATAATTCGGGTTGTCTCCTGAAAAAGCACTTTTGTTTATTTACGAGTCTTTAAGTTAGTCTCAAGACCATGGTGCATCAAGGATCCTCGTGGAATTGCCCATCCTCATCGATTTTTAGCTTCATACCCTTCCATGTAGTCGATGACGAACCCAAAGCTACAAAGTTCTCTCTTCCTATAGGATACATTGAGAAAAGGAAGTAATGTTGCGCATCATGTGAAAAATTCGCTTTTACCCAATTGTCTCGGAACTGAATCTCATCATGCTTACTTAATGGGGCGTTTCCAAATTTTACCTTGACCCAATCTTCAAATGACATACCACTATAGCCAATGCTACACCTTTTATGCTCATTGAAGCATGCCCATTCATTATTGAATCTTTTCAGCCAATTTTCTTCTGGCTTCTCTCCACTATTACACTTTTTTAGATAGGGATTGCAGGTAGGCCATGCTTGAGTTACTCATCTCTCCTTGATCTTCACTGGTTTACAGTATTAGACTATCCATTAGATCTCATCATCAAGGTTAACGTTCAAGAAGTGTGTTTGGAACCATGTTTTCTCGATTACCACTTCTTCCTCGAAGCACCACCATAAACTAGTTTCCTTTTCCAATTGCCTAATTCCTCATTGTAACCCTACCATTGCAATGTTTGAATATGGGGTTACTAGTTGACAAGGTTAATTTCTCATTGTTATCCTCAATAGTCATAGGCTCACAACAATGAAGCTTCCTAGTAGCATTTACTGAAGCAGAATTTCCGTTTCCATCATCATCCTCTGAACCCAACCAAAAAAATCGTCTCCATCGCTTCCCCAAGAGTCTCATTCTTGTTCAAATCTTAATCACAAAGGAGTCTCATATGTAAAAAGATCATAAGAAATATCAAGCATATCCCAATGCTCCTCTTCAATCACAATATTAGTTGCATACACATTAGCTACTTCTTTATTTGTTTGATATAAACCTTCATTCATATTAAACACTACCTTATCGTTGTTAATTCCTAAAAAAATTCTTTTTTAAAAACACTAATTCACAGTCATTTCA
Source organism: Artemisia argyi (assembly GCA_030686995.1). Lineage (NCBI taxonomy): Eukaryota > Viridiplantae > Streptophyta > Magnoliopsida > Asterales > Asteraceae > Artemisia > Artemisia argyi. The sequence continues at coordinate 190,881,197 of CM060709.1, forward strand.
ACCATTAATTTCATTTCCTTTATATTTGTTAGTGCAAGACCTCGAAATAGTGATGTAGGCATAATATTAACTCTAGACCCTATATCGGCTAATGCCGTTATATCCAAATTACCAGTGGTGCTCTGAAGAGTGAAACTTTCTGTAGAAACTATAAGGGGGGTTGAATAGTTTCACCATTTATAATTGTGTTTTAAAACTTTTTGGCCCGTTTATGTACTTTTTATAAAAACGTCAGATTTGCTAGTTACGTGATATCTACAAACTAACTATGAATGCACAAAGTAAAGTAAAAGAGTAAGGAAAGAACAAAACCAAGGAGACGCCGAGATTTATAATGGTTGGGCACGAAGCTCACTCTTCGTCCTACTCCACTCCCCGAGTACCACACTCGAGAGTTTGCAATCATTATGTCAACACACTCCCTTCAGGAGGAGCAAACCGTATACAAGCTTACACCAAGTTTAACGATACCAAACGGAATGTCGAGTCCCAATCCTAGCTAGAACCAATATACAACGAGGACCACGTGGCCATACGAACAAGAACTCTTGTTCTCTTAGATCGACACACAATCTAGGTCTTCACACGGACGATCACCCCGTCCACTACTTCACACGAACGAGCACCCTCGTTCACTTGAATCTTCACCCGATTCAAGTCTTCACATATGGACTTCACTAAGTCCCGATCTTCAAACTAGAACTGCACTAAATCCTAGCCTTCACTACAAGGACTTACCACAAGTCCAAGCCTTCACACACCCACAAATCGACACACACACAAATACAAGATTCTATTCTAGATACAACATTTCACAGACTTAAACGTTGTCTGTATTTATCCTAACACACCTAGTCAACGACTCACACACAAGTCGGATATACAAGTATAGATACAAGAAGAGTTGGACGAAGAGGAGAAATGTAACACTTATTACGGTTATATGTGGACTCAATTAACACATCGATTCTTGAAGACTTCGAGTGTTCTTCTCTTGCACTTTGATGTAAAGGATGAGAGAATCACTTATAAACACTTACGACATGTTATAGCGATCAAAGAAGGGAGAAAAAAAAAGAACAGAAAGTTTTTGTGCCAAGAGGATTATTTTTCTAAATGAAACAATTTAGTATTTATAGCCATCAGGAGAAGCTAAGGAAGGTCCCTTAAAGGCGGACGGTCCTTTATCACTAAGGGACCGTTTTGACAGACGCTCCTCTTTTTGTCCTGACATGGTGAAGGTTTATCTGGTGAAAACTTTTGTCGGGTTTAAGGGGAAATAGACTATTAGGTGACATAGACAATCGAACTCTAGTACTAAACGTGGAACAATTTGCTTGTTTATTTTGTAAAGACAATCAAGGTTAACCATCTCAAACATAGAGTTGAGAGAGTTCGTGTCGTCATAATCTCCAAAGACTCGACGACCCTCATGAATACACCTAGAATCAACATTTTCAAAAGCCTCTTTTACGGGAGAGGGATATAGGTGTGAGAGCGTGGGAATGTATTGACAAGTTTCTTGATGGTTTGTACTAGTAGGCTTAGGCATGTTTTCACCTATTATGAAAAGAGTACATAATTAGCTAGATTTATCTTAAGGTATTTCTTTTGTTTTAGTTAACTTACCCAAGGGTTGTATTCTTTTGGTATTCTAATTTTTAAAAGCATGTTTTTTTACATGTATTAACAATGTGTAATTAAGTCTTGTTATGCTTCTAGACATGATTAACAACACAAGTTAAACACTAGAGATTTGACATTAGTTTTAACACTTTTCAAAATTCACTAAATTAGACAAATCCTATATATATGTGACTGTGATTTGTTTCATGTTGTTTAAGATTATTGTTAATTGTAGTTAATTTTACAAAGAATTGAAAATCCCCAAACTTAATTTTGTTTGTATGAACCCTAATTATGAAGTAAATAAAGACTAGGTAAAATTGACTTACAATTTATAACAAGTACGGAAGAATGGTTTATGATCTTGAGTTTAGAACCATTTGATCTTAGTTCGATTGGTGTGATTAATTGTTTAGGGGTGTATGTAAGTTTTTCGCCACTGCTGTAGTGTTAGGGTATGTTTGGTTTTGGTTTTCTGAGATTAAGAAAGAAAATAAAGTTACAGATGTAAATATACCCGACGGTCCCTTATCGATAAGGAACCGTCCTAGGGACCGTCCCCTATTGAGGGACCATCGCCAGTAAGGGTGACAGAGGAGAGAAATTTTTGACTTGTTTAAAAATTTTGGTTTTATTTTGTTGAGGACTTTTAGAAACATTAACTTAGGAATTCTAGACACGAAATTGACACAATATGCATGAGTAGGCTGAGGAATGGGTGATGAGTAGAATCGAGATAGAAGAAGTAGAAGAGACTCTAGATTGACGACACGTTGAATTAGGAACGGGAATAGAGTCAAGACAGAATAAATAGAAGAAGTTCGTGAATGAGCAAGGAGGTTGACAATACATGAATTGTGGAGTACGAATAGAATCGAGACAGAAGAAGTAGAAGAGGAGTATCAAATGCGATACTTGCATCGAGAAGGATAGAAGTCAATCATGTCAATGCCGAGAAAAGTTATAGAAAAGAAATAGAGCGGGAGATGTAGAGAGCGTTAAAAGTGTGCATCATTCATAGTGATTGACAGTCGTGAGAAGTCGATATTAATAATGGTTGTGGTAAGATCATTATTTCCAAATATTTGCTTGAATCCTAAGAAGGATAAGCATTTAGACAAAACGTCTAATTTAAAGAGTCATCTATTATAGCAATAATCTCTTAAATAACACATAGCACATAAACATATAGCAAGCAAGCATATCATAACATAATCACATAGCAATTAGGCATGTAGCAAGCATGATATTGAATGTTTTAAGAAAGCGTACCTTAGTCGCTAGCTATCCCTAATGATACGTTACCGCGAGATGTGTTGTTGGTGATGCAAGATTCGATTATTAAGAAATCTTGGCACGTATGACAAAAGTATGGATGTACATTTGTATCCTGAGTGGCTTCCCTCGTACATCCAAAGAAATAACATGCAAGAAAACTTGGTACCCAGTTTGTCATGGGTCCGAGATGGTTAGTCAAAGACATCCATTGCATATGTATATGCAAATGGTGAGGAGGTCAACAAAGTACAAAAATGTTTCATTAGACATTATCTTAGTTTCTAGATATTTTAACTAGTGATAGTTATCTTGACTTTCATATGTAATGACCATTGTTTCGAGGACACTTAGTCATCATGACAACCATTTTTACATTTGTCTAAGAGGTTTTACAAATTTTATTTGTTTTGACTCGCTAGTTGAAGACTCATATGAATTATAGCCTAGTCTCGTTTTATCTCCAAATGCCTTTTGACTATTTAGTAAATTTCTAAGAGACTTAGAACTCATTTAGAATTTTGTTAGTATGTTAGCCATTTCATTAACTTTTTTAATTTCACTTTTTTAGTCATTACACACTTTGCATTCTAGATCAATTTCTATTCCACTATCAAGTCTAGACATTTTATCTTCTAAGATGATTTCTCTTTCAAAATTACTTTCATATGACTTCAAGGATTTATTTTCTGATTAGGATTTTCTACTTATGTTGCATAGATCATTTAATTCATTTTCTAATTTTGAAAACTCTAGAATGAATGGGTCATAACAAAAGTGTTCAATTTTAGAGTGTACCTCACTTGAAGTTTCAACCGTGTAACATATTTCACATTCAAGGTTCACGTTGTCTTCTTCATCCGTATCATTCCAAGACTCTTTGATGAGTTCACTTCCTAGGCAACTTATGAGGTCCTTTTCAGAGTCATTACCTTCATCAAAAACATTTGAACTAGTAGTACATGTGTCTACTTTAACAAAATGTCTATCTACTAACTTATCTTCACAAGTAAAGAGTAGTTAAAGATTAATTTCATTGTATTTGGCTTGAACAATTCCTTGATGAAAGTTTAAAAGGTTTTTCCATATGTCATTTTCCGTTGACAAAAGAATATTCTTTTGTATTCAACTCTCGGCAAGGTTTTATAAATCATTATCTTTGCTTCAATATTCTTACAAAACTTTCTTTCGAAAAATTCGATTTGATTTTCAAAATTCGTTTCCATTGGTTGAAAATCACCAATTGAAATGACATGCCAAAGATCATGATCTAATAATTTCACATAACTTTCAAATCTATTTTTCCATTCACTAAAATTATTATTTTTGAAAAATGGTGGTTCATCAAAAGAACTCCATTCTAGGTATCTTTCAGATTCTATAGATCGATTCAAGCTTTAAATTACAATATATTTTAAATATCTTGAGTGACATAAATCTAATACCAGTTGTACAAACTAGAAGGGGGGGTTGAACTGTTTCACCGTTTATAATCACGTTTTAAAACTTTTTGGTCCGTTTATGTTCTTTTTATAAAAACGTGTGATTTGCTAGTTACGTGATATCTAAAAACTAACTATGAATGAACAAAGTAAAGTAAAAGAGTAAGGAAAGAACACAACCAAGGAGACACCAAGATTTATAGTGGTTCGGCACGAAGCTCACTCTTTATCCTACTCCACTCCCCGAGTACCACATTAGAGAGTTTGCAATCACAATGCCAGCACACTCCCTTCTGGCGGAGCAAACAGTACTAATGCGGGATTTTGCAACCTCACAAAACGTTTTACTTCTCAAGGGATCTTGAGAAGCTTTCAATCCTCCAGGCAGTATACCTGACCATTGTAGTGTAGTAAATGGTAGGTCCGGGGGAATGATCGTTCTCTTTGGGAATAGTGTCGTTAGGATTGAAGTGTAGGTCAACCAAGTCTATAGGTGATTGTTAGCCTCGCTTTTTTATAAAGATAACGTCACACATGTGAATTGGACTAGATTAGTAACATGTAGTACCCGCAGGGACTACTATCGTACACTAGGCAAAGTAATGTTGTGATGAGCCTATAAATACCCCTCATGACTCTCCATGAGGGGTGTTGGAAACCCAAAACTACGAATTAAACTCAATAAACAAAAAATAAAAATAACAAGAAAAGTAAATGTGGTGGACTACCTAATGTGAGACAAACGTGTTTACTTAGATTTTCTTACTCCCTAGTTATCTCTTGTTTAGTTGAATGGTTGTATTCCTTAATACCAGTCGTGGGGGTGTGCATAGCCTTCCCCAACTCTATGAATATCTATTTCTTCTTATGGTGACACGTTTATTGCCCTATCATAGAATCATTAACATCTACTCATGCATTAAATACAACCAATAAAACCATAGTGCACATCCGATTACGTTTCTTAAGACGTTCAAGCTTGTTACCGTATAGGAGATTAGCCAATTTTCTTAAGCCTAACGCGAATCAATCAACCAAATAATAAACAACTCACCAAAAATCAATAACTAGGTTTCATTAAATCTAAGCAAACACAAATAAACCTAAGCTAGCATGTTAAAAGGAAGAAAAGATAAACAAGAAATCAAACAACACATAGACATGATGAATGATTAAAAGATTACTTATCTTCAATGAAACATAAGAGAAAATAGGGTTTGGGAACCCTTGAAATCTTTGGAAATTCGTCTCTGGCGTTTTGCACAAAGTTACACCACACTAATTAATGAAAATTTCAAAACTATATATAGATTTTACAAGCTGCCGGCGTCAGGTTATAGGTCCTAACGCCATCAGAACGCTGCTCTTTAGGGTTTCTTATCGCTCAAGAGGTCTTCTGACGTCGTCACTTGTTAAGGGTTCTAGGTCGTCTCGTGTAGTTGCAAAGCCAGACGGCCTCAACTCTTTTGCACCTGACGCCGTCAGGTTTAATCTTCCAAAATCTTTATGGGCATCACGTTATAAAATTCCACCATTCTTGTCTTCGAGTGATGGCGTCAGCATCCAAGCTCGACGCCGTCAGGTGTAAAATCCTGACTTTTCTTTACTTTCTTGTTTTCTTCATTTTGAGCATAAAAACGTCCAAAATGCTTCAAAATGCTCCATATTCCAGAAATCATGTCCGAAGTACCTAAAATGAGAAAAGAAATGATTTGAGGCAATATTTAATCATAAATTCACGATTTAGGGCTTAAATGACCCCCTAAAAACGAATCAAATAAATCCTTATCAAATATCCCTACACTTAGGATTTGCTTGTCCTCAAGCAAATAAGCTTTTATACCAATCAAAATACAAGTTATGGGTCATTTAACATTAATATAAAAGTAATTACAACAAATAATCATATACCTTAGTCGAAATAAGCACGGAAAATTACACACTAGCACCTCACATTTAGTGTTTGGATACTCTCATCTATCGGGCGTTATAACTTTATATATCACAAATTGAAATGGAAAAATATCTCTCACTACCTGTCATAGCAAATAGATTATCATTGGCTTGGGAAAGGATCAAAACCTCCACCACTTTGGCGTAAGCAACTAGGATAAACTACCAAAGAGGTCTTTTAAAGGGTTATAACGTTAGGTGTAAGGGTATGGAAAACACAGTTTGTTGGATAAAGGGATATTTTACTGGTGGCAAGTCAATTATCTTAGTTAACTACATGTACAATGAGGCGTTGCTAAACCAAGACTTGACTTAACTTAAATTAACTACGACACTTTTTTTTTTTGGATTTTTCAAGACACTATATTGACTTAAACATAAATAAAAAAAACGGATGGTAGCCCGTATGTTATTCTTTTTTTTTTTTTTTTTTTTTTTTTTTTTATATATATATATATATATACACTTTTACTTTACCATCTAAAATAATACATCAAAATGAGCTCGTTTCCTCCCTACACTTAAGCTTTTACATAATTAAAAATAAAGACTCGAATTAAGAAAAGTGAAACACTTTGAGTACTTTAAAACGTTAACGCATATATGGGGGTAACCAATGACGTTCATCCCCATTACTCAATAACACTAGTACTTTACCCGTGAGTATCAATCATCCCAAAACAATATGTACAAGATATGAATCGACTTAGCAACCATGTAATCAATTAGACAATTAACTAAGTGTTTAAACATGTAACAATAATTCACTAAAGATGAGTGCATACAAGGAAGGCTAAGGCGATTTGAGAGTACATTTGGGGGTGGATTGTAAACAAATTCTTCCTTTATGTAAGATGCTTAAATTTAAAAACGAAAAAGATAGGTTCTGAGGGGTGTACTAGGGGTATTGTGTACTAAAAATAAGTAAATCATAAAGGTGTGGGAAAATTACTTGACCAATGAAGTCAATGTAATTATAATACAGGTTTAAAACATAGGTTGTCCTAATGTCTCTTATCATGTAGCAAATCCTAACTACACGAATGTAGTCTCACTAGAGGTCCCGTGATGCATCACAAACGCAGGTTCTAGAATCTAAATACTACCGGTACACTCACAAGCATCAACAATGAATGGTTTTTCCTAAAGATCTAAAGACGAACCTCACATATTTGGGAGGAAATTTTTGAGTTGTACGTTTTTTTTTTTTTTTTTTTTTTTAGTCATATTATTTTTATCCATGAGACGCTTATTAAGACTAAAGTTTCACTCATATTTGTTGCAAAAAATTTTTAATTTGGTGCCAAAATTACCCTAACAAGTATTTCTTTTAGTTTTATTACACATCTATTATTAAACAAAACAAAAATCAAATGGAGTTATAGTTTCTAAGGTATCTCAATTTACCCTCCCTACACTTAAATCAAACATTGTCCCCAATATTCAAAATAAAAAAATGTAAAAGTAAAGATAAATGAAAAGGAAAGAAACTAATACTCCCCTGATTTGCTCGGAATGAACAATGTGGTAACATGGTTAAATCCTCCTCCAAAAAAATGAGCATGTAAAGCTTCACTCCTAAAATATAATTATCTTCTTGTTGAATATAACATGTTAAACAACAAAGAAAACAAACACGAAACCTCGCATAAAATCGGCGATAAATTCTATATAAAAGTAAATCCTAGAAAGCAAGCAAGGAAGTTGCAAATTTAGCAACATCTTTATCGGCATGGTTTTAGCATGTCACGAGTTAATGACATCTTTAACGACATGTTTTTAGAAGTCCTAAAATAATAGACTTTCTAGAAATATGATAAATGTCACGAAAATAGCGACACACTTTGCGACCTAGTTTGCGACAAGATCATCTAAAAACAAATTGTGATGTCATCGGTGACATAGTTTGCGACAAGGATGCTACGATGTCGCTAAATATGTTGTTACATGTGTCGCAACTTTGCGACTTTGAACAGCAAGTCGCTAAATACATCGCTAATGAACAGTTTTCTTGTAGTGAATAACCTAATGAAACGCGTATAATTAAGTAAAAAATGTTCGACCTCTCTAGTTGTAACCTAAAACATGAAAAAATCTTATTTGATTACCCGTATATCCGTTTACCATCATACATGATAGATTGTCATCAACATTAATTAATATTAACAATATATACATGTATCATAGTTTTGATGTGACACTATGAATAATAACCAACAATTAAAAAAATCCCCTTATACTATAAATGTAGAAAAAATCCTTATGCTATAAAATATTTACAAAATACCTCCTTACGCTATTAAACATTTATATTAAACCCCTTACGCAATAAAATATTTACAAAAATCCCTTACATTATAAAACATTTACATAAAACCCTATAAGCTATAACTATTCTTGCTTTGGAACATAATAATAATAATAATAATAATAATAATAATAATAATAATAAACGAAGGCTAAACCACGCGTGGGTGTGCCCACTCGTCTGTAACAAGTTAAAAGTATGTTAATGTAGAAAAGGTTATTTAAAATTTATTTACGCCGTATTTATCAATGAGAATATGCAGGGCCGTCTTGTACTTTTCAGTAGCCCTAGGCAATAATGATAAAGATGCCTCGTTACACTTGTAAACTAAAGAAAAATTGCGTATAAACTTGAACTATATGAATCATATATGTTTAATATTAGGGATAATTCCTAATATGTCTCAATTGCCCAATTGATTTGCTTTTTTGCCTCAGAATTCGGAGTTTCTATATTTAGACCAGCCAACTTGGCAACTCGACTCATATGATGCCAAGTGTCCGACATGAGGGCTGCCAGTTGCCCAAAAAGTACACAAGTTGCCCTACCTTATAATCTGAAAAGTGACACTTGTCACTTGCAGATTTCAGTTGCCCAAAAACTACAGGTTGCCTTAGTCTAAATACAGAAACTCCGAATTCTGGGGTAAAAAAGCAAATAAATTGAGCAATCAGAGCATACTGAGAATTATCCCTTAATATCATGTGTACTTAAAAGCAAAACTAATAAAAATGTGACCTTTTTTAAATGAAAGCCCTGTGCGACAGCACTTATTGCACACCCATCTGAGATCCTTACGAGGATACGCATCCTATGCTTTGACATTGCGGAGGAAATTACATGTCAAGAAACAGTGAATGAGATTAAACAATGGACCATATATAGAAACAACCAATGAGGTTAATAAACAATGAGATTAAACAATGGACCATCTTGACAAAGTCACTAGATGGAAGTTTCTAAGCAGTTGTTGAAAACATAACGCGAACGAATAGTCCTCGATTACTCTCACCGTGTTTTTAGTTTTTACACATACCCACCCTTATCAACGCGTACATAACCATCAAGTCCTTTACTATATATAAATACCATACATCCTTACGTTCATAACAAATAATTCAATCATGTCGAACGCAGAGCAGCCTCACTTAAACGGAGCTTACTATGGCCCTTCAATCCCACCGCCAGCCAAAAAAACCCGATCCTATCATCGCCATAGTGGCAGTAGTTGTAACCCTTTATCTTGTCTATGCAGTTGCATATGCAACCTTGTTTGTCAAATCCTCATAACAATCATTGTCCTTATCACTAGTACAAAACAGGCTTTCCCCGGCGACTTTTTTAACCCCTTCCCGTCGACATGTTGACGGAATAATACCGTCCCGTCGACATGTCGACGGCACCATATCGACGGCTATCCTTCGACGGGAACCGTGTTCCCGTCGAAAATCGCCGTCGACACGGTGGGTCCCACATCGTTTTCCAGTCAAAGGATTTGTTGTCCGTCAAAACCCATCCCGTCGACATGTCGACGGGCACATATAACTAATTAATGTTTTAATTAGTTAATAATAATTATGTTTTATATAATACCGTCGACATGTCGACGGTATTATATAGAACAATAATAGTATTATTATATTATGCCGTCGACATGTCAACGCCATAAAATTAAAAACATTATTTTTGTTTTAATTATACCGTCGACATGTCGACGGTATGATAAATACCCAAATACTATGTAATAATGATGCCGTCGACATGTCGACGGCATCATTATTACCATCCTGCTAATAGCAGGCTGCAAATATTGCAATTTTCCAGATTTTTTCCGGATTTTCCGGAAAAAATCTACCAAAACCTGTAATAGTAATAGCACCTATAACCACTCAATATCAACATGTCCTAAACGTATAACTCGCCATCGGCTATAACACTTGCAAAATATCGCTAAACACCCTCAAAATGCATAAAAACATATAAAGTTTACAAAACGGGGTGTGGTAATATCTAAACCTAGCTGCCATATCCACAAATGTTTTAATATCCGCGACGTTCAAGTCGCCAAAAGGTTAAACTATACAATACTAACATATGGGTCGCCAAAATATTGTTTCAAGCATAAGTACAACACAAAATACCCAAGTTTGTACCTCTACATCCAAAATCACTCGTGATCATCAGTAGGACCCTCATCATCGCCAGAACCATCCTCATCGCCTCTGAGACTCCCGCTCCCTCCAGCTGAGCCACTACCTCCAACGCCACTACCTCCAACGCCACTGCCTGAGCCATCCACGCGCTGAGAACCCGCCTGACTAACATACTCATTCCATCGCGGGTTGGAGGACATAAAACCTGTGACCATATCAATCTGCGCCTTCAAGAGCTTACGCTCTTCAGCGTCTTTACGGCTCTTCTCCTCGGCCTCAGCAATCTTCTTCTCGGCCTCAGCAAGCTTTTTCTCCATCTCAGCATATCCTGAAAATGAAATAATCAAAATTAAAAAACATCTATTGCAATACTTAATTTGAGTCATGATCGAGTAATCTATAATTAATATATTATCAAACTGTACATACCTGGAGGTGGAGGCGGGGTGTGTGGTAACGGTGGCCTGGAGAGCCCGGGTACGACCCTACCCCGTCCGGCGATGTGGCCCCGCTGCTTGCCCTTCAAAACCATCGCAAGTATCTGCTCCTCCGTATACGCCACCCCTTCCGGCGTATTCGCTCCCAGATCTCGCAGCCGGACCATCTCTTCCTATTTAATTGAGAAAAAAATTGAGAAAATTTATATATATATATATGTAAGTGTGTATATATATATATATATATATATATATATATATATATATATATATATATATATATATATATATATATATATATATATATATATATATATATATATATCGGGTTAATTACAAGATTATGTTTCAATGAATCATTAAAGTGCGTGTTTGGGGAAATAAATAAATAATAAATTAAAAAAAAAAAAAAAAAAAAGATACTTACATATTGAACACGAGCCTCATCCTGCAACCACATACCATCATTGTCGCAGTGTGTGTCGTAAAACGACTGGATGAGGGACGGGTATTCTTTGTCCTTGCTGTTCACAAACTGTATATACACATGCATATATATAAGACGAAACAAATTAAAAATGGCAAATCAAACACCATATTTATTCTAATTAAACTTAAATACTTTTATAAAATTAAAATTAATTACTTTTATCGTTGTTGTAATTAAATAATTTTATAAAAATAAAATACTTTTATAAAAATAAAATGTGTCTTACATAGTCGTGGCGAATAGCGGCCAATGACTTGGAACCGTGGCGGCTGTACACCTTCAACTTCTTTCGGTTCTCCTTGTTCACAGCAGCACGCTTCAGGTTCTCCTCCTTCATGTAAAACTTGATATGCTCCTCCCACACAGATGGCTCGACGTTCGGAGGAGGGTTTCTTCGTATCTCATCCACTTTTTCAGGCCCACCCTCCCCGTCGAAGTAAACCCTCTTCATCGTGCCCTTGTTGTCGGAGTAGACCTTAGCAATGTACGCATTGAGGCCCGTCGAAATGGTAGTCCAATTGGGTCCCACCATGTGCCTCTGCAAGTCGAAGAATTCCTGCAAACAAATTTAAACAAATATACACAATTAAACAAATTTAAATAAATGTACACATTCAAAGATATAATTAAAAGGAAAATAAAATAACTGACCCCGAGTCGGTTCATGAAGCCCTGTCGAGTCGCTTCGTCAAGGTTGTGCCAGGAGGGATAGTGCAACGGCAAGGACCTAACCAGCTCGCCAACATAGTTACTGAACCATGCGTGGTGGGGCCCAACATGCTTAAATGTCTTCTGATCTTGCCACTCGAACTCGATCGATTGCGGGCCCGAGGCATTCACAGCTTTCCTGAGGTCTTTGTTTTTGTTGGATTCACGGACCTGTGCCCTGCCGCCAGCCCGACCTCCACCCCTGCCGCCAGCTTGTCTCGCTCTACCTCCTCGTCGAGGTTTTTGTGAGGAACCTACAATTGAAGTGAGTGAAAACGTTAAAAAATAACAAGTAACAAAATTCAAATTATCAAGTTTAATTTTCTTACCACTACGGTGACCGCTAGTAATCGAACGAGGAGGGGGTGGTGGGTCATCGGCACCGTCACCACCGTGACCTCGCGCTACTGCTGCCATCTGTAAAAAGTACAAGTTGAATTAACATATAGAAATTCGGGAACAAATTAACATAAGCATGCACACATTCAAATACATACACATTTAAAATAAATAAACACATTTAAACAATCCATAACAATTTCATTCAAATAAGCTAAGTGTCATTTTACAAGTTACAATTTAAGATCAATCTGCTACATCTACATCACTATCATAAACATCATGAGTCGCATCTTCAACTTCATCATAAACAGCATGAGTCGCATCTATAGGATGATTAACTTCGGACGGGGACTTTCCGAAATTAATCACTAAAATCCTAAAACATTCACAAAAGTCTAACAATATCATATATTTTAAGTTAAACAATTTATTTCAAATATACACATTAAAAAGGAACAAATAATATCATATATACGCATTCATATATGAAATTTAATTTTCGGCTTATGTTTCATAAGCTTATTTTTTGTGAGTTATTTTGAAACTATTTCATATAAGGTAAACAGTTTCAAAATAAGCCACAAAAATTTAGCTTATGAAATATAAGCCGAAAACCAAACAAGCAATAAATATTCTACTTCTACTTCTATCGCACTAATATGAAATATATAAGCCGAAACAAACACCCTCTAACTTGAAGTATTCTACTTCCAATAAATATTCTACTTCCCTTCAAATAATTGTTTCAACTTATATATAACGCAAAACTTCTAATTATTCTACTTAAACCGAAACAAACACCCTCTAACCTAAATTGAAACTATGTACTACTTAATCCGCAATATCCGAAACAAACACATCCGCAAACTAATACTTAATCACTCACATTTCACAAACATACTAACATGTGAAAAATAATACGGAAATGAAAAAAAATTACATACTGTCTCAGCTGTGGTGTCGGGGCTGCAGTCTCGAGCTGCAGTCTTGGGCTGCGGTCTCGGGTTCGGGCTGTGATATCTTGGGCTGCAGTCTCGGGCTGCGGTCTCGGGGCTTAGGCTATATTCATATATAAAAGGTTAAAAAAAAATATATTGTCGGCGACATGTCGCCGGGATACCAAAAGTTTAAAAAAAATAAAAAAGGAAATACATTACCTCTGTCTCGGCTATATATCTCAGCTCTCGACTCTCGCTCTCGGCTGTCCTGGCTCGGCTGTATTAAAAAGAAACAAAAAACAAAAAACAAAAAAACAAAATTAACAATAAAATTAAACAAAATTAACAAATATTAAACAAATTAACAAAAAAAATTTAAAAACTTAAAAATGAAAACTATTACCTGTCGAAGTGGGGAAGAAGAAGAAGTGGAGAAGAAGAAGAATTAAATAATGGAGGGGTAGAGGAGAGAATTAAACATGAGAGGAGGAGGAGGATGTGCACAGTGGTGCTCGTGTGGTGGTGGTGGTAAATGTGGTGGTGTTGTTGGGGACTGGGGTGGAGCTGTGGTGGTGGTGGTGGTATAATGTGGTGGGGTGGAGCTGTGGTGGTGGGGTGGAGGAGTGGTGGTGGGGTGGAGGAGTGGTGTGGTGGAGCTGTGGTGGTGTTGTTGGGGTGGAGGTGGTGTGGTGGTGGTATAATCGCCGGTGCGATGGTTTAATTTTTTTGGGTATTGCGTTTTGTGAGAAATAATTGACCAGATCTGGTTTTGTTATAACTTTTTTTATCCCGTCGACATGTCGACGGGAATATTAAGGGAATTTTTTATATTATTACTAATACCGTCGACATGTCGACGGTAATATCACACTATTTTGTTGTTTGCGCTTTGGCGGGACGTATAAAATTTTCACTAAATTTTTGGCGGCATTATTCCCGTCGACATGTCGACGGGAAAATAGCTTTTATTAAAAAAAATATTTATAGTAAATACTTTTATAAAATTACTTTATTATAAATACTTTTATAAAATTACTTTAATATAATTAAAAAAAAATTATTTATTATAAATACTTTTATAAAATATTAAAAAATAAGTTTTATAAAATTAATAAACTAAATTAATTATATAATTGAAAAAGATTATTTATTATAAATACTTTTATAAAATTAAAAAAATATATAAATTTAAAATTAATTACTTATATTATAATTAAAAAAAATCATTTATTAAAATATAAAATAAAATAATTAAAATATCACAAAATACTAAATCCCAACCATTATAAAATTAATAAACGAGTGAGATGTTAAACGAACGAGTCGAGATGCAATGGTTAAACATGCGATGTTAAAACGAACGAGTCGAGATGCTATGGTTATATATGACATGTTAAACGAACGAGTCGAGATGCAATGGTTATACATGAGATGTTAAACGAACGAGTCGAGATGCAATGGTTATACATGAGATGTTAAACGAACGAGTCGAGATGCAATGGTTATACATGAGATGTAAAACGAACGAGTCGAGATGCAATGGTTATACATGATATGTAAAACGAACGAGTCGAGATGCAATGGTTAAACATGCGATGTTAAAACGAACGAGTCGAGATGCTATGGTTATATATGAGATGTTAAACGAACGAGTCGAGATGCAATGGTTATACATGAGATGTTAAACGAACGAGTCGAGATGCAATGGTTATACATGATATGTAAAACGAACGAGTCGAGATGCAATGGTTAAACATGCGATGTTAAAACGAACGAGTCGAGATGCTATGGTTATATATGAGATGTTAAACGAACGAG
This sequence comes from Artemisia argyi, assembly GCA_030686995.1. Lineage (NCBI taxonomy): Eukaryota > Viridiplantae > Streptophyta > Magnoliopsida > Asterales > Asteraceae > Artemisia > Artemisia argyi. The sequence continues at coordinate 190,896,687 of CM060709.1, forward strand.
TCGAGATGCAATGGTTATACATGAGATGTTAAACGAACGAGTCGAGATGCAATGGTTATACATGAGATGTTAAACGAACGAGTCGAGATGCAATGGTTATACATGAGATGTTAAACGAACGAGTCGAGATGCTATGGTTATACATGATATGTCTCATCTCACTATATCTCTCTCTCTACCTAACACCTTATCCTCACAATATAAACACACACACACACACACACATACTCATCTCACTATATCTCTCTCTATCAGTTTCTGTTTTCTGGCGACACCAGCATTTTCCGGCCGCCGGAATCTTTTTCTGGCCAACACCTTTTATCACCTCAACTTGTAGATCGGGCCACACCGGTCACGATTCAACCACTCAACCTCACAACCACAAACATACACTGTTATCATGGTGAAGAAGATGGCAGAATTTGAAGCGTTTCCTTGTCCTTGTGAACGAGGAGACGTGGTTCTGCGAGAATCGTGTAAACCTTACTCCCGTGGTAAACTATACTATGCGTGTCCTTTCTCGCAGGTGAACAATTACATATTTTTTCTTTAAATAATTTGGTTAGTTGTTAATAATAATAGTTTTTACTCTTTAACAGCCTGGGACAGACGACCATGGATGTAATTTTTTTTTATGGAAGGAGGAACGACTCGCCAAAATGATGATCGGTTCTCTGGGAGCTTCAACATCAAGCGGTTCTGGATCTACTCCAAAAAGGTGCTCAAACTGTCATGAAAAAAATCTTAGAATAAACTTGCTGGAGGCACAAAAACAGGTGTTGGAGGCACAAAAACAGGTGTTAGAGACAAAATTAAGGGTGTTGGAGGCAAAACTTGACATGGCAACGTATCCCAACCACGACCACGCATGTCAGTCGGATGCAATACTCCGTGACCTTGTAGGTGACATGGATAAATTTCATATGTAGTACTGTTATCGTTGTTGTTGTTGTTGTTTGCTGTTGTTGTTGATGTTTTTGATGTTTAATAAAATGTTGTTGTTGTTTAATAAAATGTTGTTGTTGTGGAGCAATAATTAGAACTGAAGAAGCAATAATTATCAACCACAAAGGCAAACTGTTTATTTAAAACAAGCAAGAGTTCTTAACAACATGCATTTTCATACAGACTCAAACTAAACAACTCGACAACCAAACGAAACAACTCAAACTAAACAACTCGACAACCAAACGAAACAACTCGACAACTAAAACAACATATCAAACGAAACAACCCGTTTATTTTTTTTTGCGGCTACTTCCCGCTTTACTCGAACTCGCACCATCTTTTCCCTTCCTTGCTCTCATTTCCTTGATATGTGCAAACGTAGCTTCAAGATTTGTGATCCTATTTCCCAGATTATCAAGTTTTGTTTCCAACGTACTTTCAGCTTCGTCGTCACCTCCAACAGCAAGAACTTGAGCTTCAGCAGCAGCTTGAGCTTCAGCAGCATCTAGCTCCTCCATGTACTCTTTGTAGTACGGCTTTTTCCTACACCATTCGATAATCTTGTCTCTCATCCACGGTTCAGCATCCTTAAAATCACCATATTCCTCATAAACTGCATGACCAAAAGTTAACATAACTTCATTAAAGAGGAGCTCGTGTGACAAGATTTTTGAGTACTCCTCTTCAACTGTGCAACCACGCCAAGTCATGTGTGTCTTGTAAAAATTGACGATTGAATTATTTGTGAGATGTGTAAAATGAGACGGAAATAATTTTGTGAAAATGTATATATTGGTTAAAAAATGAGACGGGAATGTATTTGTGAGGATATATATAGCCTGATTTTTGATGATATATTCCCGTCGACATGTCGACGGGAACAAGAAAGCGGGAAAATATCCCGCCCAATATTTTACCCATTTAGCAAAAACGTTTATAATTAGTAATATGCTCCCGTCGACATGTCGACGGGAATCTTAAAACATAATAATTATTATGCTTAATCACACGTTAACTACGAGATAAAGCGTTATTAATATATTGCCGTCGACATGTCGACGGGAATATATTAGCGGGTAATTTTCGCGCCCAACTTTGGTGAATTATTGAGGCCAAAAAATATTCTAAAATGGTCCCGTCGACATGTCGACGGGAAAATACGATTATGAAAAATTCAACGCAGTTGGGCTCGGTCAAGCGTTTTTTTTTGTCGTTTTGTGCCTTATGCCGTCGACATTATGTCGACGGGAAAATCCTCGACGCCTGTTCTCCTGATCCTTGTAGTGTATTGGTATCGCGGTCCTTGTCTTCTGGCTCATATACCGTCCTAGCACTCCCAAATTCCATGTCAATGAAGCTACTCTCACACAATTCACCTTATCATCTGACAACAACACTCTTTACTACAATCTAGCTGTGAACATGACATTTCGTAACCCTAATAAACGTATAGGAATATACTATGATAGAATCGAAGCCGTTGCTGAGTATCATGGAGAAAGGTTTGATTCTAAATTTTTGGAAACATTTTATTTGGGACATAAACAAGAGAAAGATTTAGCGACCGAGTTTAGTGGTGAGAGAATGGTTGTTTTAGGAAACGGTGACAGATCAAAATACACGAGGGAAACTAGCGACGGGGTTTATGAGATTGATTTGAAATTGAAGCTTAAAATGAGATTGAAGGTTGGGTGGGCTAAACCTAAATTTAAACCAAAGTTTGAATGTGATTTGAAGGTACCATTGACTACTGGCGGTCGAGTTTCTTCAAGGGGATTTCAAAGGACCAAATGTGATTTCGATTGGTAGATATATATGATCATCATGCATGTTATTCTTCATGATTCTTGGATCATGTCTTATTTGTTTCTTTGATACATTGTCTCTGTTATTTTTGTATTCTTCTAGTTGTTGGGATTACTGTATTTGTACTCATTTTTATGTATATTGATCGGATATTGATGTTTATAAATAAAGAGACTGTTTTATATTTGTGTGTGCAATTTCGTAGAGACGGTGTACATAGTCTTTAGACTACGTAGACTACATATGCAGTTTTTCGAGCTAGTTCAAAATACATAATTACAGAAAATGGATAATGGAATTCAGAAATGCGTAAAACTTATAAGGTCTTCTCAAGCGTTTTGTATGCTTCATCAAATGGCGCGGTAATTTTTCTGTATGTTGAGTCGTGACTTTTTGGTGTCCTTTCATGGGTTGTATATATGAACACATAAGAAGTTATTTCAAGCGTTGACAAACAGATATTTTCACAAACGTAGTTTCAAACAAGCCGTCTTTATCAAGAGAAAAAAGAAGTACGTACTCATTCGGTAGATTTCAAATGTTTTAACTTTTAAGTTTTAAAAAGAAAAAAACCTTAAGGCTGCTTTCAAAGACTTGCATTGTTAATTTATGTAAAGAAAAATGTTAGTGTCTTTTTTATATGATGAAGTTGCTTGACTTCGTAAATGAGAATATGTCACTTTTTTCTAAGTGCGGCTCCTTTTTTTGCCGGCATTCTGATTTTCCGTTTACTTCTACGCATAAATTGACATATTCAACTAAAATAAATAATTTAATAGGTAGATAGAAAGGTTTTGATCAACTAACATAAAGTAAACAACAAATCTTAGATGAAAAGTAGTACAAATGACATAGTTTGCAACTTATTTTGTTGAACGTTTGGCTAAAATCTTACCAATTATATGTGTTTAATATTTATTCCTGGTTTGATACAAACTAATAAAACATATCATCTGCATTCTGTAACTTTTTATCATCATTCTAGAAGTCTGGTAATACCAAACTCGGATATTATGCAGGATTAGACAAAATTTCTAGACAAGAAGTTAAGGACAAAAGACAACATATCTTACTTATTTTCACGTTCAAGCAATATTTATATTGGTCAAAGGTGGTATTATTTAAAACTAGGTATAAGGCCCGTTCAACGGACAGGATAACTAATAACTCCTAAATTAATATGGATGTAATTATAGTTTTGAATAATGTTTTGAAAACAAAGTTTATGATCGACCCAGCCGAGTAACCGGGTCGGTGGTCTACCGGTTCAACCGCCAGTCAACCCGGTTTTATGCACATGTCCAAACACCCCTTTTCTACTGTCCAAAGACCCATTTTGTATTGTCCAAACACTACTTTTGTTGTAAAAAAACAGCAAAGAATCATGTTTTTCTACTATTAACAATAAATCAAAGGTGGACAACAGGATATAAACCAACATAAACTTTCTAAACAACCATAAATCCTACGAGATTACAAGTTTCATACTTCAAAAGACATAAATCCTATAAGATTACAAGTTTCATACTACATAAGACATAAATCCTACGAGATTTACAAGTTTTATACTTCAAAAGACAATACAAAAACATAAACTTTAAGACAACACATCAATATCTTGCTTTGTGACATTGGATTGTTATACGCATCAAGTTCACGATCACTTGGGAGATGAAATTCACTATCATCGTCTTCCCCATCCTCGTCAACAAGAGCACAACCTTGCGTATGAGAAGGTGGGTCTTGTTCAAGCATACTCTCCAATTGATAATAATCTAGCTCTCCTTGAGCCTCCTCTTCGACCACCCAAAAGTCATTATCATCAATACATTCATAATCACTTGGGTCGTAAGACCTGTTATCAACATGGAGCCTAGAAAACATATACCAAAAGAGTAACATGTAAAAATAAAAATATGTCACAATTACACATACGTTGTATTGAACTATATGATACTTGTGTCTTAAACGCAAGTTCTAATGAATATACACAAGGTATACAACTATATGATACTTGTGTCTTAAACGCAAGTTGTAATGAATATACACAAGGTCATTTAGTCTCTGATGTTCCAATCTATTTCTCCTTTTCGTGTGAATCCTTTAAAAAAAACACTCCAATTACGTTCACAACCTGAAAAAGATGCAGTTTGACTTAATATCCTAATAGAAAAGTTCTACAATATGGGAGAACCTCCACCAAACATTCTCTACAACTCATATATTATATTTAAAGCTTATCCCCTTAATTTAATGTGCAAGGGGGGTTGTGCACAAAAGAAAATACGGTACAACATGCTTAAAGCAACACCTTAAACTCTAAAATAATTGTGCACAAAAGAATGTATTCAAGCCATAATCGTCAATTATTTCCCGGAAGATGAAGTGAAGAGGAATACGAATTGTTTGATGTGCTTGAAATATACAACAATTAAAAATGTAACACAAAGAGCTCTTTTCATCTCCTCACCATTAATTGTTTCAAGTCATCAACCATGTCTATTGAATCCTATAAATAAGAGTTGTATCACTATTTTTCTGCGAGTTGGTTGAAAGCTAAACAAATAAGCTTCAATTCTTAAATCATTTGGGGTAAGTTTGCAAAAAAAATTGTTAATAGAACACATTTAAGCTTACTCTTTTTTAATTCTTTGTATTTGTGTTTTGACGGTGGATGCAAATGAGGGGAAAATAATACTTGATATAGATGAAGTCATCAAAGCATATTTTGGATTGAAATCCATCCGATCTGCGCAACCCATAGCCACCTTGTGCTACTTCGGTCACCGATGGAGACGGTATGTTTGCATGTGCATGTTTTGGTATGTTTCGATAAATCTTATTTAGTTCTAGAGGGTTTTTATTTTTAGTTATATGTTTTTGATTATTTCTTTATATATAGTTGTTTACTTATTTGTCCTTGATTTGTTTATTTTGTGTAGGTATTAATTTAAGGTTTCAGGAACTTCAAGATATCAATATCATCATGAACTTGGATAGAAAGTTAAAAATTTGGAAGATGTGAAGGATATGTAGTTTTTCTCAAGGATTGAGGTCGTTTTCTATATTTGGGGAAGGGTTTTTTTGCTTGATTTTGTTTGTTCACGTTTTATTTTGCTTACTTTTTAGGTATTTGGTGGGGAAACTTGATATAAATTAAAGTTGGAAATGAATACTTATGATGACGATGGAGCTTTGATGTTTGATTTTTAGGTGTTTGGTAGGAAACTGGATATAATGTTGGAAATGAATAATTATGATGAAGATGAAGCTTGGTCTTTGATAATGAAAATCAAAAGATAAAATCTTCGAAGAAAAGTACTAATTTAGTAAAAGGTTTTAAAATTTTACTGTGATTAAACACATGTGTAACTAAATTTTCATTTAATTATTTTGGCAAATTAAAAACTATACGTAGTCAGAGCATCCACTATGATAAACTTTTTACAAAGGTTTATACAATAACACACCATTAATTTTTAGACTTTTTGATATTATAAACGTACATTCACTATAGTATTTCTTGCAAAATTGATGACTCTCTATGATGAACAAAGCCCGTGCATCGCACGGGCCTATTAAGGCCTATGTAACAACCGTGGTTTTAGCAGGTCAGTTTAACTGATAGTCTTGACTCGGTTGACGTTTGTTTGGTGTGTTCTAGGTGATTGAAGTGATATATGTGTTATATAGGTGAGTTCTAGCACTAAATCCCTTTGTGTGGTATTGTTTTTGTGAGTGAGTAATGTTGATATTTGGATAAGTTCATGATCGCCTTTGTGGTGTAGAAATGACTTGTCTAGTTTCGGTGTTTTTGCGTAACGAGTCTTCATTCAGGTGTTTGAGCGTTAGCGGGTTACGAGGAGTTTGTTTTTATGAGTTATGTTTCAAAAGAGTGTGGAATTCTATTTTTGAAAATTTTGTTTTGAAAATGATATTTTTTCCGGTTGTCGTAAAAGTTAAGGTTTATCGCGTAAGACGTTAGGTTTAGCTACGGGTACTTATAAAATATTAAAAGTATGAGGTTTTGAGTGTAATAAATTAATTTAATAAAAAAATAAGAATATATATATATATATATATATATATATATATATATATATATATATATATATATATATATATATAAATTCGGCCTAGAGGAAAAAAGGGGGAAAAGAGACCCAATTGTAGCTCAATTACAACCCTAAGTTAGGTAATTATCCACTAAATAATTAATACAAAATCAAAGTTCCCAAAACTCTTTTCCTGTAAATTTGAGACGACCACAAGGAGAGAAGAAGGAGGAAAAAATTAGGGTTTGTAATTTGAAAGCAATAATCAATAATCAAGGTAAAATCCTTAAGCCCTATGCTTAATTAATTGATTAATTATTAGTATTCATGTAATATTAAGTATGATGGATCTAGGGTTTGTAAGTTTCTGTAAATTAATTAATTAAAACATGTTGGGATCAATTAATGATTATATTATGATGATTGGTGAAGAGAATGGAGCGTAAAATATGCTAGTTATTGAGTTAGAGTTTGGACAGAAAAGTAGTGCTGTAAAGATTCAAATGTATTTAACAGATGGTGATGAGTTAGATCATGAAATTTAAGTCTAAATTGAAGTTTAATGAAAGAGATTTCCAAAAAGTCTGGCCACGATTGATTTCAAGGTCGGGAAGTTAGTCTTTTGATTTTTCTTTGGTAAGGTGTCAAAGCTGTTAAACCGGGACAGAATTTGGGTAAACATTTGACAGTGAATTGTGGGTGAAAACGTGATATTAAGGCTAGCCCTTCTGGAAAAGTTGAGTTTTAGGTTATTTTAGACTACCACGAAAAGGATTCGCGATAAAAAGTTGTAGAAGTATTTTATTCTAATTAAAACTTTTTAGTGTGCGTTAAGATCCAAATTTAGGAAGTTGACAAGTTTTATTTTCTTTTGAGTAGTTGTGTGTGTTATTGGTCCATGGCCTTCTGGGATTAGCTTGTATGCTTATGAGAGACCATGGTAATTTTTTGGTGTGAGTTGTTGAGCTTTAATTGTCATGATTTCATGTGGGCGAATGTACCCTAAAATTATGCGTTTTCTGATTTTACAAGTGCAAGGGATTTAGTGAGTGTTAGGTTATGGTAATGGTTAGTATGGTGTCTAGGAGATCCATGGCGGGTCATATGAGTCTTAGATATCCACCATATGTGTATTACATGGGTTGTAGCTTTTGGTTTGACCATGTGTAATGTAGATTTATTTTTGTGTGTTTTAGATTGTGATTTGTTTTGTGAAAGCTGCAAGGTTTGAGGTGAGTTCATAGTCCCATATTTTTACCTTGTTTTAAACTTGGGATGGGAATGATGCTTGTCTTAAATGGTTTGAATTACTGTGATTATGTGTGTGTGTGTGTGTCAAAGAGCTTGGAGTTATAATGTTATCGTATGTATGCTATATGTGAATAATAACGTTATGTTGTGTGATGCGGTGTGGTCCAATTGGGAGGGTGCTTACCATGTTGATCGTGCATACGACCTAATTGGAGAGTAGTACTCCTACTCACTATTTTTCTGTGTGGTCCGATCGGAAGGTATTAATTACCCATTATTTGGAGCGGGGGTCACGTTCCGACCCGGGATGTTGTGAATTTAGATCGGTGGGCACGTTTCGCCCGATGGTTGCCTTTTGTGTGATGGTTGGTTATGAACATATGTAGCTTGTATGATAACTGAATTTATTTGTCCAGCTATATTTTATAATCACAGTGATTTTGGTTGCCTAGCGTGTATGAGTCTTAAACCTATGAATCTCACCAACATTATGTTGACGTTTTAAGCATCATTTTCAAGTGAGCTTTCTAAGGATAAGATAGAAGGGTGTGATTAGAAGAGACCTTAGTTGCATTGGAAGTGGTTTATCTGTGCGTTTGGAGTTTATCATGTTATTTTCTTTCGGGTATTGTTATGACATTTTGTGTCTATACTTTGCCATTTTTATTGCATGTAGTTATTCTCTATATAGACACCATGTGTTAAATGATATCCATGAAGTTACACCCTCGCGTTTCCGCCTTGGCGAGGTGTGACAGATTGGTATCAGAGCCAGGTTATAGAGAAGTAGGTGGTTGAACCTAGACTATAACCTAGGAGTCCTTCATATAGTTGCATTTAGGATCTATGTGTAAGTATAGTATTTTATATGTCTATTTTCCTATATTTATGAGATGTTTTATTGAGTTTCGGATGTCTATTCTATCCCCTATACGTAATATTGTATATATCGACTTTATTATATTGTCTTCCACGCGTAAGATGCATCGTTGGACTACCGTTGTCGCTATCGGATGCGAGAGAGATGGTAGGATGAAGCGGACTAACCGTAGAATCCGAGTTTCTGATAGCATGTATTCATGTTCGGACAAGGAGAGGACGTTTATGGGAAACGTTGGTGGAGAAGAAGTGGAGAGGTTTGGAACCACGGTGACTTCTAGAGATGGAGCCATTACCAAATACCCTTGGTAGTGTCCTCACTTCACATAGGAAGGAGAGGTGGTTTAGTCTAAACCTCGTGGTTTGTATGCACGAATCATATGGAATTGGAAGAAAGAAATAGAGATGGTTCTGCATGTTGTCGACTACCTCAACATGTAGGAAACAGGAATGGGTGGTTGAGTAAAGAAGAAGGGGAGTTAGGATGGAATGGTGTGGATTCGGTTCTGGAGTCCACAGCGAATAGTAAGTTGAATTGATCTTAGTGGGGAAATAAGTGCGAGAGTGGAGTTTGAGCCATTATGCGACGTCTTTTGTTTTGTGTTATGTTTTGGAATTCGTATATTGTCTTTTGCCGTTTGGAGCCATGTTGGAGCGTGATTACACTTGGATATTGGATCGACCTTATCCAAGTGATTTTGATTATAGAGTTTACGTGATCATTGGAATTGTTCCATGCGAGATGATTGTTTGCGACGTCTTTTGTTTTTGTTTGCATGATTGTTTGCATGATGTGTTGTCATAGGAGGGAGTACACTTATGAAAGGGGGCATAGATAATTATGGTGGCCAACATAATTATACATGCGTCACAACACAAGTACACTTGCAAGTATGATAGCATGGATTGCATAGTGTATTAGGTGCTATGTGGAATATGTGCTTTATCATTGAGATGTGTGGTTTTGGAAGTAAGTATGCGTGTGGAATAGGCTTTTAACTATGGTCGCGAACATAATTATAAGCGTATCACACACGTGGACTTGTGACCATTATTGCATTGATTGATGTTTGTTGTTATATGTTGTGGTAGATGGTATGTGATATCATGTTGGTGATGGCTGTATGGTTAGAGAAGTATTCTCTTAACCATTCGGGCAGTCGTTATACATTGGGGTGTGTATGTGGTAAGATTCTATCCTACCTATCATATGTTGATACCTCAAATATCGGTAGGTACTTATGTTGTGGTATTTAAGTTGATTCGTTTCCTAGACGCTCCGTTTGTATACCTAATTCTTTGGTTAGCATTCTTATTCGTACCATGATGGTATAGATGACATATTCTTTCTATTTGACGTCGTGATAGGTGTTGGGTAATCGAATTCATTTTTTATACTGGATCGTTTCTTTGGTTATTCCATACATTCATTTCCACGGATGAATGTTATACTATTCTTCAAGTATTGTTGGTTCGTGACGAGTTGGTGTGGATATTTAATCCCTCATTTACACACACCAATTGAAGTTCGTGACATGTTTTGTGACCTGTTAGTATCAGTGTTTTTCTATGATTTTGGTTTGCTCGTTGTACGAATGAGTCTGTAAGTTTATCGTTTGGTTTGCAATGTATTTGCGTGAGTGTTCCCTGGTATGAGATTCGTTTGATGATTATTTTGATTATGTGATTCTTCTGTATTTTTCGCATCCAATAAAGGGGTTGTGTTAAAGTCCTTATGGTATTTTAAAATTCATTTTGGGTATTTCAAGGTCATTTGTTGGAAACTATTATTTTTATGGTGAAAAGGAAGTGTGAAAAAAAAATGGTTATGTTGATGTCTTACATAAAATGGTTTATATGTATTTTATAAAAAAAATGTATAAGCTTAAGATATGTCTTGTGAAAAAAAAAAAAAAAAAAAAAAAAAAAAAAAAAAAAAAAAAACGGTGTTCATTTGTTTTTGTGAAGGTCGAGTACGGGAATAAGAACTGTCTATGGTTCTCATTTACCAAACTTGTTATGTATTTGGTTCATCGAGTGTTTCTTTCGTTGAGGTACGCTTGTGGATGTTTTATGGGTATGTGTATTTTATATTTTCTTTGCATGGGTTTTCATAAACATTTTATCCGTGTCTACTTTTATTAGGGAAAAATTTCTCATTGTATTTTTTTCTAGTTTGATTTTGATGTTTGTTACTTCGCTAGTCGGTAATTCGTACCCCTTTTGAGTTCGTTGATATACGTTTTAGTTTGACCGGTTTCATGGTTCGTGTCATTTACTTAGGATAGATTGTTGTTTTGATTATCAATATGTTCGTTGAAGAAGAAGAGGGTGTTTGCCAAGTTGTTCAAGTGAGAGGTGTAGCTTTAAGATGTACGTTCATCAGGAAGGTGGTCAACGATAGCGAGTGTTCATGGACATTAGTAAGATAAAAGTGGTGAAGAGTGGAAAGTACCTAAGACACCATCTGAGAGACGATTGTCCTTAGGATTGGCAGGTACTATTGACGATTCATTTCTGTCTTTCTATAGATTGTGTAGGCATCGCGGAGGTGGAAGATCCATAAGAGGAACTGTGTGATACATGATTTAAAGTTGGGAAGTAGAACTTCGAGATGATATTTATATGGAGCAGAAAGTGTTATCTACACAGATCATAAGAATCTTTAGCATATATTTGACAAGAGGCTAATATATATATAGAAGAGAAGTTGGGTGTGGAATTTCTCAGTGACTACGATTGTTAGATTCGCCACCATCAAGGAAGGGTGGACTGATTGGTCCCAAACGCTCAACCTAAATTGACCAGGTGAATGGTCAACCAAGTCAAACTGCCCAGAATCAATCTCCGCGGAAGTATAGGGTTTCCCCGGGTCGTTATGTCCCGACGAGGTGTGATGGTATAAAAATGGGTTTGTGATCGGGTGAATTTGAACAGGAAAGGGGTTTGAGTGATTAGAATGATTACACTAAGGAAATACAAATGAGAACGATGTAAACAAACTATATTAACAGTAACGCGAAACCTAATTAACTTAGAACGTAATCTAAAAACTTAAAATCAGAATTTGCTTATAAATAAGCAGAAAAATAAGCCAAACGGCTTAAATAGAAGCTGTCACTTTATTTATGTTTTTGGTATTTCTTTATTTAACAAACTACTTTTACAAACGTAACATAAATTTAAAAACGCAAAAGTTATTTAAATAAAACGCGAGTTAAAATTAAAATAAACGCGAGTGCGCGAAATAAAAAGTGAAATTTATGCTACGCAAACCCTACGGACGTGAAAATAATATTTTTACGATCTTAACGATAAAAGAAAATTTTAGAAAAAAGAAAATTATTTTTTTGACTTTTTAATTATTTATTATTAATTAATTACTAAATATTAACTAATAAAACTAATTTAAATTACTAAAAATACTTAATGAACAGTGAAAATTATAAAATTTATTCTAAAAATAGTTTACACTATTACTAAACTAGGAAAAATATAAAAAGTGTGGAAAAGCTTATTAATAAGCTGGAAATCAGCTTATAAGCTAAATAAGCTTATACAGACTACTAATACTATATAAACATGGGTGGAAACATAAAACATTAACATACATATAGGGCAGATGGTGCTCAAGCTCAGCTTGAGGATTGAGCCAAATGACCCAAGGTCAAATCCCACTACTGTCCTATTTCACAAACTATTTTATTTTTGATTTTTCTTTTTGCAGAACTATTTTAACATTAATAACAAACAACTTTTATAAAAACAAAATTTTTAGAACTTAAAAATAAGTCCTGTGGAGCTTAGTGCTCACCACAGATAACAAAATAAGCTTAAAAGGCTTATTGGAACTAGAAAAAAAAACTTTATATAAGCTATAAACTAAACACTAATAGAAAAATAAGGTAAAAACTAATGAGTTGTATCTGAAATAAGCAAAATCAACAAGAAAAGCTGGAGGGATAAGCTGAAAACACTAATAAGCAAATCCAAGATAAGCCCAGACCAACACAAACCTGCAAGGGCAACTTCAGGCCACCCTTCAGCTTATCAAATAAGCCAAGAAGCCAATGAAAAGCCTTGAAACTTCAAGCGCAGTCAAAGGGCTTCTCAAAGAACCCAATAACACTCAGTGGGGTCCACTGACCAGGCCTAGGGGGGGTTGAAGTTGAGACAGTTGGTGAAGGGTGGTGGTGCAGGGGAGGGCACTCCCCCTGCAGGTGTGTTTGGGGGCTTGGTGGGGCCCTCAGAAAAATCACAAAAATCTAATGAACATGGATAATCAAAGTTGAGCAGGTATACTATCATTCCTAAGAGTTTCAAATTCTAAAACCTAACACAAAATTCAGAAATAATCTTGGAATGTTAGGAAAAATCTGAGATAAGCACATTTGACTTTTTGAAAACTTGTAAGGGTTTGACTTTTATGGGTTTTAAACTTAATCTCAAGACTGAATAAGGTAAATTGAGTTAAAATAAAGCTAAATTGATGAAAAACTACAACTAATGAATAGGATTAAGAGCTTAGGGCTTAAAATCTTACACAGTTAACAGTTATGAAGTATATATGGTGATTTTGACTATCTGTCAACTAAGGCAGGTTGTGGACCTATAATTGACCTAAAATTACCTAATGTAATATACTAGTGCTACAATAATACCAAAATAACAACAAGACCTCAGCAATCAAGCTTGACCCAAACACGCCTTTACAAACTGAAATTGAAGGTTTGTGAAGCAAAATGATAATCTACACCATGAAACATAGTCTTAGGCTTACACTAATCCAGTATTGAACATAAAAAAACAGAAATCAACAACTATAACAACTATAACTAGTAATTACAAAGTTTGAGCAATAATTAATAGAAACTTGAAGTGAGACTTACAATCTTGGGATCCTGACTAAAACAGGTGAAACACCAACCTCAGCCTATCTTTGGATAGGCTTGAAAATCACCATTACCCATGCATAATAATCAGAAACCCATGAATCAAATATCATAAACTATTGTTGACCAAGTTTGACCTGAACAATTTATCTTTTAAAAATAGAGCTTAACTAATAAATCTCACAATAAGCTTTTGTTTAATCTGAAATGAGCTTATAGAACTAAGAAACAACAACTTTCACAATATCAATGCTAACATCAGATTTTAACTTGAAAGAGGGCATAAACTAAAATGGATCCAAAAACTGAAATTGAAACTTGATTGAAGTTTGAATTACACTGAAAAGCTTAGTAATACAACTTGTAGACTAAAAAATACATTGATAACTTGAAAATTAATTATGACGACTACATTAAGCTACACTAACATTAAATTACTACTAAAAAACAGCTCTCTTAAACTCCAGGCCTTCTTTATTCATTTATACACTTCCAAAAAGTCTCTTGGACATTTCCCATTAATTTTTGAGTCGTTGGATGAGCTATATCACTCTCAGCCGTTTGATTACATTTTGGCGGGAAAATGGTATTTGTCTCTTAGCTTCTGATTTCTTGATGCCAGAGGGGATTTTGGAGGCTAGCTTTTGTTTGAGATGCAGGGGGGATTGAGTGTTGCAGGGTTGAGGAGGTAGGGTTGTGATGATGGTGTTGGAGTTGCAGGCCTAGGTGAGGTAGGGGGTGAGGTGGAGTCAAAGGGGGTCAAACGGTCAAGGTTGACCGGGTGTATATATTAAAACGGGAGGTGGATTTGGATGGATGTTGGGCCAGGATGTGGATGGGCCAAGGGTGTTGGATATTTTGTTTGTGGAGTGGGCTAGTTTAAAGGTGTAATAAGGACTTGGTTTAGGCTTATTAATCACAAGGACCATTTTTGTAATTCTAAAAAATATAGGGACCTGCTCTGTAACTTTCCAAAATTTACCATAGGGACCATTTATGCCACATGTGAATAATATAAGGACCAAAGTTACAATTTTCCAAAATTTGAAACCCCGAGGACCAAAATTGTCATTTTCCAAAGTTGAGGGGCCTAATGTGTAATTTTCTCAAACTTTTCACCCAAGGAATAAATTTGGTAATTTTTGACTTTTAAAAACCTTGGGTTGACTTTTCTTTTATTTAAACCTTCAGGGACTAGTTTTGTCAATTTTTGAAACTTGAGGGACTGAAACTGCCAATTATGCAAACTTTTTTCGTTTTTCATTTGTTTTTAAACATTTTGCATCTAAAACATATAAAACACACTTTTGGGATAATTTCTGTATTTTGATGCATTTTTGATTGTTTTTGGATGTTTTGGCAGTTCAGATACGATAAAAATGATGAGTATTTACACACTCATCAATCCCTCACACTAAACTATTGCTAGTCCCTAGCAATCTTTTGAGAAAACTTAATGGATTTTAAACTCTTTACCAAAAGCCATCACTTCTGGAGTAGCCAAATGTATCAGTTCGAGTAAGAACTGTGGTCCACCTGATAACCATGTGATTTTGAGCAAACCACCAGCTGTCAACGGATTTGATTAGTCTTTACCAAAAGCCGTTTTTTTTCTGGACTAGCCAACTCTTGATGGAATAGTCAACATCTTGGTGAGCTGATTACCAATTATGGTTTTTCCACTGCCTTTACCACAAGCCATAATCTTGCGGGCTAGCCAACTCATTCACTTTATGGGATATGGCGAGTTGAGGTACCATACAATTTTGGGCAAATTGCAAGCCATCAACGGATTTGATATATCTTTACCAAGAGCCGTTTGCTCCTGGATTAGCCAATCCTTTTATCGGTTAGACAAGGCGGACTGATAACCACAAAAAAATTTGAGCTCCAGTGAAAAAATTTTAAAAATTTTGGTCAAAAACGGGGGTACTAGATGGTAAAATGTGATAAAATTCGCTAAAATTTCCCCCCCACACTTAGAATTGAGTATTGTCCTCAATATTCAAAGTCCCGGCTATTATGCCGACTCTTTGAACGTAAAAGGGCAACATTACAAGCTAAATGTGGAAACACCATTTTTGTATTTTCACTTTATTTGTAACCATAGCATGGGTAACTCCCCCACACTTAGGGTGAAAACCCTATAAGCATGCTACTGTTTTTGTTTACCGAGTCGCTAGCTTGACTCGACCCCGAATTCATTTGTCCTTGGGGAAGCATGATGTGGAAGAGACAATCTCCATTGGACTTTCATTCAAGATGTTGGGACAAACATTTGAAGCACGTGAAAGTTCCACACCAATGAGATAAGTACCCGGCTTAAGATAGTATAAACTATAAGCGGTGATGCCGGGGTAAAAGATAATGTCTTCATTCCCGAAGGAGTGAAGAACAGGAGAAGTCACCCGGTAGGTGAAAAAGAGAAAGAAAGTCATGATGAACATCATGACTAACTCATCCTCATCCTCGGGAAAATTCATAGATTCATGATCATGAATTTCATCATTTAAGCTCATGTGATCAAGACATATCCCGGGTGTGTCTAGATCAAAGTAGAAGTTATCATACTCCGGTGGAGATATGATATGAGTGAGTTCACAGGAGAACTCATCGAAGGTGAATGAATCATATTCTGGATTGATGTGTGTGAGTTCACAGGAGAACTCATCAAAGGTAAATGATTCATAATCGGGGAGAGACTTATGAGAATGAGATGTGGTACTGCCACTAATCTTCTCTCCCATAGGATCAAAAGTAAAGGCTTCAAACTCCGGAATAGGATCATCGGAGAAAATGTCACTATCCTTAATGAGGATAGGGGATGAAATAGGTTTCTCTTTGAAAGCCTCGATTTTAGAAATGAGGAGATCGACATTCAATAATGTTGCACGAAGTGCTTCATCCTTGATTTCAATGTCAGTCTCATCATTCAATTCTTCTAAGCTGACTAGCTCAGAAGGTAATCCTTCCACATGACTGATGTCTCCAGAAGATAAAGAAGTTTCATCAGCATGTGAAATACTAAGCTCGATGTTGGGATTAGAGTTTAAAAGATTTTCAGTTTCTCCTATATCGGCTTCAAGGTCAAACAGATCATTATCACTTCCCAATGGAACTGGATTGATGTGAGTAAGTTCATCTGTGAACTCCTCAATAAGAGGGTCAACATCAGAATGAGGCAGTGGTGCCTCTTCATACTCAACTTCTCCATAAGATGTGTAATCATCATTAAAATCGGAGAAAGTCTCAAAATGATCTTTTGGATTTTCAGGGGAAGAAGGTAGGTCACACACATGATCAAAAGTCCCCTGTGACTCTCCTGGGATTGGGACAAGGTTCTCAACACTAGACTTTATGAATTCGTCCGATTCCTTTTGAGGAACAGTGCTAAGATGCTCATCCCCCATATTCAGAGAGTGAGTGTGAACTTCGGATGTGATATCAATAGACTAAGGGAGTTTAGAAGTACTAGCAGTTATGGAATCTTCAAGTTCCATTTGATCAATGGCTAGTGACTTCGTCACATTATTTTCTCCCTGATTCTCAATGGAAGGAATTACAACTGATGAATCTGATGAATCTTTTTGAATAATGATAATGTTATCTTCATCATCATCACTGTCATCATCGTCATCATAAAGAGCAGCATAGCGAAGATTGGCATATATTTTAGCCGCTCTTTGCTCAGCAAGTAATTCTTCCATGCTCATTTCGTTTCTAGCATCTCGTTCTTCAGCAAGTAATTATGCCATTGATTTCTCACGAGAATCTTGAAACGATGTAGTGGCAAACTCCTCTTTAAGTTTTTGCAAAATTTCACGAGCCTCTAGTAAAAGGTCTTGCTCGGTATCATGAGGAGTTGCTTGGATCATTTGGTACTGTGGAGGTTGGTCTTGAATTGAATAGTCATAATTGTTACAAGGAAATGGATTCCTTGTTTGACAATCCGAGCTAAAGTGAGGACCTCCACAGTATTCACAACAGTAAATTTGATGTGGCTGTGAGTCATATGTGCTAGAGTCATAATTGTTATCAGGAAACTGCTCATAGACAAGCGTGTTGCCCGATTGACAATCAGAACTGTAGTGTGGGCCACCACAGTACTCACAACAGTTAAACTGTTGAGTCTGGTTCGGTGAGTTGTATGGATATTGGTCGTAACCAACATTTTGACTATTATAACAATCAAAACCTTGGTGAGGACCTCCACAATACTCACAAGAAATGTTTGGTGTATTTTGATACGAAGCATCATTATGATTTGGATAGTATGATTCTTGCTCGTATGAATGTGATGGGTAATTGGAAAAATTTGAAGAGTTGTTGAATGAGTTCTGATTAGGATCATAAGCAAATGAATTCCTCGAACCACAAAACAAACAACTCCCGTTTCGAATATCATTATCACATTGTTCACATGTACACCAACGACATGGTAAACCAAAAAGCGGCTCACCACAACCAACACAAGGGATAAAATCCGGAGGTGGGACAAGTGGTGTGCTCTTAGAGCTTGGAATTTCCACCACTTCCATTATGGTCTCGGGTTTTTGTTCTTGATAAACGTGAAGATTGGGCAAGTCGTTCTTTTCAGTCACTGCCCTAAGCTCTGTACGTTTGCTTGACAAACTTTTAACCGTAAACCGTGAAAGGTTAGGATCAATTCTAGACGGTTTAGGAGCATTTGTGAGCTTAGGGTTTTGGACAACCGTGGGTTGGACGTATTTAGCACTTTCATGGTTAGAGGAAAGTACAGGGTCCTTTGTCACCCCGGTTTCGTGTTCCATTTCCCTCACTGGAGAGGGAATAGGAATCGAAGGTCCATCATAATCAACACGACATCTCGACATTTTTGACAAGGCCATAAGTTTTTCAACTTTGCTTTTAAAGGCCCTTTGTTCAAAGAAATCGTCATCGAGAGATGCCATTAGAATCAATTATAGGACAAGTGGAAGAAGTTAGAATCAAAAGGATAGAGGGTAAAGGGATGAAGAATCAAAAAGGTAGGAGGGTAAAGATGGATATTTTTGGGATTTTTGATAAACATTTTATAAGAAAGAAAATCTTTTTGTGTTTTTGTGTTCGTTGAAAACTGATTTTAAAAAGTTTTCAGGAACAGTTTTATTTTTATAATAAGAAAATATGAACAAAGGATGGTAAATTTACAAAGGATTGAATTCCAAAAGCACTAATCAGCAAACCATTTTAGAAAAACGCGCACGACCTCCCCGACAGCGGCGCCAAAATTTGATTGGTCCCAAACGGTCAACCTAAATTGACCAGGTGAATGGTCAACCAAGTCAAACTGCCCAGAATCAATCTCCGCGGAAGTATAGGGTTTCCCCGGGTCGTTATGTCCCGACGAGGTGTGATGGTATAAAAACGGGTTTGTGATCGGGTGAATTTGGACAGGAAAGGGGTTTGAGTGATTAGAATGATTACACTAAGGAAATACAAATGAGAACGATGTAAACAAACTATATTAACAATAACGCGAAACCTAATTAACTTAGAACGTAATCTAAAAACTTAAAATCAGAATTTCCTTATAAATAAGCAGAAAAATAAGCCAAACGGCTTAAATAGAAGCTATCGCTTTATTTATGTTTTTGGTTTTTCTTTATTTAACAAACAACTTTTACAAACGTAACCTAAATTTAAAAACGCAAAAGTTATTTAAATAAAACGCGAGTTAAAATTAAAATAAACGCGAGTGCACGAAATAAAAAGTGAAATTTATGCTACGCAAACCCTACGGACGTGAAAATAATATTTTTACGATCCTAACGATAAAAGAAAATTTTAGAAAAAAGAAAATTATTTTTTTGACTTTTTAATTATTTATTATTAATTAATTACTAAATATTAACTAATAAAACTAATTTAAATT
The DNA here is from genome assembly GCA_030686995.1 of Artemisia argyi. NCBI lineage: Eukaryota > Viridiplantae > Streptophyta > Magnoliopsida > Asterales > Asteraceae > Artemisia > Artemisia argyi. Next base: position 190,916,411 of record CM060709.1, read on the forward strand.
ACTAAAAATACTTAATGAACAGTGAAAATTATAAAATTTATTCTAAAAATAGTTTATACTATTACTAAACTAGGAAAAATATAAAAAGTGTGGAAAAGCTTATTAATAAGCTGGAAATCAGCTTATAAGCTAAATAAGCTTATACAGACTACTAATACTATATAAACATTGGTGGAAACATAAAACATTAACATACATATATGGCAGATGGTGCTTAAGCTCAGCTTGAGGATTGAGCCAAATGACCCAAGGTCGAATCCCACTACTGTCCTATTTCACAATCTAAACTTTTATAAAAACAAAATTTTTAGAACTTAAAAATAAGTCCTGTGGAGCTTAGTGGTCACCACAGATAACAAAATAAGCTTAAAAGGCTTATTGGAACTAGAAAAAAAACTTTATATAAGCTATAAGCTAAACACTAATAGAAAAATAAGGTAAAAACTAATGAGTTGTATCCGAAATAAGCAAAATCAACAAGAAAAGCTGGAGGGATAAGCTGAAAACACTAATAAGCAAATCCAAGATAAGCCCAGACCAACACAGGCCTGCAAGGGCAACTTTAGGCCACCCTTCAGCTTATCAAATAAGCCAAGAAGCCAATGAAAAGCCTTGAAACTTCAAGCGCAGTCAAAGGGCTTCTCAAAGAACCCAATAGCACTCAGTGGGGTCCACTGACCAGGCCTAGGGGGGTTGAAGTTGAGACAGTTGGTGAAGGGTGGTGGTGCAGGGGAGGGCACTCCCCCTGCAGGTGTGTTTGGGGGCTTGGTGGGGCCCTCAGAAAAATCACAAAAATCTAATGAACATGGATAATCAAAGTTGAGCTGGTATACTATCATTCCTAAAAGTTTCAAATTCTAAAACCTAACACAAAATTCAGAAATAATCTTGGAATTTTAGGAAAAATCTGAGATAAGCACATTTGACTTTTTGAAAACTTGTAAGGGTTTGACTTTTATGGATTTTAAACTTAATCTTAAGACTGAATAAGGTAAATTGAGTTAAAATAAAGCTAAATTGATGAAAAACTACAACTAATGAACAGGATTAAGAGCTTAGGCCTTAAAATCTTACACAGTTAACAGTTATGAAGTATATATGGTGATTTTGACTATCTGTCAACTAAGGCAGGTTGTGGACCAATAATTGACCTAAAATTACCTAATGTAGTATACTAGTGCTACAATAATACCAAAATAACAACAAGACCTCAGCAATCAAGCTTGACCCAAACACCCCTTTACAAACTGAAATTGAAGGTTTGTGAAGCAAAATGATAATCTACACCATGAAACATAGTCTTTGGCTTACACTAATCCAGTATTGAACATAAAAAAACAGAAATCAACAACTATAACTAGTAATTACAAAGTTTGAGCAATAATTAATAGAAACTTGAAGTGAGACTTACAATCTTGGGATCCTGACTGAAACAGGTGAAACACCAACCTCAGCCTATCTTTGGATAGGCTTGAAAATCACCATTACCCATGCATAATAATCAGAAACCCATGAATCAAATATCATAAACTATTGTTGACCAAGTTTGACCTGAACAATTTATCTTTTAAAAATAGAGCTTAACTAATAAATCTCACAATAAGCTTTTGTTTAATCTGAAATGAGCTTATAGAACTAAGAAACAACAACTTTCACAATATCAATGCTAACATCAGATTTTAACTTGAAAGAGGGCATAAACTAAAATGGATCCACAAACTGAAATTGAAACTTGATTGAAGTTTGAATTACACTGAAAAGCTTAGTAATACAACTTGTAGACTAAAAAATACACTGATAACTTGAAAATTAATTATGACGACTACATTAAGCTACACTAACATTAAGTTACTACTAAAAAACAGCTCTCTTAAACTCCAGGCCTTCTTTATTCATTTATACACTTCCAAAAAGTCTCTTGGACATTTCCCATTAATTTCTGAGTCGTTGGATGAGCTATATCACTCTCAGCCGTTTGATTACATTTTGGCGGGAAAATGGTATTTGCCTCTTAGCTTCTGATTTCTTGATGCTAGAGGGGATTTTGGAGGCTAGCTTTTGTTTGAGATGCAAGGGGGGGGGGATTGAGTGTTGCAGGGTTGAGGAGGTGGGGTTGTGATGATGGTGTTGGAGTTGCAGGCCTAGGGAGGTAGGGGTGAGGTGGAGTCAAAGGGGGTCAAACGGTCAAGGTTGACCGGGTGTATATATTAAAATGGGAGGTGGATTTGGATGGATGTTGGGCCAGGATGTGGATGGGCCAAGGGTGTTGGATATTTTGTTTGTGGAGTGGGCTAGTTTAAAGGTGTAATAAGGATTTGGTTTAGGTCCACTTGGTTTAGGCTTATTAATCACAAGGACCATTTTTGTAATTCTGAAAAATATAGGGACCTGCTGTGTAACTTTCCAAAATTTACCATAGGGACCATTTATGCCACATGTGAATAATATAAGGACCAAAGTTACAATTTTCCAAAATTTGAAACCCCGAGGACCAAAATTGTCATTTTCCAAAGTTGAGGGGCCTAATGTGTAATTTTCTCAAACTTTTCACCCAAGGACTAAATTTGGTAATTTTTGACTTTTAAAAACCTTGGGTTGACTTTTCTTTTATTTAAACCTTCAGGGACTAGTTTTGTCAATTTTTGAAACTTGAGGGACTAAAACTGCCAATTATGCAAACTTTGTTCATTTTTCATTTGTTTTTAAACATTTTGCATCTAAAACATATAAAACACACTTTTGGGATAATTTCTGTATTTTGATGCATTTCTGAGTGTTTTTGGATGTTTTGGCAGTTCAGATACGATAAAAATGATGAGTATTTATACACTTATCATGGACATCGTGGTAAGAGCACTGAGCAGGAGTGAACGAGTGAAACTTGGGTGTTTGTGAGCAATGATTATGATAATTCAGTTTGGAGTTAAAAGGATGATACTAACAGCCTAGAGAGAGAGGTTCAAGGATGAGAACATGTAAGAAGAATGATTACTTGGTTTAGACCAGTAAATGGAAAGGAACGAAGATGGAGGAATGCACTTTGCGGACCAGCTATTGGTTTCATTGAGAGGAAGCGTTAGGGCATCAATCATGCAATGTATTTGATACATCCGAGAATTGATAAGACGTATTATTACCTTAGCAAGAAATGTATGGAGGAGTAGGCGAGACTTTTTCGCTCGGTGAGTTGGTAAAGAGCCATGGGGTGTCGCGTTGATCATCAAGAAACATGATGAAATACTTACTTCGTAATAGCGGTAAACGTGTTATAGAGACTTGAGAAAGCGTGTGTAGATGAGTACGACTTATCATTCTCTGATGAGTAAACTAAGTGAGCGTACAAATCAGGCGTTGGATGGTGAACTGGGAGCATGGGTATGTTTGAGTTTGGAGGGAGCTGAGGTATGCATTTATCTTTAGCTGAGTTATCCTATATCAATAATTATCATTCTAGTATTAAGAATGTGCGGTTTGAAGTATTGTATGGAAGGAAATGTATATCTCATGTTCGGTGGACAGAGGTTGGAATAAGCCAACTAGTTGGCCCTGGACTGGAATGAGAGACTGCGAATAAGGTTTTCAGATTTAAGAGAGAGATTTAAGGCAGCGAGAGATCGCTAAAAGAGAGTTATGCGGATAATCGCCGTAAGTCTTTAGAGTTTGGTGTTGGTGATTTTGTGATGTTGAAAGTATCTCCTTGGAAAGGTGTTATGCGTTTCGGTAAGAAAGACAAGTTAGCACCGAGATATGTAGGACTGTTTGAGATTTCGGAAAGGATTTGATTTGTGGCATACCGGTTGAAGTAAGCTAAGGAATTGAGTGGTGTACATGATACGTTTCACGTATCTAATTGAAAGAAGTGTTTGGCGGATGCTAGTCTGCATGTGCCAATAGATGAAAGTAGGGTTTGACAAAACTCTTCGTTTTGTCGAGAAACCTCTTGAGATTATGAATTGAGTTGTTAGGGGTTTGAAATGTGGTGAGATAGCGTTGGTAAAGGTATGGTGGGATTCTAAGCGTGGTCCTAAGTTTACTTGGGAACGTGAGGATCAGATGAAATTTAAGTACACAAATTTGTTTGCTGATGTGGTTAGTGAGCAGATCGGTTGTAGTTGGATTTAGATTGTGGAAGTTGGGGTATTCATAACTGTTTGTGTTATGGGTATCTGATATTTGTGAGTACGTCTTGCGGTTACCATTTGGATTTTCATTTGGTTCGGGGGTATCGTACCTTCCTGTGAGAAGTTATTTGGATCAATAGTGTTATTGATTGGGGGAGTGTATCTATTTGTGTGTATCGTTGGAGTAACAGAATGTTTTTCTATCATGTGAATTCGGGTATTTAGTCGGTTCACATTTTGTGGTTCTTTCTCTGTGATTTTTATGGCGTGGTAGAATTTCACATAGTCATAAGAATTGTTGTCGATTTATGATTTTATGGTGTGGTATTATTCCACTTAAATATCCATAAATTTTCTTTTGCTGTTGTGAGTGGTGACTCGTGTAATTGAAATCTCGGGACGCGATTTCCCTAAGTGGGGGATGATGTAACAACCGTGGTTTTAGCAGGTCAATTTAACTGATAGTCTTGACTCAGTTGACGTTTGTTTGGTGTGTTCTAGGTGATTGAAGTGATATATGTGTGATATAGGTGAGTTCTAGCACTAAATCCCTTTGTGTGGTATTATTTTTGTGAGTGAGTAATGTTGATATTTGGATAAGTTCATTTTGATCGCCTTTGTGGTGTAGAAATGAGTTGTGTAGTTTCGGTGTTTTTGTGTTTTTGCGTAACGAGTCTTCGTTCAGGTGTTTGAGCGTTAGCGGATTACGAGGAGTTTGTTTTTATGAGTTATGTTTCAAAAGAGAGTGGAATTCTATTTTTGAAAACTTTGTTTTGAAAATTATAATTTTTCCGGTTGTCGTAAAGTTAACGTTTATCGCGTAAGACATTAGGTTTAGCTACGGGTACTTATAAAATATTAAAAGTATGAGGTTTTGAGTGTAATAAATTAATTTAATAAAAAAATAAGAATATATATATATATATATATATATATATATATATATATATATATATATATATATATATATATATATATATATATATATTTATATATAAAATTCGGCCTAGAGGAAAAAAAGGGGGGGGGGGGGGGGGGGGGGGGGAAAGAGACCCAATTGTAGCCCAATTACAAATCTAAGTTAGGTAATTATCCACTAAATAATTATAAATACAATATCAAAGTTCCCAAAACTCTTTTCTTGTAAATTTGAGTCGACCACAAGGAGAGAAGAAGGAGGAAAAAATTAGGGTTTGTAATTTAGAAGTAATAATCAAGAATCAAGGTAAAATCCTTAAGCCCTATGCTTAATTAATTGATTAATTATTGGTATTCATGTAATATTAAGTATGATGGATCTAGGGTTCGTAACTTTCTGTAAATTAATTAATTAAAACATGTTAGGATCAATTAATGATTATATTATAATGATTGGTTAAGAGAATTGAGTGTAAAACATGTTAGTTATTGAGTTAGGGTTTGGACAAAAAAGTAGTGCTGTAAAGATTCGAATGTATTTAACAGATGGTGATGAGTTAGATCACGAAATTTAAGTCAAAATTAAATTTTAATGAAAGAGCTTTCTAAAAAGTCCGGCCACGATTGATTTCAAAGTCGGGAAGTTAGTCTTTTGATTTTTCTTTGGTATGGTGTCAAAGCTGTTAAACCGGGACATAATTTGGGTAAAAGTTTGATAGTGAATTGTGGGTGAAAAAGTGATATTAAGGCTAGCCCTTCTGGAAAATTTGAATTTTATGTTATTTTAGACTACCACGAAAAGGATTCGAGATAAAAAGTTGTATAAGTATTTTATTCTAATTAAAACTTTTTGGTGTGCGTTCAGATCCGAATTTGGGTAGTTGATAAGTTTGATTTTCTTTTGAGTACTTGTGTATGTTATTGGTCCATGGCCTTCTGGGATTAGCTTGTATGCTTATGAGAGACCATAGTAAATTTTTTGTGTGAGTTATTGAGCTCTAATTGTCATGATTTCATATGGGCGAATATACCCTAAAATTCTGAGTTTTCTGATTTTAAAAGTGCAAGGGATTTAGTGAGTGTTAGGTTATGGTAATGGTTAGTATGGTGTCTAGGATATCCATGGCGAGTTATATGAGTCTTAGATATCCATCATATGTGTATTACATGGGTTGTAGCTTTTGGCTTGACCATGTGTAATGTGGATTTATTTTTTTGTGTTGTAGATTGTGATTTGTTTTGTGGAAACTGCAAGGTTTGAGGTGAGTTCATAATCCCATATTTTTACCTTGTTTTAAACTTGGGATGGGAATGATGCTTGTCTTAAATAGTTTGAATTACTATGATTATGTGTGTGTGTTTGTGTCAAAGAGCTTGAACTTATAATGTTATCGTATGTATGCTATATGTGAATGATAATGTTATGTTGTGTGATGCTGTGTGGTCCAATTCGGAGAGTGCTTACCCTGTTGCTCGTGCATACGTGATGCGGCGAAAAATGAACCATTTTTAGGGGGTCATTTAAGCCTGGAATTGAATTTATTTGATTAAATATTGCCCTAAATCGTTCTTTTTGTGATTTTAGGTACTTTGGGAGTGAATTCTGGAAAAGGAAGCATTTTGGACGTTTTTGGAGCATAAAAGTGAAGAAAACGGCAAAGACTTAATTTTCCATGCTGAGAACAGTACCTGACGGCGTCAAGAAGAAAATCATGACGGCGTCAAGAGTAAAATCCGTGACGACCCAGTGAAAACCTGAAGGCGTCACAACAAGGGCGGCAAGAGTATTTTTGGGGACAGCCTGCATAAGGAGTACACATGACGGCGTCAAACCCAGATCTAGGCAGTCCGAGAAATTATTTGGCAGCGAGATGACGGCGTCAGAAGTTTGTTCTTGACGTCGTCACCTATCAGAATCTATATATACTTTTCTATTTTTCATTCATTGTAGAGGAACTTGTGTGGAGAATACTAGGGTCGAACTTTGTAAACCCTAGGTCGTTTTTAACTGTATTTTCAAGGGTTTTCACCCCTTGAAATCTTTCATGTTCAATTGAGATAAGTCCTCTTTCAATTCATTCAATATGTCAATGTGTTGTTTGAATATATCTTATGCTTGTCTTGATTTCAACATGCTAGGCTAGATCTATCATGTGTTTGCTTAGATGTAATGAAACCTAGATGTTAATTATAGGTTGATTGCTTGTTTATAGTTGTATTGGATGAATGATTTCAATGTTAGGCTTAAGAAAACTGGCAGATCTCCATTGTGTAACATGCTTGAACGTCTTAAGAAACATAAACCGATGTGTACTAGGATTTATTGGTTGTATTTAATGCATGAGCAAATTCTAGTGATCCCATGTTAGGAGCTTCTTAGCCGGCTCGACATCGGAGTGAAGTAGGTGCTTATAGGATTGGGGAAGTAAGTACGCCACCCCATGAATGGTATTAAGGAATAAAACCCGTCATCCACGCAATTGTAACAAGTAATTAACCTGTAAAATATATCTAGGGAGTAGTGAAACCTAAGTAAACACAATTCTCCCATATATTGCTCACACCTCTAGTATAATTTAGTTTATTTTCATTTTTAGTATTTTATTTTGATTGCATCTTTAGTTATTGGGTTAGTTGACTAGCAACTAATTCTGCCCACTCCTTCAAAACCGAGATTTTTAATTATTTTTATAAAAATATAAAAATACAAAAAGAATCATCCCTCATCTCTAGACCTAGTCTTTAGGTTTTCTAATCCTAGCGACACTATTCCTAGCTGAACGATCAATCCCCCGATACTTGTCATTATACTATACTACATCGATCAGGTACACTGCCTGGTGGGGGTTGTAAGCTTCTCGAGATCCCTCGAGAGGTAAAGCCTGGTGCAAGCCCTACGCTATCATAGGAATGAGATTGCAACTAGGTCCGGAATACAAAACTGGTATAGGATATGACCTAGAGAGTGAAACCATCAATGAGGTCACGTAGTAACCCACGACCTTGAGTCTAGCTACAAGACTCGTAAATAAAGAAAAGCGCTTCTTGGGAGGCAACCCATGTTTTGTGTGATTTTTATTTTTGTTTGTTTGCTATTTGCTTCCGTATGCATGCTTTATTTTTATTGTTGGTAGATCATGTTTCAAAACTAAAATGATGAAAATACTTTACTTTGTTGTTTGGCTTAGTCTTAATTTCATCCAAAGGTATTTCGCAAAAGATAAGTGTAAGGGGAAACCCCAAATATGTTTTTAAGAAACAAAACCGATCATGATTCTCCACAATATTAAGTGAACATGTATATTCGTATTTGTTAGAGTCAAATGCTTGTATCGAGTCATAATGATGTTTTGCAGGATTTTCCAGGAAGTAGGACGAAGTTTTTCCAGAAATTTTCCGGAAATTTAACATAAGAATTTCTGCAGGTCACTTCTGACGGCGTCACAAGTTTCCTCTTGACGGCGTCACGTGTAAAATTCTGGAAATTTTACCAGTTTTGTTTTTCTAATGGAGTCTTAAATTTTTTTGTTGAATTACTAGTTTTATAATCTCCAGGAAATCTGCAAACATCATTCCACAAGCATTATATCTTATTTTGTTTTCTAGGATTTGTTAGCATATATAGATTGCCGCCGATTTTATGCGAGGTTGCCTTGTCTGTTTTCTCAGGTTTTACAGGTTATATATGACAAGAAGATGATTTATATTCTGGTAGTGAAGCTTTGATTGTTCATTTTCTTGGAGGAAGATCTAACCTGGCCACCTTATTATCCATACCGAGCGAATCAGGGGAGTATTTGATTTCATCCTAAGTGTAAGGGGAGGGTAAAATGATGATACCTTACAGATACACTTTCGCTTGAGTTTGTTTGTTTGATGGTAGATGTGTAATAAAACTATGATAAATACTTGTTAGTGCAATTTTAGCGCCAAATTTAAAATTTTTTACAACATTTAGGAGTGAAACTTTAGCCATAGCAAGCGTCTCATGGATAGGAGATTGTATGACTAGCACAAAACCGTACTATTCAGAAAAATTTTCCACCCAAATATGTGAGGTTCGCCTTTAGATTTGATAGGAAAAGCATTTACTATTAGTGCTTATGAGTGTACCGGTAGCATTTAGATTATAGAACTTGCGTTAGTGATGCATCCCGAGACCGCTAGTGAGACTACATTCGTGTAGTAGGATTTACTACAAGATAAGAGGCATTAGGATCACCCTTGTGTTAAACCCGTATCATAATTACTTGACCATTTAAGTCATATTACTTGGCTAGTTAAGTCAATTAATTATTCCACACCTTAGCGTTGTACTCATTTTTAGTACACGAAACCCCTAGTACACCCCTCCGAGCCTATATTTTCGTTTCTAACTTTAAGCATTTTACTTAAAGGAAGAATTTGTTACACCCCACTTAAATGTACACCCAAATCGCCTTAGCCTTCCGTGTATGCACTCATCTTTAATGCATTATTGTTATTTGTTTAAACTCTAAGTTAATTATCTAATTGATTGCATGGTTGCTAAGTCGAGTCATATCCTTGTACATATTGTTTTGGGACGATTGGGACTCATGGGTAAAGTACTTATTTTATTGAGTAATGGGGAAGAACATCATATATTACCCCCATATGTGCGTTAATCTTAAAAGTACTCCAAGTGTTTTGATTTTCTTAATTCGAGTCATTAGATTAGTTTATTGTAAAGTATGTAAAAATTCAAGTGTAAGGGGAATTTTCATTACCTTTGATGTATTATTTCGGATGATATGGTAAGAGTGTATACAAAAAAAAAAAAAAAAAAAAAAAAAAAAAAAAAAAAAAAATCGAAAAAATTGAGAAAAAGAAGAAAAAAAAAATAGAAAAAAAAAATGAAAAAGAGAAAAAACATACGGACTACCATCCGTTTCATTCTATGTTTATTTTATGTTTTTGTTATTTTTCATTTATTAGCTTAAGTCGAGTCTAGTCTTGGCTTAGCAACGTCATATTGTACATGTAATTAACCAAGATTGTTAACTCGCCACCAGTAAAGACTGCCTATATCCAACAAAACCGTGTATTCCATATCCCTACACCTAACGTTACAACCTTTTAAAAGACCTCTTTGATAGTTTATCCTAGGTGCTTACGCCATGTGGTGGAGGTTTGATCCTTTACCAAGCCTATGGTAATCTATTTTGCTATGACAGGTAGTGAGAGATGTTTTCCATTTCTATATTGTGATATATACTTTATTACACCCGAGAGATGTGAGTATCTAAACACTATTTGTGAGGTGCTAGTGTATGACCTCCGTGCTTGTCTTTGGTCTCTAGTGGAACGATTATTTGTTGTAATTACTTTTATATTAGTGTTAAATGACCCCTAACTTGTATTTTGATTAGAATAAAAGCGCATTTGCTTGAGGACAAGCAAATCTCAAGTGTAAGGGTATATGATGAGGCGAAAAATGAACCGTTTTTAGGGGGTCATTTAAGCCCGGAATTGAATTTATTTGATCAAATATTGCCCTAAATCGTTCCTTTTGTGATTTTAGGTACTTTGGGAGTGAATTCTGGAAAAGGAAGCATTTTTAGACGTTTTTGGAGCATAAAAGTGAAGAAAACGGCAAAGACTTTATTTTCCATGCTGAGAACAGTACCTGACGGCGTCAAGAAGAAAATCATGACGGCGTCAAGAGTAAAATCCGTGACGACCCAGTGAAAACCTAAAGGCGTCACAACAAGGGCGTCAAGAGTATTTTTGGTGACGGCCTGCATAAGGAGTACACATGACGGCGTCAAACCCAGATCTAGGCAGTCCGAGAAATTATTTGGCGGCGAGATGACGGCGTCAGAAGTTTGTTCTTGACGCCGTCACCTATCAGAATCTATATATACTTTTCTATTTTTCATTCATTGTAGAGGAACTTGTGTGGAGAATACTAGGGTCGAACTTTGTAAACCCTAGGTCGTTTTTAACTGTATTTTCAAGGGTTTTCACCCCTTGAAACCTTTCATGTTCAATTGAGATAAGTCCTCTTTCAATTCATTCAATATGTCTATGTGTTGTTTGAATATATCTTATGCTTGTCTTGATTTCAACATGCTAGGCTAGATCTATCATGTGTTTGCTTAGATGTAATGAAACCTAGATGTTAATTATAGGTTGATTGCTTGTTTATAGTTGTATTGGATGAATGATTTCAATGTTAGGCTTAAGAAAACTGGCAGATCTCCATTGTGTAACATGCTTGAACGTCTTAAGAAACATTAACCGATGTGTACTAGGTTTTATTGGTTGTATTTAATGCATGAGCAAATTCTAGTGATCCCATGTTAGGAGCTTCTTAGTCGGCTCGACATAGGAGTGAAGTAGGCGCTTATAGGATTGGGGAAGTAAGTACGCCACCCCATGAATGGTATTAAGGAATACAACCCGTCATCCACGCAATTGTAACAAGTAATTAACCTGTAAAAGATATCTAGGGAGTAGTGAAACCTAAGTAAACACAATTCTCCCATATATTGCTCACACCTCTAGTATAATTTAGTTTATTTTCATTTTTAGTATTTTATTTTGATTGCATCTTTAGTTATTGGGTTAGTTGACTAGCAACTAATTCCGCTCACTCCTTCAAAACCGAGATTTTTAATTGCTTTTATAAAAATATAAAAATACAAAAAGAATCATCCCTCATCTCTAGACCTAGTCTTTAGGTTTTCTAATCCTAGCGACACTATTCCTAGCTGAACGATCAATCCCCCGGTACTTGTCATTATACTATACTACATCGATCAGGTACACTACCTGGTGGGGGTTGTAAGCTTCTCGAGATCCCTTGAGAGGTATAGCCTGGTTCAATCCCTACGCTATCAATACGACCTAATTGGAAAGTAGTACTCCTACTCACTATTTTTCTGTGTGGTCCGATCGGAGGGTATTAGTTACCCATTATTTGGAGTGGGGCTCACGTTCCGGCCCGGGATGTTGTGAATTTGGAGCGGTGGGCACGTTCCGCCCGATGGTTGCCTTTTGTGTGATAGTCAATTATGAACATATGTAGCTTGTATGATAACTGAATTCATTTGTCCAGTTATATTTTATAATCACAGTGATTTTGGTTGCCTAGCGTGTATGAGTCTTAAACCTATGAATCTCACCAACATTATGTTGACGTTTTAAGCATCATTTTCAGGTGAGCTTTCTAAGGATAAGATAGAAGGATGTGATTAGAAGAGACCTTAGTTGCATTGGAAGTGGTTTATCTGTGCGTTTGGAGTTTATCATGTTATTTTCTTTCGGGTATTGTTATGACACTTTGTGTCTATACTTTGCCATTTTTATTGTATGTAGTTATTCTCTATATAGACACCATGTGTTGTAATGATATCCATGAAGTTACACCCTCGCGTTTCCGCCTTGGCGAGGTGTGACAGCCTATCAAAATAATAAATAACATTATTACAATATGTAATTTTTTTAGTTCAAATAATAAACAATCAAGTCAATAGCAAAATCGATACTTAAATTTATGACAATGTTGTGGTGTCAAGAAATTCGGGTTGTTTCAAAGCTGAATATGATCACACGGGTCAACATGATATTGAATATGACCACACGGGCCAACATGATACTGATTATGACCACACGGGTCAACATATACTCCCTTCGACTCATATTTATTGTCCATATTTCCATTTTAGGATGTCTCAAAATAATTGTCCACTTTCCCTATTTAGTAAAAATTAGAGAATCTAGTGGAAGAATATTCCATTTTAGTGGTTGAAAATTAAAGTGTCCCCACTTTTATTAAACTTTGTGTATTCTCTCTCATGACAATAATTTTGAGACGGAGGGAGTAATTAAAATCTTAATGATTTATCAGTTCATTCTCATATGTGACAGTGCAACTTATAATTAACATGAAATTTCATTTGGTATTTTCACCAGAAAAAGAGAGATTTCCACCTTGCAAATCGAGTGGGGACTGATTCTATGATAAACAACAATTGATTTAAAAAAGTATACGTACGGCTGACAGGTAAACATTACGTGATGAACAATTAAATATAACATTTGTGCATCGCACGGGTCAGTTAGTAAGTTATAATTGTCTCATGCTACACATAGTTACATTGGAGCAACTTTTATAGTCACAAACAATGTTTTGCTTCCATGTACGGGATATAATATGTGTTAGTCATACATGATTTTGTCTCGATAGGCAGAAAAAATTATGTAACTTATTCATATTAAAAGATTACAAGTGAAAAAACTATTTTAATTGTAACTTTTAATGCAAATAAACTAATTTAAATACAAAAGTTATGATAACATCACAACTTATTCATATGTGTTAGTCATACATGATTTTGTCCCGATAGGCAAAAAAAATTATGTAACTTATTCATATTAAAAGATTGCATGTGAAAAAACTATTTTAATTGTAACTTTTAATGCAAATAAACTGATTTAAATACAAAAGTTATGATAACATCACAATCAAATCAGCTAGAATAAATACAATACATTACATACAACTAATTACATAGACTAAAATAAAAGGACAATAACAATATAAAAAATTTTGTAAACTTATTTAAAAGGCATCTAAATTCCGCCATATGCTCATTCAACCGTCTGCACCAACATTAAGTACAAAACACGTAGTTATTCAACCTAAGACCGTGCATCGCACGGGTTGAATAATGCAGCCTTTGCATTTTCCCCATGCATAAATGGAGAATGAGTATTTAGGAAAATGTCCAGCATTGCAATATAAACCCCTTATTTATACATTGTATATAAAACAACCCCTCCATGCACAATGCATTACAATTAACATCCTAAACTTAAAAATAACGCTTATAATTTATCTTTATATTGATAACTAGAAATTCCCCGTTTATGTTAATTAAAACTTTTAATGAAAATAAACATTACTAGGCATCTACCATCATATGCTTATACAATAGTGATGACATATAGTCCGCACTCGGGTCACGAACCCGACTAATGGACACTACTAATACCCAAGCCCCTCACGCGTGGGCTATCATAATAACGATTTGGGCTCACGAAAGCCCAAACTCAAATATATTACTTATAGTCTTGATAATGATCTTTTATATATGGGATAAAGATCAATAGACCGTATAAGGCTAGATACGCCGAAGAGTAAGGAACACGAAACCAACAAGGATTTCGTGTGTATATAAAGAATATCACGACTCTCATTGAGGTATCATCTAATAACCCTAAATCTTCACTATAACCCTAAAACCGATTACTTACTCTCACACCGGAGGATAATCGTGGGAGACAATCCCACGATAAGCCTAACGGTGTCGTTTGCTTTCTTAGTGCGCAGGTCTCAAGCATTAAGATCCAATTGAAACGAGAACAGGAACCCAAATAAGGAACGCCCAACTTTTGTATCAACAAGTGGCGCCATCCGTGGGACGACACACTAAGAACTAGAATGACGAAGCACGAAAACGTAAACCAGCGGACTCCGCAGATGAAGAAAACATATGGTGACCTACAGGAGAAGAAGCAGCAAAGTGATTCAACCTCTAAACAGGCCTCTGGAACAACCAGTGCGCCCAGGCACCAAGGGTCAGGCCCAGATCTGATCTTTCCTACGGTAGAACTGCCCATAGGGACTACCCAGGCCACCACGACAACCACTAGTGCGGAGGATCTACAGCACACTCCTTTCACCACCCCCCACCAAACGGTGCCAGAAACAGACCCCACTGAGCCGCCACGTGCGCCTAACCGAGACAAGGGTGTTAATATGGAAATAGACATCCTCGCGCTAGAAGGAGTCGCGCTTGAACTGGCACCAAGTGATTTCGTGTCTCAAAACAACGAAACCTTGGCTGCCCTTATGCAAGAGGAAGCGAAAAGGAGGTCAAGTCAGAGCCTGCAAGCCCGGCTCAACTTCGGCCCCGAGTATGAAGCATCCCCACCGCGTCACCGAAAGGAGAGGCGCGAGAAGGATAGCCGCCGACTCCCAGTGTTCACTAGGGTCGGAAAGAAAGTTGTAGATGATGAAGCAGCTGACTGGAAATACCTGGAGGAGTACGAAGACGATGGAAGGCGTACCAATGTCCACGCTAAGCTTGGTAGTCGCAGGATTCATGATAGACTTGGGCGACAGCGCTCACCAAGTGAAAGCCCTCCAAGGTTTAGCAGTCGAAGAGTTCATGATAGACTTGGGCGACAGCGCTCCCCAAGCGAAAGCCCTTCAAGCTCGGACTCCGAGGAAAGCCGGCGCAAGCGCCGCAAAAGGGTAAGCTCATCCTCAAGTGACTCCTTGGACAACGAGGACAAAGAAACAGGACACTGGAAGTCCAAGAGAAGGTATCGCGATGAGGAGGACGAAGATATGTCCCGTCCCTGGCGCCGCCATAAGGTTGACACATTCACTCGGCGCATCAGCGATTTTTCAGAAGATAAGAGAAGGCGCATGCCCGCTAATGTTAAAACTTATGATGGGGCGGGTGATCCTGATGACCATCTAAAAATTTTCGAATCAGCCGCCACCATCGGAAATTGGCCACAACCCGTGTGGTGCCACATGTTTAATTCTACATTGGTGGGGAATGCTCGAACCTAGTTTAGTAAGCTGTCACGAAGAAGCATAGATGGGTTTGAAGAGTTGCGAAAGGCGTTTCACCTGAACTTTACTCAAAGAAAGAAGTGCGCCAAGAACCCTGTCGAACTTGCTAGGGTAAAACAATGCAAAGGGGAATCCACAAGCGCTTATGTGGAGCGCTATAAGGACGAATCCATACACGTCAAGGCATGCCCCGAAATACTAAAGATCTCAGGGTTTATGAACGGGATCAATAACCCAGAACTTATCAGAAAATTAAATGATAAGGTTCGCCAAACCTTTGATGAACTTATGAAGAGCACAAGATCCTTTATCCAAGGGGAAGCTGCCGCTGCGGATAGCAAGAAAGGCTACTCAAATCATAGGTCACTAGAACAGCCTAGGAGACAATTCAACGACCAGAGTAGCAACCGTAATAAAAGCTACCGCAGTCAGGGGAGTGGACGAGATAATGACAAATACACCCCACTAACGAAGACTCCAAGGGAGATATTTGTGACAGAAGGTGCGAACTTCCCGAAACCCCTACCAATGCGCACCCCAGAGGATCGGCGCGTAGGGAACGGATATTGTGAATATCATGGACAAAAGGGCCACACCACCAATGAATGTGTCCAACTGCACCAACTAATTGATAAATTAGTGAAAGAAGGCAATTTGGATCATTTGGTGAAGAACATCAAGGATGGAAAAGACAAACAGAAGAGTGGGAGCAAGAAAGAAACACCTAAAGACAAGGCTGACACCATCTACATGATACAATCATGGCAGCGAAAGACTAGGCAAAAGGTCAGCCAAAAATTTTCTTATGGGAGCGAAATCTCTTTCCCCACTCTGGCTGCGGACAACGCAGTAGCGGAGCCACTCACCATAGAGATAAATACGGGGGGTCACGATATCCATCGCATGTATGTTGATGGAGGGGCATCCGCAGACATCATGTATGAACACTGTTTCAAAAGGTTGCAACCTGAGATACGAAGTCAGTTAATTCCGGCCACGACGTCGTTGACTGGCTTTACAGGAGAAAAGATATGGCCCATGGGGCAAATACGATTACTTGTGGTCGTTGGTGATAAGTAACACTCCACGGCAGCCTGGATGAATTTTATGGTGATCAGATCTCCTTCGCCATACAATGGCATTATTGGAAGACCAGGAATATCAGCCATGCACGCGGTACCGTCCACAGCACATGGGATGCTCAAATTCCCAGTAGAAGGAGGCAATGTCACCCTATACAATACCACTGTATCACCTAGAGAGTGTAACACAGTTACACATGAGATGACACGTACTCCAGAATAGCACGCAGCTAAAGTATCAAACCTGAAGGTCGCAATTCATCCTGATTACCCGGAGAAAGAAGTATCGATTGGGGGATCGCTGTCTGACAAAGGCAGAGCAGCCGTGTGCGCACTCTTGCAAAGGAATCTAGATATCTTCGCATGGGAACCAAAGCACATGACTAGCGTACCACGATCGATTACAGAACACATGTTGAAAATCCGACAAGGATACCCTCCAGTACGGCAGAAAAAGCGCGGCCAGGCTCCAGAGCGCGTAAAAGCCATTCTAGAGGAAGTACACAAGCTTGTGGACGCAGGCATCATGCGAGAGGTCTACTACCATGACTGGCTCTCCAATCCAGTGATGGTAAAAAAGAGTGATGGTAGGTAGAGGATGTGCTTGGATTTCACTGATCTCAACAAAGCATGTCCACAAGACTGCTACCTGCTACCAGAGATAGACTGGAAGATAGAATCTTTGTGCGGATACCCCTTTAAATGCTTCCTAGATGTATACAAAAACCACTTAATTATTCAACCAAAAGACCGTGCATCGCATGGGTTGAGGGAAGCCTCGTCTAATATAAAAATGGTTAGAAAAAAATATTTCGTAACAACATACTAATATATTTCACAATAAGATACAAAAAAGATATAATGTTACCTGTACTATGTTTAGTACACCTTGAAGATCACTAATCCTACCAAAGTGACCCTTGTTGTCACGAAATTTTCCTAAAACCCTATTATGATCTGTAAGTTCGTCACCAAAATAATATTTCTCGTCCCGTTTTAAGAACTTTGTTAAACACCTTACCTTTCTAGCAAAGGTTCTTGCGATTATATTGAAAAGTTGGATTTAACTAGTAAGCTGCATAATGAATACTAATACGCAACATCTTATCCCAAAGTTCATTGATTATCTTAGCATATGGCTGGTATAATTTTTTATTTCCTTTAAATAAATCCTTGAACCCTTTCCTTGCCCAAAATATTCCCTTATAAACATAACCCAGAGTAGGTTTTACATCTGAATCACACAACCGTAAAAGCTTCAATAAAGGAGTCATCACTCCCACTGTAAATCAAACTACATTTCCAGAAATTTTCGTTCATGATAACTTGTTTACATTCAAGCATATTTTCACTTTCAACATCTTCTTAAAGTCACTGGATATGACCATAGCTTGCAAATCATTTTTATGATCAACCAAACTTTTTAAGGCAATTAATGTTGTATCGGAATGAGTAGCACCCGGATGATGAATTCTATCGAACCAGGTCTTTTTCTTAACCAATTCATGGGCCACTTATGATTATAAATAAAATCAATAAACCTAGATGCGAGAGTGATGATTTCTTTCGCATTATGCAATTTCGAAACATCCTTTAATATAAGATTAAGATAATGTGTTGCACATGGGGACCAAATAACAGTACGATATCGTTCACTTAACAATAACCCTGCAGCTTTGTAATTAACACCATTGTCTATAATCATTTGAACTACATTCTTTACTCCAACCATTTCAACTATCTCAGAAAACAAATTACACAAATTTTCAGCATTGCTCTCAATATTGGATGCATCAACATATTTAATAAATGAGATCCCACTAGGATAATAAACCAAGAAATTAATCAAAGGGCGTTGCTTAATATCCCTTCACCCATCACCCATAATCGTGCAACCACTATCAATCCATTAACTTCTATATGAGTTAATCAACAAAGAAACTGATTTTTTTTTCATCTGCAAACAGATTCACCCTCAACGCATGATAACTAGGTGCTTTGTAACCAAAACCAACACCAGCTATTACATCTACCGCGTTTTGAAAATAGGTAGAAGTTCTAGCATTTATAGGTATACAAGCATCATAGAACCACATAGCAATAGCCAAATTGACATCATGTAATTTTTCCTTACTTTGCATAGCTTTCTTAATAGTAAGGTTGAGAAAAATGATGTATACCTTTGGTAAAGAAAGGATGAGAACCTAATGTAGCTTTACTTTTACCCATTTTTTGTTTGTTTACCTCTGGAACCTCTTGTTCTTCATCCTCATCAGATATAACATTACTCTTGCCAAATTAAGTAGCCTTCCCTTTTGGCCTTTGTCATTTTCTTTTAGAAGACTTTCCATGGTAAACCTAACATCCAAATCTACTTTTTGTACACGGTGCTACCTCACCCTTTCAGCCAGAAAGATGTTTCTTAACTCTATTAATGCCACCACCATGAATTATTTTATGCAAATGTTATAAATGAATGCTTTTTTCCCATTGTCCTTCGATATGTTATGTAACATGATCTCATGATTTATCTAACTTCATTCTTACACTCGTTTGAGTCGATTGATCTGATGCATGAGATTGAGACCCACTTGGTACTTTATCTTTGGGATCCATACTCTAAAAACAACAAAATGAAAAAATAATACAAATAAATAGCATGATATCTCTAAGATATGTATATTGTCGTCATATCAAACGAAAATAAAACATGAAAACAAATTTTATAAACATCCCATTATGCTAAATTGGTATATGTTATTATAAGTTACATCTAAACTTTATACAAGGAACATTCAAAAAGATTACTAAAATAAAAAAATAAAATGTCAAAATTACCTCCATCACTTATATTGGGGTTACTGCGTGCTGTTGTATGGTATTTTATGGCGATTATGATTGTTTGTTTCACTGGAATTTTGTTATAGTTGAGCTACGTTATTTTCATGGTGACACACACTAAAGATTGGTTTGAAAAAGAGTGAAAAAGTGGTACATATGGTAAATGTACTCTGTTTATTTTATCAGTATTTAAAACTAGATAAAAAAAAGGAACCCGGCCAAAATTGTCCGGGTTTTTAAAAAACCAGCGGTTCAAACTAGGCTTCACATAGTCATGAAACCGGTTAGTTTTGACCCCTTTTATGGCCGAAACCGGTTTGACCGGTTGACCCGAACGGGTCGAACTGTGTTTCAAAACCGTTTTGAACTAAACATGCATGTGGCACTAAACCGTCATCCATGAATTGATGTTTACTAACAAACACAAATTGATATGTATTTTTAAAAAATAGAATTGTCTCTTGCATTGATGCACCGTGAATCGCATCGAAAACCAACTCGATTTCAAGTTTTCCTTTGCTGAATTCTTTGTGAAACTATTAAAATCGAGTTTATGTCTATGTTTGTAAATGTGCACATGGTTTTGGTCGGTTTATTAGGCATTAATTATGTTAAATCTTGATAATGTCAAACTAGAATTGGTGTCGATATGTTTGATAAAAAATAATGCAAAATTTTCTTATAAAGATATGGATTACAACTATAATTAAAGTATAGATATGCATTATCACAAATAATTCAAATTTTTATTATAAAGATATGGATTGTAAGTGTATTTATTTTTAAGAATGGATTTTGTATTACATTTAAATTATATGAAAATTAAGTCATTTTATATACGAAATTGATGACTTTGGCGATTTTTAATGAGGCGGCTCTTTAAAAGAATTTTCTACATGGTAATATGGTATAGGAGTCTATGTCCTAATATATAACCTTGTTTTATATAATATTGACAGCTAATGCATATTTTAGTCGCACTTGCATAAAAATTACTATATCATTCTACATTAAAAACTTGTACGATATATATATATATATATATATATATATATATATATATATATATATATATATATATATATATATATATATATGTATGCAATTCTTTTTTTAAGATTATGATGAAAGGCTTTCCTTTACCATTGATTTTCATTTTGACCCTCAAACTTCACTTTAATGTGAACTACATATATAAGTGTGGCATATAACTTTGTTTGTTGACAATCTACTCTGATAAGTATCACTTTTGTAAATAGTTAATATACAAATATGTTATTAAATGTTTTAAAAATGCTTTTAAGGTAACGAACTATTATTTTGTTCATTTGAGTTACTAAATTTATGAAACATGACTTATCTGATGTCACTGAACTTACAAAAATATACATATACATCAATAAACTTGTAAAAACACAACATTTATGTTATTTAAATATCCAAAATATGTGGCCAGTAACTCGAAAATATGAAAAATAGTCTAAATTATAAGTTCAGTAACCCAAATAAGCAAAATGAAAATTTGTGACCATGGGCGCTCTTTTTTAAAAAATTTAGTGACATATTTGTATATTAACAAACTCAACGAATTTGATACATAAAAACTTGTAATAAAAATGGTAAATGTTTATATTATATGTTAATACAAATAATGTCTAAAAATATTATTTACATTTTTCAACATTTCTATGTTTTGATAATAACAAAATGTAAAAACATTTTACGTAAACAAGTTATTAGTCGTACAATTCTATTTTGACGTAAATCACTAAAGGTATGACCAAACATATTTTAGACTTGACGAATGATCAAAGAAATAATTCTCTTATTCTAAACTTTACATTTTTATAAATGTGACAAATTATTTTTTTCAAAAATTAATTTAACAAATTATTTTTGAAATACTTAGAAATGTTTAATGGGGAATTATATTCAAACTTGTAAAAGCCAAATTTCCCTTCAAAATCAAGTCCAAACTTTCTCAAATAAACATTCACTACAAAAAGACAGATTTTGGAGCGTTTGTCGGGGATGGTACCGTTAAAGTAAACAGTACCATTAAATTTAACGGTATGATGCATAATTAAAGGTACCGTCCTATGTAATGAGTAAAAAAAATTTTGTCTATAAATAGTGGACCATTTTACACGCCAAAAAATAATTTTTCATACAGTCTTTTCTGATCAAAACCTCTCTTGTATATCTCATTGTATTTGATCACTTAGTTAGTTTTAGTTTGTTTTCAAGTGATCCAGTCATCCATTCTAGTTATCAACTTCATTCCTCTATTAGTGCAAGATAAGAACACATTATATCATAAAGATACAAAGTGTTGTAGTGTTAGGCTGTTAGCTTAGTGCACTCGTAACACTTGTTATATACTTGTATATTGTTATACATCAAACTCTTTGTTATCATACATACATACTTAGATTATGTATATCGAGTTGATAGTGCATAGATCGGGAAGATCTTGTATAGATTGTGTTGATAGTGTGAAAATCGGGTAGATCATGTGTGAGATTGGTTCTAGCTAGATTCGAACTCGACATTTAGCTTAAAGTCGGAAATTGTGATAATCGACATTGTAAAGTTTTATCCGTATGAATGGAGCTTGTTGACATATGGTTTAAACTCTCTAGTTGGGTACTCGGGGAGTTGAGTAGGACGAAGAGGAGCTTCGTTACCAAACTACTATAAATCTCGGTGTCTTGATTTGATCATTCCATCTCGTTAATTTAATCTCTTATTTTATATCTCGTAGTTATACTTAGTTTAATTATATTGTGTTCATATTGTTGTTACTTGATCTCACATAAAACTCGAAACTAAAGTTTTTGAAAAGGATATTTTTAACAAAAAAAAAGGGTAAAACTATTCAACCTTCTTCTAGTTTTCCACACTACACGTCGACATGGTTAGCTTTTGATAGGTACCATTTCACTAATTTATCAGATTAGATACCGTCCATATTGCGACTTGTAAAAGTGGTACGGGTATATCACACATGAACCTGATAGTTGATACTCTATCAGCTTATACGGATTTATGCTGAAACCTTGAAAGTACTTAATCTGTTAACAAACTGGACACCCCGGCCTTGTGGTTGACTCTAGTAGTTCGACCAACTAAAGTATATTTATCATTCGATATTAAACTAACCCATTCATAGAAGACAAGTTACAAAACAGAAAAGATCATTAAAATCCATTATTTTTCCGGTAGTGTTTTATAGGCAAGAAGCCTAAGGCTAGCTGCGGAGGGCCGGAAAAACTTCGGTCGAAGGCAATATTTGACCGATACTGAATAGGTTATGCCCATTGTGGGTGTAGGGGCAAACATCGGTCGAGTGGAAAAAAAAACAACTATCGGTCGAAATTACGACCGATTTTTACAACACCCTCTTTATAGTTTTAGTGATAAATATTAACTCGGTCATCGACTGTGGCAACTTGATTATGTCTGATTATCAACGAAAAAAAGCTGATGCAAAGAATGAACCGTGTCACCACTCTCACCACTGTGCCCGGCCTAAAGGCCAAGACCACAAACAATGCAATGGTTTACTTGTTGGGCCAATGGGCTAATATCAATACTCTGGAGCTATTCAGTCTATTAAAAAATTCTTTGGCAAAATATTGGAAATTGTTTAATTTGTCACTATGTGATTGCAACATCTTGAGAAGATAAGAATATAGTACGGCTGTTGACTTATATCGCTTGCTCCCGAAAAGTATCACTTCCGGTGGATCACAATATGTAAATAACAAAAATAATTGATACGTTAGATACAAATATGAAACCAAGCTAGAAGTTCATACAAGTAATGGTTGTTTATATACAACTTGACGTATACTTTGAGTGCCGAATTGAAAAACCACATATAACCTGTTTGCTTTGGCCCTAAAAATTTTATACTTTTTCGCTTTCATCAACGAAAACAACAAACTCAGACTCCAGAAGATCACGCGAAGGCGATCCTTCGGGGGTAAAGTAAGGTGAATCACACGGAGTTGAAAACACCGTCTTCGTATTTTCATCGTTTTCAACCACCACAACCGCTTCATTTAACTCAACACACGTTTGCATGGCCTCATCTTCTATATCCAACTTACTCGCAAAGTCAACATCAATCGTAGACTCAACATCTTCCTCTTTGATAGTACTAAGAAACCTTTTCGGACCATTTGCTTCTAGCAACTTAAACACATCAACCTCCTCATCATCTGGCACTGACTCGTTTGTGTTCTTGTTGGGTGGCTCGCATGGGTCGAGTTTGGCTTGTGTATGTGGTTTCAAGCAGAAGAAATATAGCAACTCTTTTGTTGCTAGGTCATCGGTGTTTTCAAGGGTTTCAGGGAGATTTTGAGGAGGGGATACGTGACGACGGAAGGAACGACGCCACCAGAGGACGTAGAGGAACTCGCCAACAAGAGCTATGATTGTTACGATGAAAATTATTGAGAGAGCAATAGCAAGGTTGCTAATACTCATTCTGTGTATATTTGTGTGTGTATTTTGTGGTTAAAAGATTACTGTAGTATCTAGTTTATAATTAGGTAATGGAGTGTTTACTGGGATAGTTGACTAGACTCGACTTGGTGTGTTCGATGGTGGCAAAGATTGATGGCGACATTCCACCCACTAGATAATGGGTTCTTAAGATGCTCTATAAAATGTTAAAGTTGTATTAGTTATATATTTAAATTGTGAACCATTGATATATCGATGTTTGAATTGAATGACTCATCACCCAATGAAATGTGTCGGATTATGTAAGATAGAATATAGACGCGGAATATTTGGCGTTATCAAAAACTTCTTAAAAAAATCAAGTAAAGTTCAAACTTGATTAAACACTTTATAATTTATTTATTGTCTTAACGATGACACGATTATAAAAAGGTGATAAACATTGGCTTGTAACCCAGAAATTATAACACGGAAAATTTGCAGGCTAGTATGCTACAAGATACATGTGTCTTCTTTGTAACTTAGAGTTTATTAGTTTTGTTATGACAAAGTGGTTTGCTACAATCTGGTATACTTGGCGTCACCTATTACTTTAGACGATAAACTAAACAAAACAAATTGAGTTGTTGGTTTGGTTTAGATAAAGTGAGGATATTTAAGTGAAGAGTTGCTTAGTGCTTGCATCAGATGTCCATTAGATAATTACTTAAGCGGCCAGACTCCAACCACAAACAATATCTAATTACGCTGAAGCGGTATGTAAAGAATGTAAGTTGTAAACAGTCACATTTCAACCAAAGAGTAACAGTTCCATTAGGAAGACCTCGTGCAAGCTATAAATAAAAAGAAGAAAAAAAGTTTGTTTTGCTGTTTCGATTTGGTTTGAAGAATCGATAGGTTTGGACTTTTGTTTGAAGATTTCTAAAGATCGTTTGTTTCAGATTCCTTAACCACCAAGTTTTAAAATCGATTGCTTGTTCTTGTCTGGTACGATCTCAAGAAACACATATCGATGATCGATCTATTAGTTTCTTTTTGGTTTGGGTCTTCTATATTAGAATTGGACTTTGGTATTTAATTGGATTTTCGATTGATTGGGCCAAAATTATGAGTTTTGTCTTGTTTTATTTCGGGCCATATAGTTTTCTAGGTACAGGTTGTGCACTTGAGAAATCCTTGCTTTTGAGTGGCCGTTTATTTGAAAACTAACCTACAATTGGGTTGTTTGGGTATCTGAATTGAATTTGGAATTTTAGAACATATCTTTATTATATAAGTGAGTCATTATAATTATTATTCGTATCACATTTGCGTATTTTGAATTATAAGAGTCTGTTCATCAAGTTATTTATTAACTTGAATTTTTTTTATACTTGGACAATAAGTTTAAAGTTAGATTGAAATACTTATAAAATAAATGTGTCATTTGAATTCGAATTTGATATTTAGAATTTGAAGATCGATTTGATGTTTGAAGACTTGATTATAACTAGGCCGTCTGAGTTTTGTTCGATCGTTTAGAATTTGTCAATTTTATAATTTGTATCTTCGTTTGTCGGGCTTTTGAAGTTGGTGCCTGAATTTGGTTGTCTTTGTTGAAGATCATTTGAGTCGATTTGTTTATTTTGTTGACGTCTTGAATTTTTCGGTTAACATTCGATTGTTCTTTTTAAAGTCATCGGTGATCGATTTTGTTTGGATCATTTTTTAGAATCAATTTTGTTTGGAAATTGAAGACAAAAGATCCGTTTGGTTTGAAGTTTTGAGAAGGTGTCTAATGGTTTTTTTGGTAAATTTTGTAATTTGTGTGACTTGTCCTACAAGTTTGTTTAGAATTATGATATGACGGTTAATTTAGCTTATAAACAAGGTTTGATAGCTTTAAAAAAATTTGTACCTTTTAAACTAGATTTTGGTACATTTGAATTAGAATTCTATATTGGTATTTTTTTATTGTGCTTTTGTATTTGATTTGATATTTTAAATAAAGTTTCCGCTTTATTTATCGATTTTAGTAAATGTTTCATCCTTTGAATTACCAACATTCTATAAATTCATAATTTAAATAAAAAAAGATTATTAACACAGTCGAACTCACACTATATGCTAGTTAAGACTTGAATCTTTATATTTTAGTCAATTGGTCACTCACTTACCGCTAAAATACACGTCCGATTGGACTAGCTATCAGCGTGTCATTTATTTTATTTTATTTTATTATTATTATTATTATTATTATTATTTTTTTATCATTGTCAATTAAGTTTTACAAAAGAATCGAAATTACTTTTTTGCAAATGTGAAATGTCTAGAAGGATACAAAGAAACAACGAATATGGCATCTTCAACCAACAAAAATCAGTTTACCTGAGAATATGTACAAAATCCACACAAAGACATATCCCTTGACAATAAAAAGAGCACATATGTTTCAATGTAAACTAAATTACTACGTATAATATTTGTTTCAACACATTTATAGTTTAAAAGAAAATGATTTTTATATATATATTTGTATGAACACCAATGAGCTTTTGTCCCAATGGCAAGTTACTCATCAATCTATACGTATAGATTCAAATTTCTTTCGAGACGTTTTTGGGATGTTAGGTGATACTTACGTTTTTGGGATGTTAGGTGATACCACATACTGTAATAAAAAGCAACCACGACAAAGTGATCCAAATAGAAGATTTTTTATTCTACAGCATATAGGATTTTTGATACGAGGAAACTCATCCTCAGCTACATATGATGATCAACCTGACAAACATATACCCCCGACTTTACATGCCACTTTGCAAAGTTCACAGAACTTGATAAATTACTAGCTATTCGCCATTATGGATTTGTAAGGCTGCCCACAATGGGCCTGAATAATACGGTCGAGGCATTAAACGACCGATTTGCAAATCGGTCGACCCACTGTGAGGGGAAGAGGCAATATCGGTCGTCGGGCAAAAATTTTGGGAATCGGTCGAGTATTCAACCGATATTCAATGCACACATATCTCAACTTTTGCATTTACTAGTTGAACGTTTGAAACATTCGAACGTTTGTAAAAAATAAAAATAAAATAAAAAATTACCACTTTTCATCCTATAAATAACAACATCAAACTCACTTTCAAACACACAATTTCAAACACAATTCAACCAAATTCTCATCAATATTCACAATGTCAAAGAAAAACACTCCGCAATCAAAAAACCGACGATCCCGACTAGCCCAAAATGTACCGGATTTGAATTTCTCTCCGCAAAACAACTTTGAATTAACCGTCATAACACCACCACAACAACGGGGTATTCAATTTTGTCCAGCCGCTTTTGAATAGTCATCACGGCTACCACAACCTAATCCAAATGAAAACGCGTTTTACGTTAATAAACCATTTGTCCCACCACAACGTCCAAACACGGATTATGACCAAGAACCAAGTGGGTCGTCGTATCGGCCTAACATGGATTTCTTGCATTGTTCCTAACCGTATCAAGATTATTCTCCGATTCGTAGTACTAATCTTGATATGAATTTGGATGATTGGGGAGACTATCCGAGTCAACAATACTCTAACTATCCGAGTCAAGATGCTTCGATGGGGTAAGGTTCGGGTCACGACTCGTACCACGGTTCCATGCCCGTTGATGACAATGACGAAGACGATGAGACGGAGACATCACCCATCAAACCAAGGAAGGCTTCGTGTGGTGCTGGAAAAGCGAAGGCCAAAGGCAAAGAACCCAAACCGCCCAAAAAGACCGAAGCATGGTCAAAAAAGGAAGAGATGGCGCTTTGTAAAACTTTCATCTTTATTTCTGAAAATGACAAAAAAGGAAATTGTATGAACCGGCACAAATTTTGGAAGTTGGTGATAAACTACTTTAAAAAGGAAACTGGTTCTGACCGGACATACAACTCGATCAGGTCCAAATGGAAGACAAGGATTCGTGGTAGGGTTGCTAATTTTTGTGCTATTATGGATAATATCCATCTTACTCATGGAAGTGGCGAGAATGATGCGGACGATAAAGAGAAAGCTCTTGTGGAGTATCATGTGCGTTACAGTCATGAATTTAATTTGTTGGGGTGTTGGAACATATTGAAGGGTCATACTGCTTGGAAGAAGGAGATGCCGCTAGTCCAATCGAATAGCCGGAAGAAAACAAAGGGTTCTACAACTACCTCGGGGTCAACACAAGGTCCCGCGAATTTCCAAGACTTGGATGATTCTGATGATGCGGAGGATGATACTAGAGAAGCAAGACCACGTGGTCGTGACGCAGCAAGGAAGAAATCATCGTCCTCTCGTGATTCTCAAACTCCACCAGCATCATGGACAAGTAAGCTAGCATCGGACTTTTTCAAGATGAAGCCATCAAAACAAGCAAAAAATAAAGATATTGAGTCGTGAAAAGCATTGAAGGAACAAGAGCTCGCGATCAAAAGAGAGAAAGTTAAAACCCTACAAAAGCAAACGGAAATCTTGTAACTCACAAAAAAAGAGCAAGATTTGATTTTTTACAATTTGTCAATCGACCCAAATTTGACCCAACGACAACTACAAGTAACCTTGCATCTTAGGGCACAAATCAAGGCAAGCTACGAATTAGATTACTAGTTTTTAATAATTGTTGTCATGTTTAATTTTAATTAGTTTAAGTTTTTAATTTAGTATTGTAATGTTTCAATTTCGTATCGTTTTTAGTTTATGTTTATGTAACGTTTAGATTTTTATTAATGAAATTTAAGTTTATGTTAAAAATGGTTATATATATATATATATATATATATATATATATATATATATATATATATATATATATATATATATATATATATATCAAATAAAAAGACAAATTTCCGTAAAAAGAATAACAAGAAAAAAAAATTTTAAAAAAGTTCTCGAAAAATTCCACAAGATCGGGTATGTTGGTGCATGAAAAAGTTCTAAAGGAGGTTTATCTAAAAGTGGATATTTTATCCGAAAAAAATTATAAAAAAATACGTTTGTGCATTAAATCGCTTTTTTATGCATCAAAAATTCGTTTTTTGACCCAACTTCTTTTGACTTTTTTGATCAAAATAACATTGAGCATCTAACTAAAAACAAGTTGAAAATTTTGTGCATTAAAATTTTTTGTGCATTAAAATTTTTTTTGCGCATTAAAATTCGTTTTTTGTGCATTAAAAAAAACGTATAAAAACTCAGAATTAGAAAAACTTCTTTCATAAAAGTTTTATTCACCAACATACCCGGTCTTGTGAAATTTTTTTGGATTTTTTCGAGAACTTTTTAAAAAATATTTCTTTTTATTCTTTTTACGGATATTTGTCTTTTTATTTTAACTTTACCACATATATATATATATATATATATATATATATATATATATATATATATATATATATATATATATATATATATGTATGTATTTATGTATGTATGTATGTATGTATGTATGTATGTATGTATGTATGTATGTTTGTTGATTCGTGTGAAAGCCAATTATATAATATATAGTATAGTATCGAAGTGATCCGCGAAAAATTACGGATCACCCGAGTCGTTTCCCAACGAAGGCGAATGGAATCGAGAATATCGATCCATGAAATCGTGAATTGAAAAGTGAGAAAGTGAAAATAGCAATCAAATAGTTCAAGTAATAACAAACAAGTATGAAATATGCAAAGAGTACAAGCTAATTATGCACCAAAGTTAAAAACGTGAAAACGGAAATACAACCGCAAAATTTAAAACGTAACGTATATTGAAAAATGATCCTACGAACTTGAAAATACTTTCTAAAAATCTTAAACTAATAAAAAAAATTTTAAGAAAAAGAAAAATATTTTTTTGACTTTTCTTTTATTTTCTATGAATTAAAATTGATTTTTGGAATTTAAAATGAATTAAAAATAAGGAAAAATAGAAAAATAAATTGGAAAAATGAAAATTAAATTCTAAAAATTCTAAAATATTATAAAAGAATTTCTAAAAATATTTTTGTATTTTTCACAACTTTTTCTGATTTTTTATTGATTTTTGGTATTTAAAAATGATTTAAAAATTGAATAAAGTCAAAATAAAATAAGAAAAATAGTAAAAAGGGGTGGAAAATCTGGAAAAATTCCAGAAATTCTAAAATAATAAAAAGAACTCAAAATAAAATTTTGAAGTAAAAATGAAAAGCTAAAGTGCTTTTTCTGGTTAAAACAGCTTATCACAAGTGCTTTTTAATAAGCACTTGTGATACAATCTGACATACAACTTCAAAATCACTCTTAAGATGTTAAAATGAGCTTAGTTAAGCAAAAGTTAACAAGCAATTACACACTGAAACCACATAAGCTCAGAATATGGCAATAAGCTCAAAATGACAAGCAACTCAATAAGCAGATTAAGCACAAGATGATACAGAAACCAAAATATGAAACTAATTACTCAACAAACTCACATAAAACTCAGAATCAAACACAAATTTCAAACACAAGCTCAGTTATACTCTAGAAGACCTAAAATCATCAAGCAGAAATCTGTCTTACGCAGTCCACTACACAAGCTCAAAAAGCAGCTATAATAAGCTCTGAATTCAGTGGTAATGGAGGCAAAACCTAACTCAATAACCAGAGATGCTATAAACCTAAAAGCTTTGTCAGAAACTAACGCATACTACTCTCAAAATATGCTAGATCAGCAGCTTAAATGAAAACCATAACATGAAAACAGTTGACTTAATAAAGGTCTACACTAGTTGACTAAGTCTAATTTCTACAACTTAATCCTACTTTAACTAGTTATAATAAGCTAAACTAATGCTATATTAAGCTACTTGAATTCAAATGAAGCTAATTACCAAATTTCACCAACTGTTGTCAATTTTAGTTAACTGTTATGCTAATATGACTCCTACTTTGACTTTTATAAAATGAGGCCTATTGTTTCATCTATTAAAATACCATTGCTACTCAAAATAAACCTAAATGAGACAGTTGAACAGCATAAGAACAACAATCAAGCTCAGCAATCTCATTAACCCAAACACTCCTTCAATTACTAATATACTAAGAATCCAAGAATAACACTACAAGTTTCAAAACAACTGATCTACTCAGCCAACAAATGACTAACAGAAGCAATTTCAATCAACCAGTAAACAACTCAGATCCAATTACAAACTCAAATGTTCAAATACAGAAGCAATAAATTCAAATTATCAAGTCAGATAATTAACTCAATCAAATTGCACACTTCTGAGATCCAATGAAACAGTAACACAGATGTAATACTCATCAAACTCAGATCCACATTACTCAATTAGACAGATTATGAAACAAGCATACAACTATCACTACACTAGATCTAATACTAACAGTTACACTAAAACCATTATCAAACTGAAAAATGATCAAACTCAGTTCTATATAAACTACTAAAAACTCAGAAATAACAATCAATTGCAAATCAGTTACTACAAACAACTAAACTACAAATCAAATACTATAAGATCAGATCCAAAACTTAAAGAAATTTAAATGAGATTTACCAAGGTATTCCCCTCAGCTAGAACAGAGGGGATTCACAGAAGCCTATCTCTAAGATAGGCTGAGTTCATTGACATTCTGTCTCAGCATATCTAACATCTCCACAGCAACTTCTAAATTGACTCTGATCTTGACAGTTAACTTACTCAGACTCAAATCACTTCACTAGTAGCTAAAAAGCTAAAGTGAAATGTATAAAAAGTAAAAAATAAGCTCTATGATGAGCTATACTAATATCTATTATAATATTTTTATGTTTTTATATTTTTCTGATTTTTTTTATTTTTATTTCTTTTCTGCAAATAACTAAATTTTTAAGAAATATTAATAGAGATTAAGATAAAACAATTGATTGGAAGCTAGATTAAAGCAGAATTTAAACTAAATAAGCAATAAGAAATATAGAATAAGCTGAGATAAATGAAAATGAACTAAAACTTTTATTAAAAACTTATAAGGAAATTACAATCTCTAAACTAAATACATTCTAATGAAAATTTAACAGCATATCATTACACTAAAAACTACCTTCAAATGAGTAAAATCTAACACTATTTGTAGGAGAAGAGTGAGTGAGGGGGTCTGATTCCACGCTGGCAATCCACAACCTTTTGTGCTTCTTTACCTCATCTCACAGCCACTTGATCATTTTGTGTTTCTTTGATCTGATAACAGCCCTTGGATCATAAATTGTGATGTAGCTTGACCAATTACAAGTAGCCACATGTCCCCCTCTCGTTGTGCAATACTCTCTATCATGTCAGCAGAATCCAATGAGAGTGCGTGACGCGTTTTGCCCAATCAACACTTGCCAAATGTCCCTGATAGATATTAACATTCTCTCTGACACATGCTAAGTCACGTGTGGAGTGCTTCTAGAAGACCAAATGATTGGTTTAATTATGGTTAATTGAAGAAAGAATAGTCAATTGAACCTTGTGAGAATTTAGGGTTCATAAGGTTTATACGTTTCTGGGGTTGGAGGGGAATTGGGGAAAACGTGTGTTCGTTTGTTTTTTATTTGAAGCTTTGACCAAGCTTTTTGAACCATTGACTAGTTATAATAAGGTTTTTGACCGAGGGTGGGCTTGGGTTTATTATGGTATTTGGGCTTGGTATTATAAAATGGTGGGATTGGGCTTATGAATTGGATTTGGACAAGGCTGTGTAATAATATTTTCAGCTTTTAATGTAAAAGAAATCACAAGGACTACAAATGTAATATTCTGAAACTTCAAGGGCTTGTTTTGTCTTTCTTCAAAAGTAAAATCCAAGGATCATTTTTGCCAATTCTGAATAGATGAAGGACTGAAGTTGACTTTTAGATCCCAGCTTTGACCATTTGACCGTTTTCTACTCTTGTGCCCGATTTTCCGGTTTTTGTTTGATTTTTCGTCTTTTTGTGATTAAATCGTACCTGCATGTTCGCAATATAGAAACACGTGTTTTCTTGGCATTTGTTAGCTCAAATAGTCATTTTGGGTCGATATTTATCCACAAGTTAGATGCTAACACTACCCACAAAAGTTACTTGTGTATTACCTCTTGTTCCCAGGTCCTAAGTTTTGTATCTCAAGATTTTAATTTGTGAGAAATGAATTGCTTCATATTTTCTCATTTTGATATTTATTAGTCCGATAAGAGCACAAAATTTGAACGGTAAGTAGTTTCCAAACTTTCCCTCGAAAATCCCTGCATACAGAAATCGGGTCCACATGAAGGTCTCTGATTTAACACGATTTGTAGGGGCTCCCTTTTTATTTACGACCGAGACATACCATGTTTGATACCCGAAACGGAAGCTTTTTATTAGGGAAACCCCCGGAGTCGAAGCTTGGCATTTTTGCATAATCATAAGCACTTTAATAATACTTTGGTCCTTAGTCCTTTATTTCTTTTACAATCAACGGTTTATGAGCCGCCAAGATGTAAGAGCTTTATTATGACTTTGGATTTCTATCCGCTGCTTTTTTATAGCTTTGGATTCCTCTGCCTTTTTATTTGGCTTTGGACTATTATTATTGATATTCATAATCATATGCCAAACCCTGAGTCCTACGGCCTTTACTAAGATCACAACATCGGCTGCGAACCAGCAAGATGCAATAGTCTATTTTACTGTAACACTGGCAGTACCCCTATGTGTACCAAACCCCCATATGCAGAGATTTTGTTGGGAACGAGAAAAAACTAAGTATTGCCCAAACCGTATACCCTTAATTAAACCTAGAGATCTATTATTATTGGTTTGCAAGCTTGTGGGAACAAGGAGGCCACAAGTACCTCTCGTGGGCTTTTTAAATCCCAAGTAATGAGATCCGTGTATAGCACGAAACTTCTAAATAAACTCTATCATTCCTCGATCTCCGCAAATTTAAAATCCCAAATAATGAGATCCGCGGATGCTTAGCCATAATCTTTTGATTATTTTGGTTAAGGGAGACAAGCTAGGGCTCAACACGCTCGGTCAAGTCAAAACATTTATTTCTACTCTCGCCGGTAGGAAAATCAAAACAAGGTGTCAAATCTTATTATTCATATCATATATTTCACTTTTTTTTTTTTTAAATGCAGTGATAAAAATTAAAATTTTTGGTGGAAAACGGAGTTGCAAGAGTGCACGACTTTTGTGAAAAATGCAAGGTCAAAATCGAATCGAAGATTCACCCTCCCCCAGACTAGAATGAAACATTGTACTCAATGTTTTACGGGTAAAGGTAATCCTAACAAAATTCTAGGCCGTTTATTAATTATGCCAAAGAAAACGTTAGTCGATAAGATTTACGGATATAGGATTTCCAAGTAGCACCGATGAATGAAACTCGAGCGGAGAAGATAACGAGCATGAGAGTCATCATAAATTGCGGACAATCCTAACAAACATCACAAACAACCACGGAACACAAGAGTAGAAGAGGCACCCCCTCCTCACGTTATTTGTTAGAAAATAGAAAATAAGAAGATGAAATTGGATAAGCATGGGTTGCCACCCACGAAGCGCTTTGTTTTTAATTTCCGAGTCACGTAGCTTGACTCGATCCCCGAATTCAATTGTCCTTGGGGAAAGTTTGGAGATCCGGGACTACCATGGTTGGTACATCCCCTCCAAAGTAGTGTTTCAATCGGTGACCATTCACCTTAAAGTTGGGACCATCTTGTTGAGCTAACTCAATGGTTCCATAAGGAAAAACTTGGGTTATTGTGAATGGTCCAGACCAACGGGTTTTAAGCTTACCCGAGAATATCTTTAAACGAGAGTTAAAAAGTAGCACTTGATCACCAACGTTAAAAACGCGGTCTTTGATCTTGGCATCATGGATTCTTTTTGTTTTCTCTTTATATATCAAAGAATTCTCGTAAGCTTGATCACGGAGTTCGACTAACTCATTCAATTGAACTTTTCTGTGATCACCCGCGGTTTTCAAGTCAAAGTTGGCATGTTTTAAGGCCCAGTAGGCCTTGTGCTCTAGTTCGATGGGCAAATGACAAGCTTTCCCGTAAACCAGCTTATATGGTGTACACCCAATGGGAGTTTTGTAAGTGGTCCGGAAAGCCCAAAGTGCATCGTCTAATTTGTCGGCCCAAGAAGCACGGTGCTCTCCTACTGTCCTTTCAAGTATACGTTTTAAACCACGATTTGAGACCTCAACTTGACCACTCGTTTGTGGATGATAAGCCGTGGAAAGACGATGTGTGACACCATATTTAAGCATAACTTTTGCAAATTGATCATTGCAAAAATGGGTCCCACGATCGCTTATGATGGCTCGAGGTGCACCAAATCGGGCAAAGAGACTCTTTAAAAACTTAACAACCACTCGGGCGTCATTGGTGGGGAGCGCCTTCGCTTCAACCCATTTTGATAAGTAATCGACGGCCACGAGAATGTATTTGTTTCCCCTAGACGACGGGAATGGCCCCATGAAATTGATGCCCCAAATGTCAAAAATCTCACAAACTTGAATCGCATTTTGCGGCATTTCATCTTTTTGAGAAATTTTCCCTTGACGTTGGCAAGAATCACATGTTTTTACCAATTCTTGGGCATCCCGATATATCGTCGGCCAATAAAAGCCGGAATCGAAAACCTTCTTAGCGGTGAAATTGGCACCATGGTGTCCCCCCGTGGGTCCACTATGGCATGCCTTAAGAATTTCAACGACTTCCGTACCGTGAACACACCGCCGGATCACTTGATCCGCACAGACTTTGAACAAGTAGGGGTCGTCCCAAAAATAATGTTGGACATCTTTAAAGAATTTCTTCTTTTGCTGGGACGACAACCATTTTCTAATGAATTTCCCCGCATGGTAATTCGCAAAATCGGCGAACCATGGGGTACTTTGGTCAGTTTTAGTCACACTCCCAAGTGTCTCGAGAGGAAAAGCATCATTAATTTCCTTATTCTCGAGAACACTTTGATGGGGGTTCTCAAGTCATGAAAGGTGATCAGCAGCAAGATTCTCAGCTCCTTTCTTGTCTCGTATTTCGACATTAAATTCTTGGAGCAAAAGAACCCACCGCATTAACCGTGGCTTAGTGTCTTGCTTCGCCATTAAGTACTTTAGGGCTGAGTGGTCCGTATACACTATGCACTTTTTAAGTAGCAAATAAGACCTAAATCTCTCAAAAGCATAGACAACCGCTAACATTTCCTTTTCGGTAGTCGTGTAGTGATGTTGGGCGTCATTCATGGTCTTGCTTGCATAGTGTATAGGCTGAAAATACTTGTTCTTACGTTGCCCCAGAACTGCACCAATAGCATAATCACTAGCATCACACATTAGCTCAAATGGTAAGTTCCAATCGGGGGCAACTAAGATTGGTGCCTCCATTAACTTCTTCTTCAAAACATTAAATGCATCGATGCATTCATTCGTGAAGTTAAACGGAGCGTCTTTTTCTAAAAGGTGGGTCAGAGGCCGGGCTATTTTGGAGAAGTCTTGAATAAAACGTCGGTTAAAGCCAGCATGACCAAGGAAACTTCGAATTCCTTTTACGGTAGTCGGGTGAGGTAACTTAGCAATAACGTCGACTTTTGCCCGATCCACCTCAATCCCAGATTTGGATATCTTATGGCCGAGGACAATACCTTCTTTAACCATGAAGTGGCACTTCTCCCAATTTAGAATAAAATTAGTGTTTTCACACCGAATTAGCATACTTTCCAAATGGGAGAGGCAAGAGTCGAAAGAATTTCCATAGACGGAGAAATCGTCCATGAACACTTCCATGGTTTTTTCAATCATATCGGAGAAAATGGCCATCATACACCGTTGAAACGTGCCTGGAGCGTTACATAAGCCAAAGGGCATTCTACGATAGGCAAACGTTCCATACGGGCAAGTAAAAGTGGTCTTTTCTTGATCCTGGGGATCAATGGGAATTTGAAAGTACCCAGAAAAGCCATCTAGAAAACAATAGAACTCATTTCCCGCTAAACGTTCAAGCATTTGGTCCATAAAAGGGAGCGGGAAATTGTCTTTACGTGTCGCATCA
The DNA here is from genome assembly GCA_030686995.1 of Artemisia argyi. Classification (NCBI taxonomy): domain Eukaryota; kingdom Viridiplantae; phylum Streptophyta; class Magnoliopsida; order Asterales; family Asteraceae; genus Artemisia; species Artemisia argyi. The sequence goes on from CM060709.1 coordinate 190,953,506, forward strand.
TTCAACTTGCGGTAGTCGATACAAACTCTCCATCCGGTCACAAGTCGAGTCGGTATAAGCTCATTATCGTCATTCTTCACAATAGTGATTCTGCCCTTCTTTGGCACACAATGAACCGGGCTAACCCATGAACTATCCGAGATTGGATAAATTATTCCAGCGTCAAGGAGTTTAATAACTTCCTTTTTGATTACTTCGTGGATTTGTGGATTAACCCGTCGTTGTTGCTGGACGGAAGCTTTGTGATTATCCTCAAGAAGAATCTTATGAGTACAAAATCGAGGGTCGATTCCCTTAATGTCGGATATTTGCCAAGCAATCGCACTTTTATGCTTCCGAAGCACATATAAGAGTAGTATCTTCTCCTCATCTTTAAGGCCTTTTGATATTATAACCGGTAATTTATCATTTTTTTCCAAGTATGCGTATTCGAGATGAGGAGGCAAATCCTTGAGCTCGAGCTCCGGAGGATTCTCAATAGACGGCTTAACTTCTTTTACGTCTGCCATTTTTAAGTTAACCGGAGGGGAAGAAACAATCGGTTTTTCGTTTAACAATTTTTCAATTAATAAAATGTCCCCCTCCGGATCAAAGTTATTATTATCAATTTCCGGTGAAAATGATTCATTTACAAGACAAGCATTGATTTCTTCCCAAGCGAGATCACTTCCCTCAAACGGAGTGAGGGAAGGGGAAGAATCAGATACGATCGGTTCAAAAGAAGGAGTGGGATTGCCACTCGAAGCATTATCGGTAAAACCAAGAAATTCTTGAGCATACTCCTCCGTAAGTTCATCAATAACATCAATACGGTTGACGGAAGAAACATCGTAATCGGAGGAGTATCTCGCGGTTTGATCAAGGTTAAAAGTGACGGCTTCATTTCCAACACGTAAAGTAATCTCCTCGTCATAAACATCAATTAAGGCACGACCGGTCCTTAGGAAACCTCTCCCGAGAATGAGAGGAACCCGTGGATCAGCATCGAAATCAACAACCACAAAATCCGTAGGGAAATGGAATTTCCCAACATTGACAAAAATATCCTCAGCTATGCCAATTGGACGAGACGTAGATCGGTCGGCAAGCTCGAGGGTCATAAGCGTCGGTGTCAAGTTAGGAAGAGACAACTTTTTCCATATCGACATTGGCATAAGGTTAATGCTAGCACCAAGATCGGCCAAGGCGAAGCATTGAACCATACCCGGAAAATTGCACGGTATAAGAAACTTGCCAGGGTCTTCAAGCTTTTCGGGCAGCTTTTTAAGAAGAACCGCTGAGCAATTTTCGTTCATTTGAGTCCTTGACATTTCGAAAAGCTTTTATTTATTATTCAAAAGACCTTTTAGCATCGAAGCAAATTTAGGCATCAAAAGTATAGCATCCGCGAGACTTATATCAAAGTGTAACTCTTGAAAAATCTGATAAAATTTCTCCATTTGGTTTTTATCCTTCTCGCGGTGCTTTTGTTCGTTTAAGCGTGACGGATATGGCAACTTTGTTTTAATCGGTGTTTCATTTTCTTTATCATTAACAACCTTTTCTTTTCCTTTAGACGTCGGGACCACCGGAGGTTGGATGTCTTCAGTCCTTCCATTATAAATAGGAATTTCCGTATCCGTTGTCACCTCGGGTTCACGGGCGACTACCTTGGGAGGTAGAGAAGAAGAGGTAGTCGGAGCCGTCGGTCCATCATAAGTAACACCACTCCTTGTTATGATCGCTTTTGCATCGCCCCTCGGGTTAGCGATCGTGTTGCTTGGCAACGTTCCAGAGCCCGAGGGTTGATCATTTAAACGCTTGTTGATATCATTGATTTGAGTCGCAAACAATTTCGTTGTTTCATCTTGTTTAGCAATTAAAGCTTGTTGACTCTGAATCAATTGTTTAATCAACTCTTCCGTGGGTGATGGATTTGGAATAGCAGCTTGATTTTGATTATTAAAACTTTGCCCACGGTTTTGAAAATTGCCATTGTTCTGATTTCCATGATCATTACTCTGAAAATTCCCATTGTTTTGAAAATTGTTCCCTTGAGACGGGCCTTGGTGATAATTTCCCCGGTTTTGATTTTGTTGAAAATTCTGATTTTGTCCTTGAAAACCATTATTTCCGCGGTTGTGATTTTGATTGTTATTGAATTGATGATTACGGTTTTGCACATTGTTATTCTGATTCACTTGATTAGGTTGATTAAACCCGGGTGGTCCTTGAAAATGGCTCGAACGGTAGCTGAGGAGATTTCGGTCTCCTTGAAGAGGTGGGTAACCGTTGCCACCCATATTCGCAGCATACACGTTCTCTTGAGCAAAAGAGTCGGTCGTCGGACACTCATAGTACGGATGTGGACCACCACAAGTTTCACAAATGATATTGACCATATTAACTTGTGTATTTTTTTACTTGATTCGACATCATTTGGTACATTCTTAGCATAGCCGTCGACAAATCGTCAAGTTTCTTATTCAAGACGGCTAGCTCGGGGTTAGAAGAAGAAGAGTTTAGAGTCGCAGTCGATCTTATTGGCTCATTCCTCTCGGCTGAGGAATCCCAATAGTTGTAATGGGCCGTCATATTCTCGATTAGCTCGTAGCAATCCTCGGGACGACGTTTCATGAAAGTACCACCAGCTGCAGCATTGATCGTGTCCCTATGTCGTAAAGTCAATCCATTATAAAACGTATCAATTATTGTGACGAGAAGCATATTATGATTCGGACAACGATCAATGGCAAGCTTGTAACGTTCCCAAGCCTCAAACAAAGACTCATCGGGGAGTTGTCGAAAATTACTAATATCATTCCTCAACTTCGTCACCATCGATGGTGGAAAATACTTCGCCAGGAACTTAGAAACCATTTCATTGAAAGTATGAATCGAGTTCCTGGGAAGGCGATCAAACCACGCGGTAGCATGATGCGTTAGAGAATAGGGGAAGAGAGAGAGACGGAGGGCATCATCGGAGACCCCGTTTTGCTTCATATTTTGGGTGACGGTTAGAAACTTATCGAGATGCTTATTTGCATCGTCACCCGGTAGTCCGTGAATTTGGCACGAATTTTGGACTTGTTGTATCATGTGGTGCTTAAGTCCAAAATCCGTAGCCTCAATATTTAGAGGGGCAATCGGGCCACCTCTACCATGCATCGTAGGTTGGCACAGCTCCTCCATCGTTCGGAGATCGGGAGCTGGCATGTGTTGGTTTTCATCACCACCCACCGGAGGGTGTTGATTATTCGGATCCATTTCCTCAACGTTAAGGAAATGGACACGGTGTGTGTGTCGTATTACCCTTTCGGGATTTGACAAAGGTGATATAAGACTCTCAAAAGAAGAGCGGGTGTGCATACACCAAAAGCAAAATTAAAAAGAAAAGAAAAAGAAAAAGGAAAATCTTTTTGTTTTTTATATATTTTTCACAAAAACTTTTTATTTATTTTGTTTTTCTTTTCTTAAAACGTAATGTTAATCGAAAACCGTTTCTTTCAAAACCACGCGCGACGGGACGGGAGAGAAGAATGGATCTCTCTTCAGCTATCAATTTAATGTCTTAGCTATCCGTATTTCCCGCTTATTCGGTTGTAGTAATTGAAATAATCCGATAAACAACTAAATTACGTTTTCGTTATATTGTGAGACTTTTTTGGTTTACAACGCCCTTCCTTTCGGTCGAGTCGAGGCTGTAAATTTTATTAGTTTTTTGGTATTTTGTAAACACTTTAGGAAAAGTGTTTTGAATTTTTTAATTTTTATAGAGATAAATATACAAAGTAGAGGAAGGCTTAACAAAACACGATTTTTCAAAATGATATTCAAAAATTCACTTCGCCTTTCCCCGGCAGCGGGGCCAAAAATTGATTCGTGTGAAAACCAATTATATAATATATAGTATAGTATCGAAGTGATCCGCGAAAAATTACGGATCACCCGAGTCGTTTCCCAACGAAGGCGAATGGAATCGAGAATATCGATCTGTGAAATCGTGAATTGAAAAGTGAGAAAGTGAAAATAGCAATCAAATAGTTCAAGTAATAACAAACAAGTATGAAATATGCAAAGAGTACAAGCTAATTATGCACCAAAGTTAAAAACGCGAAAACGGAAATACAAACGCAAAATTTAAAACGTAACGTATATTGAAAAATGATCCTACGAACTTGAAAATACTTTCTAAAAATCTTAAACTAATAAAAAGAATTTTAAGAAAAAGAAAAATATTTTTTTGACTTTTCTTTTATTTTCTATGAATTAAAATTGATTTTTGGAATTTAAAATGAATTAAAAATAAGGAAAAATAGAAAAATAAATTGGAAAAATGAAAGTTAAATTCTAAAAATTCTAAAATATTATAAAAGAATTTCTAAAAATATTTTTGTATTTTTCACAACTTTTTCTGATTTTTTATTGATTTTTGGTATTTAAAAATGATTTAAAAATTGAATAAAGTCAAAATAAAATAAGAAAAATAGTAAAAAGGGGTGGAAAAATCTGGAAGAATTCCAGAAATTCTAAAATAATAAAAATAACTCAAAATAAAATTTTGAAGTAAAAATGAAAAGCTAAAGTGCTTTTTCTGGTTAAAACAGATTATCACAAGTGCTTTTTAATAAGCACTTGTGATACAATCTGACATACAACTTCAAAATCACTCTTAAGATGTTAAAATGAGCTTAGTTAAGCAAAAGTTAACAAGCAATTACACACTGAAACCACATAAGCTCAGAATATGGCAATAAGCTCAAAATGACAAGCAACTCAATAAGCAGATTAAGCACAAGATGATACAGGAACCAAAATATGAAACTAATTACTCAACAAACTCACATAAAACTCAGAATCAAACACAAATTTCAAACACAAGCTCAGTTATACTCTAGCAGACCTAAAATCATCAAGCAGAAATCTGTCTTACGCAGTCCACTACACAAGCTCAAAAAGCAGCTATAATAAGCTCTGAATTCAGTGGTAATGGGGGCAAAACCTAACTCAATAACCAGAGATGCTATAAACCTAAAAGCTTTGTCAGAAACTAACGCATACTACTCTCAAAATATGCTAGATCAGCAGCTTAAATGAAAACCATAACATGAAAACAGTTGACTTAATAAAGGTCTACACTAGTTGACTAAGTCTAATTTCTACAACTTAATCCTACTTTAACTAGTTATAATAAGCTAAACTAATGCTATATTAAGCTACTTGAATTCAAATGAAGCTAATTACCAAATTTCACCAACTGTTGTCAATTTTAGTTAACTGTTATCCTAATATGACTCCTACTTTGACTTTTATATAATGTGGCCTACTGTTTCATCTATTAAAATACAATTGCTACTCAAAATAAACCTAAATGAGACAGTTAAACAGCATAAGAACAACAATCAAGCTCAACAATCTCATTAACCCAAACACTCCTTCAATTACTAATATACTAAGAATCCAAGAATAACACTACAAGTTTCAAAACAACTGATCTACTCAGCCAACAAATGACTAACAGAAGCAATTTCAATCAACCAGTAAACAACTCAGATCCAATTACAAACTCAAATGTTCAAATACTGAAGCAATAAATTCAAATTATCAAGTCAGATAATCAACTCAATCAACTTGCACACTTCTGAGATCCAATGAAACAGTAACACAGATGTAATACTCATCAAACTCAGATCCACATTACTCAATTAGACAGATTATGAAACAAGCATACAACTATCACTACACTAGATCTAATACTAACAGTTACACTAAAACCATTATCAAACTGAAAAATGATCAAACTCGGTTCTATATAAACTACTAAAAACTCAGAAATAACAATCAATTGCAAATCAGTTACTACAAACAACTAAACTACAAATCAAATACTATAAGATCAGATCCAAAACTTAAAGAAATTTAAATGAGATTTACCAAGGTATTCCCCTCAGCAAGAACAGAGGGGATTCACATAAGCCTATCTCTAAGATAGGCTGAGTTCATTGACTTTCTGTCTCAGCATATCTAACATCTCCACAGCAACTTCTAAATTGACTCTGATCTTGACAGTTAACTTACTCAGACTCAAGTCACTTCACTAGTAGCTAAAAAGCTAAAGTGAAATGTATAAAAAGTAAAAAAAAAAAAAATAAGCTCTATGATGAGCTATACTAATATCTATTATAATATTTTTATGTTTTTATATTTTTCTGATTTTTTTTATTTATTTTTATTTTTATTTCTTTTCTGCAAATAACTAAATTTTTAAGAAATATTAATAGAGATTAAGATAAAACAATTGATTGGAAGCTAGATTAAAGCAGAATTTAAACTAAGTAAGCAATAAGAAATATAGAATAAGCTGAGATAAATGAAAATGAACTAATACTTTTATTAAAAACTTATAAGGAAATTACAATCTCTAAACTAAATACATTCTAATGAAAATTTAACAGCATATCATTACACTAAAAACAACTCACAAATGAGTAAAATCTAACACTATTTATAGGAGAAGAGTGAGTGAGGGGGTCTGATTCCACGCTGGAAATCCACAACCTTTTGTGCCTTTTTTTTACCTCATCTCACAGCCACTTGATCATTTTGTGTTTCTTTGATCTGATAACAGCCCTTGGATCATAAATTGTGATGTGGCTTGACCAATTACAAGCAGCCACATGTCCCCCTCTCGTTGTGCAATACTCTCTATCATGTCAGCAGAATCCAATGAGAGTGCCTGACGCGTTTTGCCCAATCAACACTTGCCAAATGTCCCTGATAGATATTAACATTCTCTCTGACACATGCTAAGTCATGTGTGGAGTGCTTCTAGAAGACCAAATGATTGGTTTAATTATGGTTAATTGAAGAAAGAATAGTCAATTGAACCTTGTGAGAATTTAGGGTTCATAAGGTTTATACGTTTCTGGGGTTGGAGGGGAATTGTGGAAAACGTGTGTTCGTTTTTTTTTTTATTTGAAGCTTTGACCAAGCTTTTTGAACCATTGACTAGTTATAATAAGGATTTTGACCGAGGGTGGGCTTGGGTTTATTATGGTATTTGGGCTTGGTATTATAAAATGGTGGGATTGGGCTTATGAATTGGATTTGGATAAGGCTGTGTAATAATATTTTCAACTTTTAATGTAAAAGAAATCACAAGGACTACAAATGTAATATTCTGAAACTTCAAGGGCTTGTTTTGTCTTTCTTCAAATGTAAAATCCAAGGATCATTTTTGCCAATTCTGAATAGATGAAGGACTGAAGTTGACTTTTAGATCCCAACTTTGACCATTTGACCGTCTTCTACTCTCGTGCCCGATTTTCCGGTTTTCGTTTGATTTTTCGTCTTTTTGTGATTAAACCGTACCTGCATGTTCACAATATAGAAACACGTGTTTTCATGGCATTTGTTAGCTCAAATAGTCATTTTGGGTCGGTATTTGGCCATAAAATGGTGAGTGAATAAGCACTCACCATATGTATGTATGTATGTGACCGCTGACAAGTGTCAGTGGCTCCCACCTGCTGACGTGGACTAATCAGAGGCCTCCACGTGGCGGCGGTGCCGCCAACTAATCATTGCTACAAGGTATTTATTGCAGGTACGGCACCGACAAGACTGACTGACACGTCAGTACGAGGATCAGAATTGCAGTGACGGTCGGCCAATCAGAGGGCGACACGTGGCACCTGTGACGCAGTAGTATGAGATGGAAGAGCTTACACGTCAGTACGAGGTGGCAGACAATCATTGGTTACGAGGTACTGTGCAACGTCAGCTTACCAATGGGAGCGTGACACGTGGCAGAAATGAGTTGTTAATTTGGAAGTGTCTATAAAATGTATCCGAACACATAATGGACCAAATTCTAGCTCAGCATTGCTATAAAATACATCATCCGGATCACATATCACACACAGTAGGAGTAGGAAATTAAAATTAGTAGGTGTAGAGTAGAGAGAAATTATTATTAGGAGTAGGAGCAATATTAGATTATTGTAGTAGGTTAGCTCATTATTGTAATAAAATAGCTTATTGTAATCAACTTTTTAGATTTAATATTAATGAAGATGAAGATTTATTTTGAAGATCATTTTTGTTTCTCTACTTTTACTCTTTCTTTTTCTTTTCTTATCTAATAAGCATTAAAGCTTATTAGCTTTTTGTGGTTTATTTAGATTTTGCTCATTTAATAAACCCTCTTTTACTACTTTGTTTTTAAAAGTTTTTATAAAATTAGATTTAATCTTTGTTTTTCATATTACTTTATAAAAAACCAAAAAAGATTTGATTTTTATTAGTTTTTACTTTTATTAAAAGCATTAATTAGTTTATTATCATAGATCTACATAGTTTTAATAGTTATTTTATAAAAAGTTTTTAACTTTATTAGTTTTTCTTTCAAAATAGCTTATTATCTTAGATTTATTAAGTTTTTCTAATAAAGTTTCAATCTTTTAGCTTTTCTTAGCTTAATTTCACTTAAAGTTTGTAGCTTTCTCAACCAATAAGCTCTTCCATAGCTTATTTGGTCATTATTATTGCTTATTTCTAATAAAGTTTTGATTTGTCGTTGTTTCTCATCATTTCTACCACTAAGGCCGGAGCTTAAGGGTCTTATAAGCTAGCTTATCAATAAAGTTTATTACTTTTTATTCTTAATAAGCTAATTAGTTAATAAAGTCACAAACTTTATTAACTATTTGGTTTTATTAAAGCTTTTTAGTAATTAAACTTTATGGTTTGTTTAGTTTATAAGATCGGGTGGTTAATTTCGTCTCATCTCTTATATCCGGGTTCTATTATCTTATCCTTTTCACTTTTAGTTAATTAGTTTATTTATATTTTTGTTTTGGTTAGCTTATTTGATATGTGTAGCGAGTAGCTTTTTATGTTTGCTAAGTGATAAGGTTTTGTGATTTAAGTGTGGATTAATAAAAGGGGATTGTGATTATAATTGGACAAATTATTTAGATTTGTGATTTTATTATTTGAAGAGCAAAAGCCGAAAAATAATCAAATTATACATCTAGTAATTATTTTCTTTTAAAAGGATTGTTTGCAAAATAAACCAACGTTGTAAGGAAATAATCTTGTTTAAGGAAAATAAATTCGTTATCAAACCTTTGTCCACACTTAATGAACTTGTTGTGTCACTTAGCAAGCATATCTTTTTATCGTCTTATCTTCTAGACCTTAGTTTTATCTTGGCATATTTGCTTTATTAATCTAATTTTTACCACTTATATTAGTTTTTAAAATCTTTTATAAAAACCAAAAATATTGGATATTCGAGCATTAACTAAAAACACAACGTAAATCTCAATTCAAATCTCGTTGGGAAAACGACCTCGGGAGATAGAATCGTTATTTGTTCACAAGTGACTATTTTATCTAACGGGAAAACTTATAAATTTAAAATTGTACTAAAACGACATGAATCAGTTTTTGGCACCATTTTTGATTCAGTCGCTTTGAGTATAGGTTTATTTTTCCGAAGAAATGCTTAGAAAAGTATTTCCCCGGGTCGTGTCCCAACGAAGGTGTGAATGGAATTTTAAATTCCCGATTCGTGAAACGTGTCGTGAAAGTGGTAAAAAGTGATTTTGATGAGATTACACTAAGAAATAATAAATGAAGCACAAATAATCACTTAAGCACGTATTTCAAGTAATTAAACCAAAAGCATAATGTAGAATCGAAAACGTAAGCTAAAACGCGAATTAAACGTAAACGTACGAAATAAAAAGTGAATTTTGAGCTACACTACTCCTACGGACTTGAAAATAATTTTAAAAAGTTAAAAATGATAAAAGAAAATTTTGAGAAAAAGAAAAAAAAATGACTTTTTATTTATTTTTTATGAATTAAAAACTAATTAACTAATTCAAAATGCAAATAAGGTGAGAAATATACAAAATAAATTTTGAAAATTGTAAAATAACTAAAAAGTAATTTTAAAACTAAAAACTATTTTTTTTTGCTTTCTGTGTACTTTTTAGGAATTAAAAACTATTAAATCTAATTAAAAAGTAATAAAAATTCAAAATAAATTCAAAATAAATGGGAAAATGCAAAATAAATTTCTAAAAATCTAAAATAATTGAAAACTATTTTCTAAAATATTTTTGGATTTTTCTAGGCTTTTTCTGATTTTTTTTTGGAATTTTTGGTAATTAAAATGTATTAAAAATTGATTAAAAATGAAAATTAAATAAGAAAAATAGTAAATGGACTCAGAAAAATATAAAAAATTCAAGGAAAATCTAAATTAATATTCTAATCTTAAAAAAAAAATTAAAATGTGAAAATTAAGCACAGGAACTGCTTATTAGCTTAAAATTGCTTAAGTTGAGTGTTTATTAATAAGCACTTTGACCAAATCTTGGCCCAAACTTTTATCTGAGGTGTTTTAGACTCAACTAAGCTCAAATAAACAGAAGTGAACCCAAAATTAACTCAAAAATACAGACAGTGATCAAATAAGTTGAAATAAGCAGTAATGAATAAGCAACAAGCCAAAACAGAATAAGCAATAAGCAAAACTCAATGGAAACAGTAACTTGGGGCATAAATGAGCTCAAATAACCCACTAATCTCAGATATTGATCTCTAAAACACAAAAGCATGCCTAAAATCAGAAAGCAAAACCTAGTCTCAACCTCTCAACTAGACAAGCTCAATAAGCAGTGCAAATAAGCTCTAAACTGAAATCTTATGGGGGCAGAACTTTCTTTGAACTATTGAGAATCTAAATACACCAGAAAATCACACCCACAAGCTAATTTGATTACCTAAAATGTCCTGAGATCAGATGGTTTTGGACCAGGTTATCCTTCAAATTTGACTTTTTAATATGCAAGCCTATGTTGACTATAGTGAATTACTATGGCCTAAATATATCACTAAATGTTGTTTGATGATATATAAATGCTAAGAACACCAACACAGACACAAATTGAGTAGGTAGAATAAGCTGCAGGAACAGACAATGAAATATGAATGCCGAAGTAATGATTCACTGCAATGTTGACTTTAGTGTTTAAGGTGCAGGTTTATAGCTAATCTAAGTTTAATATGACCTAAGTGAACTAAAAATGCATAAGAACAAGCAGGTAAACAACAGGATCATACAAAACTAAATTGAACCAAACACCCCTGAATATGTTAACTGTCAACAAACTATGAAGCAACTCAGTTGACAAATCAATCCAAACCACAAACTAATGCTCTAATACTGATCCAATCCACTTAAATCCACTCAGAAACACAAGATCAAACACTAAACTAATCACAAGCAGAACACAGATCCAATAAAAGAAAGCAGCAATGAAACTGTGACATATCAAACTTAAACCAACTATTAATATTAATGTAACAGCAACTATAATAAGCTATATAAAGGCTATATAAGTTGAAATAAACAATAATCAAGCACTGAAAACAGATCTACACTAGATATGTAAATTGAAGCTTTGAAAATTAAGATTGAAAACTTACAAATAACCTCTCAGCCAAACAGAGAGGGTCTCCCTCACAACCTATCTTTAGATAGGCTCCACCAACACCATTCTTCATCAATTTAACACCAGAAACTCAAGAATCAATACCATAAACAAACCTTGACTTGTGTTGATTGGTAAAATGAAACAATGGAAAATGACTACAGGCTATGAGAGCTAATATGGAACTTAATGAAACAATAACTGAAGGCTTTAAACACAAACAGAATGAGTTTGATGGAAAATTAACTTGCAAAGAAATAAAATGAGAATTTGAATTATATTAAAATTTAAAGTTGAATACAATTTAAAAAAATAGAAATAAAATAGGCTAATCTAAATTACACTACTCCTACTACTACTACTACTCTAAACCTAAAATCTAACAACTCCAAAATGTGAGTGAGGGTCCCTTTTTATAGCCTGAGCTGAGGAGAGAAATCCTTCAATTCCATGCTGGCAATCCATACAACTTGTGTTTCTTTTGATCAATTTTCTGCCCTTGGATTAAATCCAGACGCTTCCCTTCATTCTTGGCCCTTGGATTTGATTGTTCTCACGCACTCTCACACGGATCACTGACATGGCAGGCATGCCATGTCAGATACCTTCTAGAAACGTATCTACAATTACTCTATTACCCTTAATCACAGTTAATTGGTGTTTATTTTGGGGTGAACAGTAAATTAGGGTCCATAGCACCTGGGTAAAAGGATAAAAAGAGGGGGCGGGAATGTTTTTGGGTGTGTTTTTATTATAAAAGGGTGTTGACCGATTTGACCAGTGGTGAGTGGTATTTGGTTTGGACCGGGTTTAATAAAAAAATGGGAGATGGGCTAGAATAGGTTTGGGCCTGTGGGTGGACTGGTTTTGGCAGTTGGGTTTTGAGGGTAATTTGGATTACAGATTTATTAGTTTAGGTGTTTTTAGTATTTTAGTTAACTTTAGGGACCAAAGGTGTAATATTCTGAAAACTTAAGGGACCAAGGCTGCCATTTTTCCAAAGTGGATCCAAGGGTTTATGTTGAATATCTTCAATAGTTGGAGGACCTTTGTTGCCATTTTCTACAAATAATCTTCCAGGGACCATTTTTGTGATTATCTGAAAAATGAAAGACTGAAATTGCCAATCTCTCTAAACTTTGATCAAGGACCATTTATGCAACTTTGTGATTCTCTGAGGACTCCTTATGACATTTTGAGCTTTTATTTATCATTTTGCTTCCTCGGCTCCGACTTTTGACCTTTTTCCAATCTCGTGCTCGTTTTTGTCGGTTTTGCCTTGTTTTTGTTCATTTTTCACATATCCGTACCTGCACATACACAAATACAAAAACACACATTCTCTTGGCATATTTGGTTAGTATTTGATGTATTTGGTCTGATTTAAGGCTAAAAAAGATGTGTGAAAAAACACACATCAGTATGTATGTATGTATGGGTCACCACTGTGGCACTTGGGTGAATATTGGTTGATTAGAGAGAAAGCTGGGGTGGCAGCCAAAAAATATGGGTCACCACTTTGCCCAGCCTAAGGATGTTTAGTACAAGTGCCCCAGAAAGTTGTAATTTTTGAGACTCGAACTTATTCCCTTATAACGACACTCAAATAGTAATCACTACCTAGTTTAAATACGTACGAAAAAAAAGGGCGAGAAAAGAAGATGGGAGAACTAAATCTAGTTTTTGTTATATATGTGTGTTCCGAATAAGAGATAAAAAGAAAGCGAAAATTGGAGGTGTCATGGTTTTGCTTCTCTCCAGATCTTCTCATTTACAGAGAAAAATTTTAACATAAAATTAAACAAAATTTTGCCGAATTACTTTTCACTTTTCAACATTCAAAACATGAAAACACAATTTTTTCAAATTCCTCCCTACTTCTCTATTTTTCTTTTTCTAAATAACAACTTGAAAACTCAATGTTAGTGATTGCAGATTTTACGGTGAAAAGAAAACTACTACTATAAAATGCTTTCAAAGGACGTAGTTACACTGTTAGAACCAATTTCTTTAGACATATTGTCTTTTATAAAGAAAAAGGAAAAAAAATAAAATAAAAAATAAAAAAAAGAAAAGAAAAAACGTTTGGAATAGCCGAGAATAGCCAAAAATGATGTAAAGAGGAGCATGGCATGTGGGGTGGGGTGAAGTCGGCTTGATTTGTTTCGGTTGTATATTATTAAGTGTCACATGGCAATAACATAGTGCCATAATCACCCAAACCATCACTCCACTACTTTCTTCTATTACATTTTCAATGCAATCGTCCTAAAAATAGTTGCCTATAGATCCAAAAAAGATGAACCAATTAAAACCTAAAGTTTTGTTTTTATACACCTTATGGCTTAAGATACCCATTATTGTCAACCTTTATTCATATCAATAATGTCCTAAATTAGAATATGGTTTACATGTGGTATACTTAGATGTATAATGGCGTGTCCCTTGGTGTATCAACCTTGACTAGAAGTTATGAGTGTAATATACTATCAAGAACATAGTCCCCATTGGCTTGTGATGTTTTACAATTTGATATGATAATACTACTCTACCTAAACATCATATCAATTTTCTCTTTCCTGTTACTCTCTCTCTCACTTTTTACAACCAATAGTCAGCACTCCGTCACCTTTCATTAAAATACTCATTTTTACACAACTCTATAAGCAGTGAGCAAGTCACCGTTCCCCCATCACTTTCCTTGGTCTCACACAGCACCAAACACCTCCCAGTGAGGCTCACGCGTGAGGCATGCCAAAAACACCTCCTCACGCTCATTACTGGGAGCATCCTAAGAAGTTTTGGTTTAACAAATATCACTTCATCTTATGTTGATTTAGTTTGTTTGTTGTTTTGCATCGTCAAAGAGTACTCGTGCAGTGATTCGCCAACTACTTTTGATGTGATATAATTAGAATGAACATGAAAATACTAGAACCAATAATTTACGTTGTTGTGGCATTGAAGAGGTAACTGCATTTACTCTAATGAAACAAGAAAACACAAAAGAGAAATTGATGACCTTATATTATCAATCAACCATATATTCAAGTTGAGTTGGCTAACATTGTAAAGTGCACGAGACCAACTGCCAAAGATAATGACCTTGAACTTTAAGGGGATCCACCTACTCTTGGAAGATTTACGTATTATTATGTCACAAGGATTTATCGGACACATATTAGAAATATGTAGCAATAATAGATCAAATAATTAAGTCTTCTTTATCAAAATAAATGCATTATATCCTACGTAGAATAATTGTGAAAGTAAAATGATTTGTATGTCTAAACTATAAATCTGTAATAGACTAACAATAATATATTAACACGTGACAATTTTATAGGAGAAGATGAAGGTAAGAAAATGCGTGTGTCATGAACGGATTAAACCTTATTATTAGCTTTATTTAGTAAATTCATTTATTTGTTGCTAATGTGGGACAAATTAGCGGTAGTAATAAAGTATGATCACCTATATAATCATGCTGAGATCTTTTTTCTAGCTTTTTTAACTTGTTTTGCCAACCTACATATTTTCAACGGTATAGAAGAACTAAAATAACGGAAAAATGATTTGTAAGCATAAGTAATGGATCTAAAAAGAGATCTACAAATGTGATTAATGTATTTCAAAAATGATTGATAAATATGAGGAGAGAAAAATTATGTATTTTAAAAATTGAAATATATAAATAGCATCAAATTCTTTTTATATGAAAAATTATCTCTTAATCTGTCTTAAAATTTTTGTCATTTCTATTTTGAGATATCAAAATAATTGTTTAATTCTCATTTCAATCAAGCAAAAAAAAAGTTTAATGAGTATATATGTTATTTGATTGGTTAAATTGTGTAATGATTTAACTTCTTTTAAACTTTGTGTTCTTTATGCTTACAATAATTTTGAAATAGATGGGTAAAATAGTGATGTGGAAAGAGCTATAAGTTTTTAGATTTGATTAGTTGATTATATATAAAAGTGATCTATACTTAATACATGGACGACCATCAACTTTTTTCTATTATAACACGTAAAAGTTGTAAACTATACTCCTTATTACCCTTTAAGATTACACTTGGCTCAAAATTAATTTGTTTATATGTACTTTTGGTTGAAAATTTATTATCCCTTAAATTGGTTTAGCATTTTGAATATATCTAAGGTTGTGTTTGGTTTCTATTAGGAATCCCTATTAGTATTATTAGTATAATTTTGATATGAGGATGGTATGAAATCAAATATATCAATATAATTTTTTTTTTTTTTTTTTTTTTTTTTTTTTGGTCGGTATGAATTTTTAAGGTATAAAAATAGGCCCACTATGTGTTTCAAAATTATGAAAATATTATATAAAATTATTGAAAACACTCTATCACATAGACAAAATTTATAAATAAAAAATATTAGGATATATTTTGTGTCGGAAAAAAAATCCAATGGGTCATGATTTGATGAAAGTAACATTCTCCTCCTATTATAAGTTTATGACTATTAATACATGATTTGATTCTAAATTTATTAACTAAACACTTAGGTGGTGTCTTTTTTATTTTTTTTTTTATTTTTTTTATTTATTTATTATTATTATTTTTTTTAATATCTTAACAGCCTCTTAATGCCTCTTAACGAGCCAAACCTCTTAATCGGTCAGACGTTTTGGACGTTCAGACCTTTTTTTTTTTTTTTTTTTTTTTTTTTTTTTTTTTTTTCGTTCAGACACGGTAAGAGACAGTTACATCTTAATGGTATAGACTTGAAAGGGGTGTCTTGTTGACACAAAATAATTACCAAAAAAATTTTAGTACGAGCAAGCAAATGACACAACACCTTACTTTAACAAGATTTTCGATTCAGATTCAGACATTTACGCCTCAGGTTAAGATTCAGATATGTGGTTTATATTTAGTTTCAGAGCCTCTGGTAAACAAACAACATCATAGAAAAGGTTTAATTGTGATTGATTGATTCCTGTAATAAACGCACCTAAGAGAATCCACAATGTTTCTGGCACCTAAGAGAATCCACAATGTTTCTGGACTTTGTCTATGACAATTTTCATGACACAATCACATTTTTAAATACATAATATCAAATTATAAGCTTTTAGTGTACTAATGGACGGAACTATGTAGGGGAGGGTCCCGCCCTCCCCCCCTCCCCAAATTTGCGGCACCTAGTGTAAATATTATAGGTTTTAGGGGTAATTTAGTTGAGGTTACAAACAAATCTCCGATTTGGCCTCCTTAAAATAAATTCGCCCCCTCCCAAAAAAAAAAAAATCAAGTTCCGTCTATAAGTGTACTATGTTTATTATGTGATAAATGATTTATATACTTCATTTTTTGATTAGCACACTCTAATATATGCATTAAATATATAATTGTATTGTTTATAAATCCTGCTTTAACTAGTTGTACATTGAAATGTGCAAATTAAAATTAAATGTGTGCAAATCATCTCCCTTATTAAATACTCCGTAATAAATATTGTATGAGTTTATACAAGAAAAACTATTAGTCCAACCCGCAAAACGGTGTGAATTAGCGGGAACACCTTGACTTCGGGTGCTTTTTGGCACCCACCACTGTCCACCTCACAAGGAATAGCTTCGCCAACTCTCTTCATCCAGTGGGGCACCAACTAGAGTAGGCAAAAGCCGAGACTCGAACCCTTGACATTTTATGATTTTTATCCACAAAATCTCTCTAGTTGTGTCATGAATTTTCCCATTTTGGTAAACTATTAGTCCAATGACCTCGGATTATCAGATCGTTGCTCAAAAACAGCTTTTGATTCAATAGTAAAAAGTCATTGAAAGATTTTTTGAGCTTTCTATTACCTTCTGTTATTAGAGATGCCTAAATTAGTCCACAACGGCTCTCTTTCAAAATCAGAATATCATACTGTATATTCTTTGACTTTTAACCTGTGTTTTTTATTCGTAAAATGCTTTCACTGTATATAAACATTCTTTCAATCATTATAGTAAGATCAAAATTCTAAAATCAATCTTGTTGCAGAAAAATATTACGGAGTATTCAGCACACTAACTTTCTAATAAAATAAGGGAAAATTACACGGATAGGTAATGAACTTTAAAAAATTTCTAATGTTAGGTAACGAACTCTCAAATATACTAATATAACCAACGAAACTTGTTGAAACCTTTAATGTTATGCTATATGACCGTTTAAGCTTATTGGGCCACGTGTAGCCACAAAATTGTCTATTTAACTGTTAAGTACTAATATATCTCTCTCTTCACCCACCAGCCACCACTATCTCCATCCACCACCAGTCCCGTCACCTCGGCAACCCTCAAAAACCCCAAAACCACCATCGTCACGCGCTCACACTCGCCGGCGAATCCAAAACATGTATGCACGTATGTACACATATGTATGTGTTTAAAGAATAAATCTTGATTTTTACATCAGTAAAAATTAGAAAAGTTTTAGTCACTGTATTACATGGGAAATCTTTCATTACAAGATCACAACTTTAAAAGTCCATGACGCATTGTCAACAACGTATATACATTCAAATATTCAATGATGCTTGTAGAAGAATCACAAGTCAATAAATGATTTCAATAATCACGTTTATCCAGAGTCCATGACGCATTGGACGGAGGGCGAGGTTCAGATGCACATATACTTAAAAACTGCTTATTCAAATAATCATATTTCTAATAGTCAATATAAACTGCTTATTCCTTACACACAGCAAACAAGCCATTTTGAGGGTGTTATCTAAACTGCTTATTTGTTAAACTACTTAAAATCTGCTTATTCAAAACAGTTATATCAAAATTAATCCACAAAACAATTTACAAAACACAAGAAATCCAATCTTAACACAATCAAAACCCAACTTCATAAAAAAGATCCAATCTTTAATAACATATTCATTCTTTGTTTGTCCTGCCACCATCTGAGTTCCCCTTCTTACTGAAAATTCTAAGAGGCTCCTTGATTTCCGGTAGTAAATGTATTGTAATATTCTGTAACCGAACCTTCTTGTTTTGGTTTTTCATTCTTTGGCATTTCATCAAACACCTCATGTATATGACTTCTATCATCAATTTTCTTTCAATTTTTCCCATACTTTTTCCAGAAATTGCTTCACTATCACCATCATTTACCATTAATGATTCCAATTCATCCGCAATATACAATTCACAACTCGAAAATTGAATATTTTGATCGTTTTGTACCGTATTTTCATCTAATGGTGTTTGGAATTCTTGATTAGCTATGAAATCTTCTAACCTTTTAGAATCTTCCAAGAAAGACTAAAATGATGAATTAAAAGCTGCTGTTTGGATTTCGTGGGGGTGGGTGTTTGGTGGCAGACTGATAGTGGTGATGATTTGGGTTTGGTGGCGGACTAATGGTGGTGGTGATATGGGGTTTGTCTTATTTTGCTACTGCTGCTTAGGGATGTTTGGATGTATCAATTGAAATAATGGTGAGGTGGAGATGGAAGATGAGGGTAACTTTGTCATTTTGTCCCTCTAAGCATGCATTTTAGAATGGTAACCGGTTGCACCGGTTGCCAGTCGCAAAAGTAGCACATATTGTATAACATTGACGGTTTTAATAAGTTTTGTTGGTTATATTAGTATTTTTGAGAGTTCGTTACTTAACATTAGAAATTTTTCAAAGTTCATTACCTATCTGTGTAATTTTTCCATAAAATAACCACGTAAGTTTCAAATATTCAATCATATAGATGTTGTAGCAGCATATAAATTTAACAAACTGCATGCTCAGTTTGGCTCGAAAATTACAGAACTAGTGTGAATATAATTAACTATGCACAAACTCTTCTGCTTTACATTTGTTTAAATCGGAACGAATCTACCAAGTTTGGTATAATTACATTTCGTTATCACAATGTAGCGTTATTTTCTAAATCTAGTACTAATATGATTCTTATTGAGTTACATATATATATCTATAAAAATGAAAAGATTCGTACATGGAATTCAATGTACATATTATAAAATTCTTTACTTGCAAATCTGCTTCTTGAAACCAAGCCTTCCATTTTCCAAGTCATACTCCAAGTATATATTCTGTTGCTGATAGTTTCCTATGATTATCGAAGGCCCGATTCCGGAATTCTTCCCAATTGTGGAACTCGACACGATTGTCATACACAACACACCCGACTCACCCAAAATCGAAAAATAATCGGCTAACGGTAACACTAATTTCGCACCACCTTTAAAATGAAAACTTAACTCTGGAAACTCAACGGGTTTATCCCCAATGTTAAAACATGGGCGTAAACCACTCTGGGTTTCCACGTCTAAAGCTCGTTTATACTTTGACATTTGAGTTTCAAACTCTTTTGCGACCAAATCATATGCATGACCATCCATGAAAGTAAACGTTGTTCCCGAATCGATGATAGTCCCACCATTACCATCATTTCCCGGTACCAAATAACCATACGGGATTTTAACCGTTTTACCACCCACGGTTATTTTCCGTAAGTTTACATAATAATAATCCAAAAAAGCCGACCTAGAATTCACGGGATTTTTACGGAACTTCGTGTAGCTCACTCCAGCACTTTTAGTGTTGGACTCATCCCGCACGAGCACTAGCTCGCTACTTACCGGTTTGTCATCAAACCGGTGAGAAACTAAACAATAAGAAAACTTTTTCAAACCCATCTGGGCGGGTAACGAAGCCGAGCCACGCCCAAACCCGGCTATACCCGAGGGTTGTCGGGTGGATAAAATAGAACACCCGACAACAAAATCCTTGACTCTACTCTCAGGGAAATTTAATGTCTCTGACAATAACAACCCGGATGTCGACCCAGACCCATATTGAAGCATATAAGCTGGACAAATATCTTTACCATTACACTTAACCGGACTACTTGACCCGAATATCCACCCGCATTTCTTATTACTACATCCCAAAATCTTAGCACTTGAAGACATCTTAGGTATAAACTTAGTAATATTCATTTCATCAATATTCGGAAAATCGCAGTCCGAACATGTATACCTATGAGTACAAGGAAACCAAACAAGACTACTACCAGTATCCATAACAAACGTTAATTCTTGACCAGGTGACCCAAAACTCAGTTTAATGGAATATCCACCATAGCTTTGTGGAAACATGGGAACTTCAGAAGAAGAAGAAGTGTTATCATGTGGATTTTTTAAATGGTGGGCCCTGGCTAGAGATGATGTTGTGAGGTAGTTTAAGGTTTGTAACATTGGATCATGGCTGTTTTTGTTGTTGTTTTTTATGAGTTGTGTTTGTTGTGTTGTAATGTGTGTGATGGTTAATGGTGTTAATGAAAGTTTTTGTGATGAAGATATGGGAATACAAAGGATGATGAGGATGAGGATGAGGATGAGAGAAAGATGTGAAGGAGCCATTGTTGTGTGTATGTTGAATGGATGAATGAAGGGATTAATGAAGGTATAAAAGTGTATGAAATATTTATTTTGGTCACAGAGTAGGGAAAGATAAGAAAAATGAGAAGGGGGACTCATTCATCCTTTTAATCTTTTATTAATAAAAAAGTTTTTATTTTCCAGCTCATTTATAGTTTATTAAAGGGAAAAAATATATGTTTAGTAAAAGTGGAAGCTAAAAGCATAAAACAGCGTTAGAAAAACAAACAAACAAAAAGACAATACAATTGACGAAGTTTGTTGGGATATTTTTTTTGTTAGAAGGTTTAGCTTTTTTGAAAAGTGATCTAGTTTAACTCAGGAGTTTTTTTTTTTTTTTTTTTTTTTTTTTTTTTTTTTTTTTTTTTTTTAAATGCATGTCTTAAGAAAAATGAAGTTAAAAATTTCACATTTTACACAAAATAATTAACTGTGTGTTAAAGTGATAAAAATTTCACATTTTTTAAATGCATGTTTTAGGGTGGCTACGATTTGTGATCTTTTCGTCAACTAATAAATAAATTTTGAACTCACCGTTAGTCTGTTATATAAACATAAAACGGGTGAAGTATTCATTTCTGTAAGAAGTTTGAGGTAACCACTTTAAAGTACAGTAGGTTTTTATACTACGATATGTTTGAGCCTCCCATAAGCTTAAGTTATATGAGTAGTCTATTATAAATTTATAATTTGGATAATCTACTATTATCAGTTTTGAAATAAAGTGTTCCATATAACAACATTAAAAGAGCACGAAGAAAAAAAGTGAGTAAACATCAATAAAAAAAAAAAAAAAAAAAAAAAAAAAGTGTTTGTGATTTACTGATTTTGCATCATATGTTATTACTGTTCTATTTTTGCAAATTATGTCATCACTGTTTACTTTTACCATATTATGTCTCTTGCTCTAATGATCGTTATTTTTTTCTGTAGTCAAGATCAAACCCCCTGCGAGATGACTGATATACCCTCGTTTTCTTCCACACTTTTATTATCTTTTTCCCCACTTTTATCCCGCCAACATCACAAACCTATATTTTCTCTAGCACCACCACCTTCTACCATATCACAACCAAAAGCAACACCCTCTACCACCACCATCAAATCCCTTCTTTTTTTCCCAAAACTGAATATACATTTTTTTTTCTTTTCCCATTATGAATCTACTAATAACACATAAAGCCTTGAATCTATACTTAAACAAACATGTATCCCATTTGTGAAAAAAAAAAAAACATATTTTTGATCATAAACTACGTTTTCATGTCATGAAAACTGTTAATACAAATATCGCCTAAAAACGTTATTTATATTTTACGATCTTTGCTAAGTTTTGTTAATGACAAAGTATGAAGTTTAGCTATAAGTAAATCATCACTTTAAGTGTTTAAGTCTTGTTTAACTAAGGTTTGAATTTCCTTTTAAACAAAACATTGTTTTTATTTCTTAAACTAGAAAGTGTCTTGTCACATCACATTTATTTCTTATTATAGTAAGGTCACATCACATTTAGGGCAAGCTTTGTCAATATACATTTATGGTAAGAAGTGTGTTTGACTTACTAAATGGTTGCTTGCAAGTTTAGTGTTTGACTTGATATTATGAGATGTGACATTGTTTGGTTTGCAAGGAGTAATGAGATGTGACCTTGTTTGGTTTGGGAGATTTATTGCAAAAACCAACTGCAGCCCTGGCGGTACCCTGGGGATACACGGGCGGAACCCTCCTGAGGGGTCCGCCGTATCCGCCAGACCTGCAGAATGGTTTGCTATAAATACCAAACCATTTGTTAGTTTTGAGTAACCTCTTAGGACATATTTTCACATACTCTCTCAACTAACTCAGTAACCTTTTGATTTGTGTGATTCTCTTATGTAGCAAGGGACTTCACAAGATCATTCAAGAAGTTACAAGCTTCAACTCTAAAGTTGCAAGTCTTGGTAGCTTGGTCATGTATAAGCTTTGGTAGTTTATACTTCATGTGTGTCATGTATATAGAAGTAAGTGGTTAGTATTTTAGGCCTCAAAATACGTAGTGTGTTGGGAGTTGTTGTACCCTTGTAAAAGAACTAACGGGAGTGGTTGTACCCTTGGTAAAGAACTCGACATCTAGCTTAGTGTCGGTAAATGTGTAAGCGACGATGGGAGTGGTTGTACCCGTGTAAAAGAACTCGACATCTAGCTTAGTGTTGGTAAAAGTGTAAGCGACGTTGTAAAGGTTTTCTCCGCCGGTGAAAGGAGCTTGTTGATTAGTGCTTATAACTCTCGAGTTGGAAACTCGGGGCGTGGATGTAGGGCAAGGAAAAAGAGTCCTTGTAGCCGAACCACGATAAACAATCGTGTTGTGGTTTGATCGTTTCTTTCTTTATCTTTGCTCATTACATGTTGTTCTTTTGTTAAAATAGCTAGTTACATATAAAGCTTTTCAAAGAACTAAACAAGTAAAGATGTGTTTATATCTTCAAACAAAAGTAAAGCTTTTCAAAGAACTAAACAAGTAGAGTTAGGATCATCACAAGCAAAGCTTTTCAAAGTATGAAACTAGTAAAGTTAGAATTGTTATTCACATGAAAAGCTTTTCAAAGAATCAAACATATAACATTGTGTTTATATCTTTAAGCAAACGTAAATGTTTTTAAAGTTATTCAAGTTAAAAAGGAATTAAAAAGCGGTAAACTATTCAACCCCCCTTCTAGTTTTCCACAATTGGCATCAGGAGCTACGTTACTCAAGATCTTTAAAATAGAATGTATTTTAAAACTTGGATCGATCCATGGATTTTGAAAATCTCAAAGAAGGGCAACCTATCCAAAACCCGCCGCTATTTGAAAAAGAAAACTTACTTGAATGGAAAAGTAATTTTGAAAACTATGTGAAATCAATTGATCAAGATCTTTGGCATATTATTTCTTTTGGTGATTTCAAACCAAAGAAAAACAAGTTTTTGAAAACCAAGATAACTATCTTAAACTTTATAAAAATACTAAAGCTAAAACAATGATTTATAAAGCTTTAGTACCAAATATGAAAGAATGTAGTTTTGTCAAAACGGCTAATGATATTTGGAAAAATATAATAAACTTTCATCAAGGAATATGTCAAGTCAAAGATGATCAATTTGATCTTACATATGAATTAGAAGTTTTAGAAAAACTAATTGATAGACACTTAATAGAATTTAATACATGTGCTACTAGTTTAAATGTTTTAAATGAAGGTACAAGTGAAGATGAGTTCGTGTGTTTTGATGAACCTGCTTGCGTATCTTGGAATGAAATGGATGTTGACGAAGACAATGATCCGGTAGTTAATTGTCAATTTATTGATACAACAAGCAAGGTGTAAGTAAAGGTGATTACTCATGTCAAGCTCGTAGTAGTCTTGCTTGCGATTCATGGAATTACACGGATGAAGATGAAGTCAATCATCCGGTTTGTGATTCTTAACTAGATAAAACATCAAGCAAGGTACACTTTGTAACCAAACACTTTTGCTTTGATTAATTTATACTAGAGTTTTCTAAACTAGAAAACGAGTCTAAACGTTTATGCAACATGGACCTAAAAACTATCTTAAAGAATGAGTCTTCAAAATCTTTTAAGAATATCTTTGAAAAGGAAATCTTATTAGAAAATTAAATGTCTAGAATTGAGAGTAATGTTGAAATTGATCTAGAATGTAAATTATGTCTAGATTACAAACATGAGATTAAAATGCAAAATGAGAAAGGAAAAATTATTAGTTAAATTTGATGAAAGCTCAAAATCTCTTGAAAGATTGTTGAGGAGTCAAAGGTTATTTAAAGATAAAACCGGATTAGGACTTAACTCAAAAGCACCATCAACTAATAAAACAAAGCAAGTAAAATTTGTCAAACCTAGAAGAGAGATTTAGAAATAATTCAATCTCTAATAGAAACTCATGATAAAAGGATTAGAATTATTATTCTTTATGCTTTTATATAATTATCTAACCTTCTTGGATACATGAGCTATTGAGTTTCAAAGCGTGTCGTCAAACCAAGATTTTACGCGTAATGCTTATCCGCTTGATAGCATCTCTATGCAATTTAAAAGGTACGTATTATTTCAACTTGACTTTGATTGTCTCTTGTTTCTAGCATTATGTGTTCGAATATGTGTTATTTATAACACTCTAGAGTGTCTACCTGCTATTTGTAAATAACTAAGATTAGATTTTACGCAACAAGGAATTTAGTCTTTAGTACTAGTAGGAGATATAAGGTGTTTTGGTTTTTTAACCATCAAGAGATAAACACGAAAAACTCTTGAGTAAGTCTCACTCAACTCTTCCTTACAAGTGAGCTAACTAAGAATTTCCTAAGTGTTAAAATGTCTAACACTTTTGTGATGCTTGCAAAACAAACCTTTGTTAAAAAAAAATTCTCAAACACCATACTTTGAGTCTTTAATTGTGTTCTTCTTCAACCACTCCTTTATGATAATCTCACATAAAACACACAAGGTGAAATAAATCACATTAGCATATATTAGGATGTGTGAATGAAAATGAGTTTTCAACATCTAGGATTTACACATTAAATGTGACACATAGTCTCATGATGTTGTACCTCTTGGACTTTTTCTAAACAAATAGAGTTCATAGTGTCTTAAGTAAGAAAACCCAAAGAGTCGAGGAGTCGTTGAATATAACATTTAACGAGTGATCTCCTCCTTCTAAGATATTATCTTTGGTAGATGATAACTTAGTCGAAAGTCCAATGATGGCAAGACAAGTATAAGGATAAAGGTACAAAATAACATCTTCTCACCTTGAGTCAAACATTAAATCAAGTAAAATTGACATATGTTATAAAACTTGATTTATAGATCATAGTTGTGTCTAAACAAATTCAACAAAAAAAGTTTTTGGAATTTAGAGTAAAACAACTAGTGAAACAAAATAGATTTTTCAAAAGTAATCAAGTGATTATAGTGTCAATATTTGAAAGACTTTTTGATAATAAAAGCAAGCCCCAAAAGCAAGGGATTTTAACTTAAAGACATTCCTAGTTACTCTCTCATTTTCAATAGTTAAGTTATTGATGACTTGCCAAGAATGAGATTAACAAATCCGTAGGTAAAACTAAACGTAGAGAAATGTTCGGAAGACTACTTGTTATCATAACAATTAGATCCAACATTATGTTTAGCATTTGTCTATGTGCTCGTGTTAAAGAAGATCCTTGAACAACTCTTTAGTTGAGCTTGTTTGGATACATCATAAGGTACTACACAACTAGGATTATGGTATACCAAAAGAACGGGAATAGAAACCATAGTACATGCAATATGGAATTATGACGGTAATAAGTTGATAAGAAAAGCACAAGTGGTACTTACACTTTTATACTTACTTACCCAATGAGTCTCCAAAACACGTAAGGTTCTCAAATTAGTTTTGGATGGAGAAGCACATCAACAAGCTCCACTTGAGTAAGCTAACTCATATCGACAACGGAATTCATCTCATAAACATTGTTATCTCTTCAACAAAGGAAGCATCGACTTAGGTAACAATTCATTCCATTATGTTCTTAATAGACACATTGTGATCTCTCATCATCGCCTTGATAAGATTGTTCATTGAGGAACATCTTAACTAAGAAAGTGTTCCACGTTAAATATTCCATCAACGCGTTCACAAAATCTCTTAAATGAGAAGCATTGATAATTCCTAGGCTTAGTCAAAGACTCATAAGACTTAAAACCTTAGTTTTGAACATTAGGATAAAACCACAAAAATCAAGACAAATCCTTTTGAGTTTTTCCCTGCAGATCCCACGGCACCCTCAGACCATACGGGCGGAACCCATTTTTTGGTTCCGCCTGGTCCGCCAAAATCTTAAATTGTTTTATTTTTAATTTCAAAGCCAAACATCCTCTTAACTTAATCATCCACTTTCAAACAGCCATCACCCTCTCAAAAACACATATCCTCACGAATTTTAGGGCTTGTTATCCAATCTCTTCAAATCCAACTAACTTTGTAAGTATTCTAATCACAATTGCATTTTTGATTCAATTATAACATTCTTGCTTACAATCATTAACTAGAATCTTAGGGTTTTTGCATAAAACTTCTTGATTCATGAAAAACTTGGTGGCTATTCAATTATGTATTTCATTAGTTAAGAATTGTATCTTTTTGATTTACCAAACACACCAAGTGCATTGTCTTTCAAAAATCACATCCAAGACTAGTACATGATTCATCACCACATTGTTAAAACAAATGAAAAACATCATTTAAACATCACTTGCATACTATCTCTTGAATGCTAAAGGGGATACATAACTAATATGTATTTTCGGGTACATTCAATCGAAGACACATTCAACTAGGAGAGTGTTGGTTATCTTTTGTTTTTAAGACAAACTTTGCTTAACAAAACAATTTGGGAATCAAAATGAGTCAAGATAACCAAGTCTTCACATTGTTTTGCATATAGGAACACATTAGAACATCCACATTGTTAAAAGTCATTAACATATAACTTTATGTTTTCTAGGAATCAACATGCCTCCCGCAAACAAATCCGATCACAAGGAAACCCTTAAGTACATGCCCAAACACCATATGACCAAAGGTCTCAACCCGGTTCAAGTAGAAACCTTTAAGGCATTAGAAAAACGCTATGTTCACGAAGGTAGAACCATTGATCCATCCTTTCTAGAAGGAACATCTATTCACCAAAACTTTGCCGCAATTGACTTTGATTGTCTCCTTGATATAGATGAGCCAATTTGTCCTAGGTTCATCTTGGAATTCTATGCAACCGTAAACCTTTCCACAAGTGTTGTTGGTAAGATATCATTAAACTTCACAACCAATCAAATACCACATGACATAGATTTAAAAGACTTAGCTATCATACTTGGTGTATCAAATGAGGGAACTTGCCTCTACACGGATAAGTGGCCCATTTCAAGTCTTGATTCTATTGATCATTTTTATCCATACGATACACCTCTTGCTAGTAAGGAAACTATTAAGGAACACCTCTTTGTTAGAACCTCTACCACTAGGGTGAATCGTTCGGGGAATATTGTAGATAAGGATCCTTTTGGTATGGAGCTCAATGAGCTTAAACCACAATTTAAGAAGTGGGAAGAAATTCTTAGGGCTAACGTCATAAGTACCATAGGAAATAGAGATCACATCAACACATGCCTTTGCTACATACTCTATAGCATTTCCACCGGTCAACCCTTCAACTTAGCCTACTACCTTTCCAAAAGAATGGCCGACATACCCTTAGTTGGAACAACCGCTCTTCCATATGGAATGCTTCTTACCCGCCTCTTTAGAGCAATCTCACCCATTTCTCCTAACGAAAATGGAATGCGCCTTGACTATTCTCTCGTTCCTCATATCTTCGTTCCTTTAAGTGATAAACGAGTTTACAAAAGTAAGGGCAAACGTACTCGATCACCTACACCATCATCATCATCGTCCGGCATGAGCAAGGACGATAAACTTCCTAACTCTAAGTTACCTCCTTTAAAATACCTTCAAGCACTCCCCGTCATTGACAATGCATCCGAAGAGTTCAAGCAAACCAAAGGAATGTTCAAATGATTTGGAAGGTACCTAAACAAGCTCAACAAGAAGATAGACCGGTTATGAGGAGATTAAGGAGTGTTTGGCTTATGAATGCTTTAGAATCGTTAATGTGTTAAACTACGTGAATTATTTGTTTTTCACTTTCATGGTTTATTACGTTTGTCGGATTATGTTTGTATGAACTTTTATGCATAATAACAATATTTGAGGTGTTTGTCAATTTTTTATGCTTATGATAAATTTCACTAAGTTTAGTGAATATCGCTAGCCCCCGGTCAAAGTCATATGATATGAGTATTTACATGTTCATTTTTTGCATTTCCTAACCAGATATGTATTATATTTTTGATTTTAAGAGTTTTTGAAAATTTTGAAAATCGTCTCGCGGGTCAAAAACGCGGACTGCCTAATTTTTGAGCTCTGGCGGATCTGGCGGTACCCAAAATTGGGTTCCGCCAGTGTATTTTCTGGGAATTCCAGAAATGGCCCAACGGACCAGGCGGCACCCTCAAATGGGTTCCGCCAGTGTATTCTGAGGGTTCCGCCAGACACCTGCAGAAAATTTTTCCATTTTTCTTAAGTCCAAAACTTGTAAAGTGTCAAACCATTATCCTAAGTGAGAAACATCTTTCATTAACTCCAATAACCATATTAGAACAACTTTCACTCACTAAAACAATTAGGAAGCCACTTCCCTCCAAAAATTCAAATTCAAACATAACCAACCCAAGGAACCCTTTCAAAGGATCCTTCAAAACCATTGAAACATTTTCAACCAAATCACATCCCATGATCACAAAGCATTGAGTGCATATGTTGGTCTTTCACTCCACCTTATTCTATTGGAATGACATGCATTGATTTGACATATTAATGAAAATTTTGTAAATCATTTGAAACCTCAATATTTGAATGGTAGAACATTAAAACCAAACACCCATTTCAACATCTCCTTCATCCTATAAATTTGAAAGTCTTGCAACAATTCAAATCACACCATCATCATTAAAACTTCTTCTCTCAAAACATCAAAACCACACCTTTGAAATGACTAAATCCAACACATCATCCGAGTCATCAAAATCCTTCTAAAAAACCACTAGGATTAGTGTTAAACCTTGTTGCTTCAACAAAACTGTCAAGTCAAGCTCATCTTCTTCAAGTGATGCTTCTCTTAACATTTCTTCACCTATCCAAGATTTCCTTAACATCACTACCTCAACACAATCCCCAACACATTGTAATACCAATGTAATTACCTTTCAAGAATTACTTAATCTTGATACTCCAACACCCTCTCCAACACATTGCTACATAAACATGGCCACAAGTTCTCCAACAACTAGACCTTCAAGTGATTTATCATCACCTTCTCAACAAGCTCAACCAATAAAAACTTCATCACCTCAATCACCAACACCTACACCAATGGAACTTTTCCATACACCTCCAACATCGCCACTCCCCTATTTGGAAACATTAGAATACCTATCACCCAAATCATCAAATCCACCATCCTTGTCACTCTTTGACACAATTGCTCAAATGGAAACCCAACAACAACCTAGTGAGCAACTAGATGATGAACCCCATCAACCATCATTAGTAGAACGGTTGGCTTACCGTTATGAAAGACCATCCATTTTTCCAAATGATCAAGGTCATACTCACTCACAATCATTTGTGTTTCACCCAATTTACAAAGACCTTCATGGCAATCCTTCCGGCGAACCAAGCTTCCACTATTTTGTTCAAAACCAACAACCACCACAACAACAACAACCATCACCACAAGAACCTTTCCAACATTTTGAATCTCTACTTTCTTCCTATAAGAAAATAGAAGCATCCATATGGGAAAAACCTCCAAACCTTCATAATGAGATTGACACTCATTTAAACCACCTTCATGCCTTCAAGCGTATGGTTGACTCTCAAATCAACCATATCATGGTTTTACAAACAACACTTCAATCAACAAATGAAGGAAGCAAAAACACTACTCAACCATCCACCTTTGCTCCTTCAAGTTCAAACCATCCACCACCAACATATCAAACCACTCTTCCACCAAACTTTCCCCGCCATGATTGCAATCATTGCGAAAGAACCGCTCACATTAGTGAAGGGTGTCGAAGGGAAATTTGTGAGCTATCCGAAGAAATGAGGTTTATACTAAACCACATTTTGGATCTTCTACAATCCTCGTCTCACACACCTCAACCTTAGAGTCTCCAAAATGAAACAAAACCGTTTCTTTTGGAAAATGTTTCCCATTTAAACCAACAAACCAAAACCGTGTCATCCTTTCAACCTTCAAAATAAAGACCGCTACAACCACAACCCACATTTTCATCCTTAAACAACCTTAGCCTTGTTTTTGGAAAATGTTTCTCACTAAGGAAAATGATAATTTCCTTGTAGCTTTTTATGGTCTTAGTTTATTTGTAGTTTTTCTTTATTTTTAGAAGTAGGATGGTGTAATCCAAATTTCTTGTCTTTGACTTTTTAAGAGTCAAAATTTTACATGAAATGAATTTCATTACACTACAAGGTTTTCATTGTTTGTTGACCATTTAGGTATAATAAGTGAAATATACCTTGCTATGGTACCATACATATATCTTGTGTTGTTGAAACTAACCTTTCTTTTTGTAGGATCATTTTCCATGTTTTCCTTCCTTGATACTCCATTTAGGGGAGTAATATTCAAGGGGGAGCATGTGTGTTGTACTATTTCACTTCACAACACTTAGTTGTGTTTTAAACATGAAATGCTTTCATGACTTGTCTTGTGCGACAACTAACCTTTTTCTTGTAGGTTCAAAATCCATGTCTCCTCTCTTGGCACTCCATTTAGGGGGAGTATCGTCCAAGGGGGAGCAAGTGCTTACTTCCGCTTAGCTACTCTTCTTTTTGTTTTGGCAAAAAGGGGGAGAATTTAGATATAAACTAGTTTCAAAAAAAAATTTGTATATCACATCATCTTAGCAAAAACAAGTTTTTATACCTAACTATATAAGACTTAACACTAAAACTAGTGACTTACTTATAAATAAAGAGTATGTTTTGTCATCAACAAAAAGGGGGAGATTGTTAATACAAATATCTTCTAAAAACGTTATTTATATTTTACGATCTTTGCTAAGTTTTGTTAATGACAAAGTATAAAGTTTAGCTATAAGTAAATCATCACTTTAAGTGTTTAAGTCTTGTTTAACTAAGGTTTGAATTTCCTTTTAAACAAAACATTGTTTTTATTTCTTAAACTAGAAAGTGTCTTGTCACATCACATTTATTTCTTAATATAGTAAGGTCACATCATATTTATGGCAAGCTTTGTCAATATACATTTATGGTAAGAAGTGTGTTTGACTTACTAAATGGTTGCTTGCAAGTTTAGTGTTTGACTTGATATTATGAGATGTGACATTGTTTGGTTTGCAAGGAGTAATGAGATGTGACCTTGTTTGGTTTGGGAGATTTATTGCAAAAACCAACTGCAGCCCTGGCGGTACCCTGGGGATACACGGGCGGAACCCTCCTGAGGGGTCCGCCGTATCCGCCAGACCTGCAGAATGGTTTGCTATAAATACCAAACCATTTGTTAGTTTTGAGTAACCTCTTAGGACATATTTTCACATACTCTCTCAACTAACTCAGTAACCTTTTGATTTGTGTGATTCTCTTATGTAGCAAGGGACTTCACAAGATCATTCAAGAAGTTACAAGCTTCAACTCTAAAGTTGCAAGTCTTGGTAGCTTGGTCATGTATAAGCTTTGGTAGTTTATACTTCATGTGTGTCATGTATATAGAAGTAAGTGGTTAGTATTTTAGGCCTCAAAATACGTAGTGTGTTGGGAGTTGTTGTACCCTTGTAAAAGAACTAACGGGAGTGGTTGTACCCTTGGTAAAGAACTCGACATCTAGCTTAGTGTCGGTAAATGTGTAAGTGACGATGGGAGTGGTTGTACCCATGCAAAAGAACTCGACATCTAGCTTAGTTTCGGTAAAAGTGTAAGCGACGTTGTAAAGGTTTTCTCCGCCGGTGAAAGGAGCTTGTTGATTAGTGCTTATAACTCTCGAGTTGGAAACTCGGGGCGTGGATGTAGGGCAAGGAAAAAGAGTCCTTGTAGCCGAACCACGATAAACAATCGTGTTGTGGTTTGATCGTTTCTTTCTTTATCTTTGCTCATTACATGTTGTTCTTTTGTTAAAATAGCTAGTTACATATAAAGCTTTTCAAAGAACGAAACAAGTAAAGATGTGTTTATATCTTCAAACAAAAGTAAAGCTTTTCAAAGAACTAAACAAGTAGAGTTAGGATCATCACAAGCAAAGCTTTTCAAAGTATGAAACTAGTAAAGTTAGAATTGTTATTCACATGAAAAGCTTTTCAAAGAATCAAACATATAACATTGTGTTTATATCTTTAAGCAAACGTAAATGTTTTTAAAGTTATTCAAGTTAAAAAGGAATTAAAAAGCGGTAAACTATTCAACCCCCTTCTAGTTTTCCACAAAAACTTCACAAACACTACAGATTCATAAGAAATAATCTCAGCTTTTCACAAATCTAGCATAAAAAACATTAACATGGTTTATGTTTCTCAACTCTTTAGATCTTAACCTCAATTTATGTTTCATGTGTAAGTTCAATGAAAATACACCCAACGAAAGGTTAACATTAGAGTTCATGATCTACACAAGGATTGAGTGTGGAACAAACTGGGAGAAAGACCCTGATGAACACCTTCAATCCGGTTTCTTGTATTTTCCTTCCCCGTCCCATGCAAGATCAACCTATGCAAAGGAAAATTACTCACTAGGCGGGTTGGAGTATCAAATTTTATCACTGAAAAATAACAAAGAATGTGGCAAAAGTGTGTGACAAAATACTGTCTTGTAATTGTATTTAAACAAATTGGGTATTGTAATTGCATTTGCCTTAGTTATTCAATATTGAGGAAGCTTTTGTTGATAACCACTAGGAATATCAACTACAATTTAAATCATTATGAATATCAATGCTACAAAATCATAAATAAGTGGAAAAAACATGTCTTCAAATTCTTCACAAAAATAAAAGAATTGAAAAATCAAATTCTTCAAAACAAAAAAAAAAAAAAAAAAAAAAAAAAAAAAAAAAAATCTAATTCACCAAAAGCACCAGATGAAAAAAATTCAATTCCGATACTTGAACTCACGAAAAACATCGTTTTTTTATGTTCAGTGTTGTGGACGTATGGTCCGGACTGAGCCAGGAATGGGTCAGGCCTGGGTAGCCAGCGGCCTACTTTACGCACTTTGTGGACGTATGGTCCGGACTGGGCCAGGAATGGGTCAGGCCCGGGTAGCCAGCGGCCCACTCTACGCGTTAACCCTAATCCATGCCCTATAAATACATGGATGGGATCTCTTTATTGACTACGACCAAACAGGTTATCCTAACCCTAATTCTCATATATGCACCGCGCATCACATACTAACTTGACCGTCGGAGGTGGATCCCGGGGCTACGGCCTCGGGTCCACTCCTAACGGGTTCTCTTTGTTGACAGGTCTATTTAGGGCTGAGAAGACGACTAACGGCCCAAGGAGAGTCGCTGAATCAGTCCACGCCAGATTATGCATCAACAAGTTGGCGCCATCCGTAGGACACACTACGACAAGTTTTGTGCTCTCACATCACCGGAAAGCAACCATTGAGTTCAAAAAACCGGTACCTCTTTACCAATATATATTATTTGATCGTGTCTGCTAGTGTACGAAACACAACATATACACTGACATGAATTAAAAGCAATTCGTTTTTTCCTTGGTCAAAAGTTACGGCTAAAGACCACGTAAAACAAATCCATATTTGACAAGGATTCTAATTCTTGTTTTGTATTTGATAAGCCAGGAAAAATATATACATATCTCAATATTAATATAACTGACTTCTATTACGTAATATTTATTTGATATATCTCTTATATACGATTGCTTCGATTTAACGTATATCACTACGGTAGATATCTTCTAAATATTCAAAAGATTTTACATAAATCTTTAACCTTGATAAACACGATTTTATCTATCGCTATGAGCGCATTAAATCCGCACGATTGGATCTATTTTATCTTTTAGCCGCGAAACAGCGCAGTCACGATAAATCTACCCGCATCAGGCCATGCATTCGGAAATCTTCGCAGATTGGCGTCATGCGCGCACTGTCATGTACAGGCACCACGATGCTAGTCAATCGCCATGAGCGCACTGTCACTGTTACGTACAGGCACTGGACGAAAGCCGTGGTCAACTGCGATCATCCACAAACGTTAGAGTCTATGCGGTCACGATAAATCCATCTGTGTCTGTGCGTGCGATTGAAACTATTAGTTGCGGTCATGGTACATCCATCCGCGCCATTGTTTTTTCTATAATAAAAAAGAAAAAAAAATAATTGTTTATTTATGTAGTTTGTAAAACCTCACGATAGGTTAGAACAATAAATTATTTATGTCCGTGCGATTAAAACCTCACGATAGGTGTAATTCACACTACTACTTCTTTTATATATTATATATGCTATGTGCTATATTTTTGTTATGCGCTTATCTTTTACCTCATTAGTATTTTCTCAGTCGCGATTCGCGGCATATACTTCTAATATTTGCATTGAGTATTTTTCAGGATTTGATTACTTAAGTTTAATACTCCTACACGAGTAGCACCATCAAACTTGGGGGGCTACCAGGGTATATAATACCACTGCGCGCGACAGCGTTACGCAGGTATATTTGGAAGCAGATCGTACGTAAGAGGTACTGCAGGCCCGGTACAAAGACGAATTTAAATATTCGCACCATCTTGCCGCATGGGAGACGTCCTATGTCGGTTGTAAAGACGCGCAAACCGCGCACATCTGTCGCGAACAACGCGCACCCTTGTCGCACAATGTTGCACATTTGTCGCGAACAACGCGCACCCTTGTCGCACAATGTTGCATTCTTGTTGCGCACTGCGCGCATTCTTGTCGCGGACAACGTGCACCTCTGCCACAGAAGCACGTCTTCTGTCGCACAATGTTGCATCACTACTGGTATAAAAGGTATGTCCTTACCCAGGATACAGCATAGGAATCCACCTTCACCACGGACACCTTTACCATTGTGAGACAATCACAATCGCAATCCCAGTGCGCACTGTCGCATATGGACTGCGCAATATGATTCATCCCTTACGTGCATATAAACCCAGTGTGCACCGTCGCATTTGGTTGATTGAGCCTACGCAGCCATAAACAGAACTTAAGTTTAGCATAACATAGCCATGCGCTATGTCATACTAAACTCGGGGGCTTGTGGACGTATGGTCCGGACTGAGCCAGGAATGGGTCAGGCCCGGGTAGCCAGCGGCCTACTTTACGCACTTTGTGGACGTATGGTCCGGACTGGGCTAGGAATGGGTCAGGACCGGGTAGCCAGCGGCCCACTCTACGCGTTAACCCTAATCCATGCCCTATAAATACATGGATGGGATCTCTTTATTGACTACGACCAAACAGGTTATCCTAACCCTAATTCTCATATATGCTCCGCGCATTACATACTAACTTGACCGTCGGAGGTGGATCCCGGGGCTACGGCCTCGGGTCCACTCCTAACGGGTTCTCTTTGTTGACAGGTCTATTTAGGGCTGAGAAGACGACTAACGGCCCAAGGAGAGTCGTTGAATCAGTCCGCGCCAGATTATGCATCAACAAGTGTCTTTAAACGATCTCAGAACAAAACGGATGTGGCTTATGGAGTAAGTTCAGTGTCTAAATGAGGAGAAGGAATAACGTGTTGTAATGTTTGTTAGAAAAGTTGCGTTTTAGTGTATTTTTAGTTTTTAGAGTAAATTACATTGTTCGTCCTTGTGGTTTGCGTTGACTGGCGTCGTTAGTCCCTTGACCAAAAAAACTGCACCGTTCGTCCTTAACGGGCAAACGTTTGGCGTCGTTAGTCACTCCCCCACTAACGCTTGTTAAGTGTTGTTACACCTGTAATCCCATGAGGGTATACTAGTCATTTCGCAAACCAAAAGGAAGAATGGTGCAATTTTTTTAACACGTTCGTAAGCTCCGTTTTAATATGTTTTCGTCTCTTTTTTTACGTTTTTGTCCATTTTTTATCGTTTTCGTCTCTTTTTTATTTTTACGTTTTCCTCATTTTTTTTCGTTTTCGTCTGTTTTTTTACGTTTTCATCTGTTTTTTTACGTTTACGTCTGTTTTTATAACAACCCACAAACACCCATTACTATCATTCCAAATACAAATACCTATAGTAGGTATTTCACAGGTAAATTTTTGCTTTTTATATGAATTATTACTTGCATGACTCACTAGACCTGCTCACGTATCTACACAAGCCAAATAACTCAACACTCACATCCTATAAACCCCAAGTATGTCAAGCATAAAATCATAACAACACCATAATAAGTAATTCACCAATCTAAAACATTAAACATAACACATAACCCTAATAAACACTAAACTAAAACTTAAGTAGGATTATGTGCTTATCTGAACCTATATGCTTAGTTCAACTAGTATGAATGTGTCCAAGGCTTAAGTATGAGTTTCCTTAGGAATATTAGGATATATTAGGACTATTAGGCTATAGAATAAACCATTTAAAAACTTAGATACAAACCCCCTAAGCCCTAAACCATAACTAGGTCATAGTTAACTAGAATTAGGTCTAAACCATCCCAAAACTTCCCCATAGGTCACTACCACTTAGTATAAACCTCTTAGAACTTAGGAATAGTTATTAGGCACTCATAGGACACTAGTCTAGGCACTAAACCATAGGATAAACCCTAGTCTCTCACTAAACACACTTAGGTCATTTAGGTTAACAAAACTAAGTCAAACCTTTCCAAACATTTCCCATAAGTTACCCTCACTTAGAATAAACCCTTTAGGTCTTAGGATTAGTCACTAAACACACTTAGGAACATAACTTAGGCACTAAACCTTAGGTAAAACCTTAAACGCTTAATAAGTAGAACTAGGTCTAAACTTAACTAAAACAAGTAAAACCTAAACATAAGCACCTCAAACACCTCAACCTAGCACCCTAACACCTTAGTCAAACCCAAGCACACACCCTAACACCTCTAAGCACACACCCTAACACCTCTAAGCACACACACAAGTAGGTGCATCACCTACTTGACTAATCCACCACTAATCCTCCACTAATCCACCCTAAACCTCCACTAAACCACCACTAATCCACCCCTAATCACCCTAAATCATCCCTAACCCACCAAGCAGCTTACAATCACCTCCAAGCTAGGTGGTGGATCACCTCCTTGTAAGCTACTTATCCACCCTTTCCCCTAAACCGCCTCCACGGCTTCTCCTCTCCCCTAGCTACTCCTAGCTCGTCCTCATCACCTCCTAGCCTTGCCACAATACACTCTAGCCTTGCTTGCTCACCCCTCCCCCTTCGTGACACCTAAACACCCCGTACCACCCCAAACCGCCTTACCGCGGCCTATAAATACCCTCCTCTTCCCTCATTTCTTCTCCACACGTCTCCCCCTCCTCTCTACCTTACATTTCTATAGTACTAAGCCTTTAGAAGCAGTAGGATACGAGTAGCTAGGTCTTGGTTGAGTTGTGTTGTGGTTTGAAGTCGAATGAGCCCTAGAAAACCCTAGAAAAGGCCACGTAAACCCCCCTAGCCAAGTAAGTCTTACATTTAGTTAATTTAGCTTTAGTATAGTCTTAGATAGATTTAGAATGCCTTAAATACCCTAGGAACCCTTGCATGAGCCTTGAACCCTTTCATTTGCTAGTTTAAGTTTTAAAACCATAGATCGAGTCATATACTTGCATGCATGCTATAAGTCATTACTTTAGGTCATACACTAGTTATAGATAACCTAGATAAGCTAAAATAAGTAAAACATAAGCTAGAAAACTTAGTTGCTAGATAAAATATAAGTTACATGCATATTAGGACTAGTTTTGCAAAACTTTACATGCATAAGGGTATCTATCATAAATTCCTGAAATTATAAAGTCTAGGGACTGTTTTTGACATTTCCTAGAAGTTATACGTGTAAGGACTAGTTTTGCATAATATTAAAACTCTAGGATAGATATTAAAATAAGAATAAACTAAAAAGGACTAAAAACGTAAATATTATAAAGTTAAAGGTTAAAATGGTAAATATAGAAAACTTAGGAGTCTTAGGTTAGTTACTTAAAATATAGAAGTCTAGGGACTAGTTGTGTCAAGTATAGATAGTTATTAGTATAAGTAATATAAATTTAGGGTAGAAAACGTAAATATATATACTATAAGGGTAAAAAGTGAAAATATCACATAAGTATAAAACCTAAATAAAGTTAGAAGCATAACACAATACTAGGGAGCTTCATGCGAGGAGTACTATGTGGATATTTCGTTTTGACGAGTTTGTTGGGTTTACGAATTAAAGTGCCCTGACTCCTCGAACGATTATTGCATATACTTCTGAGATATGATGGCCCAAACGGTGATATGATTATAACTAAACCCTAATAACAACATAACTCAATAATAGGGAGCTTTGTGTGAGGAGTATTAACTTCTGAATTATGATGGCCCGAACGGTATTATGTTGATAACATAATACAATCTTCATGTGAGGAGTCATATACTTCTGAATTACAATGGCCTGAACGGTGTTATGTTATATATAAAACATTAACAAACCTAAAAACAATAACTTGAGAAACATAAACATGATAACTAAAGCTTGACATACATATAAAAACCAACAACACACTAGGATACGTGAGTAAGGCGGTCTAGTTTCCGAGTCACTATTTGCATCACTTAGATTACTCTAAACCCAGGTGAGTTCATAGCCTCATACTTTTTAAATTCTGTGAGTTTTCATAGCCTCATACTTTTTAAAATGCTTTCACTCTAAATGCTTTATAAACCCTGTGAGGGGGATACATGCTAAATGCTTTACTTAAAACCGAATACAAGTCTTTTTCTTTGGTTGTTTGCACGAGTAAACTAACTGCCACCACTACATAACCAAAATTCATGAATCTAATCGTTTGGGATATTTTACCCACGCGAACGCAAATATAGTAGATAGATCTATTGGAGTTTGACAACTCCCGTTGGTATTAACACCCCACTAGATGGTACCAATAAGTACTATATTTGAATCCACTCAAGGTATAACTTTGGCAAGTTATCCTTCCATTCCCTCATGTTGGGTCTGCAGCCCACATGACCCGGATCATTAAGGTGTGATTCATGAGCTTAGTGCAACATACTAAACTCCAGATAATTGTGCATGCATCACAATTATCACAAAACTTGCATTTTCTCAGATGGGTATAACAACTGAACCCAGGGAACTTGTATTCACTAACCCCAAAACCTATTATTCTCACTCAACACCTAGTGTTGACTTTTTAAGCATGTATTCTAGGTATATTACTTCTATGGATCCATGGCAGAAGGAGGTACTGAACTCGGAGGACTTTTCATGGTTATCGTTCAAACAAAACCAACATAACTCTTAGATTTTTGGGACCTCATCAAAAATAAAAGTATATCTTTTATAATTAAAACTCTGATAATTATGAATGATAACTAAATTTCCAAAACGTCTCTTTTCGAGTCGTTTTCTATTACTGTATATGTGATTCTATGAAGTAATACCCCAAAGACTTTATCCGCTGCGATCAGTGAAAAATGAGGGTGTTACAGTTTTTTTACGTTTTTTTCGTAAGTTCCGTTTTAAAGCGTAGGAAAATGTTAGAACAACGGAAAAAAACGGACGTAAACGTAAAAAAACATACGAAAACAAAAAAAAAAAAACAGACAAAAACGTAAAAAAACGAAAAAAAAACGGATAAAAATGTAAAAAAACGGAGGAAAACGTAAGAAAAAGACGAAAACGAAAAAAACGGACAAAAACGTAAAAAAGACAGACGAAAATTTATTTAAACAGAACTTACGAACGTATTAAAAAAATGCACCGTTCGTCCTTTTGCATTGTTCGTCCTTTTGGTTTGCGAAATGACTAGTATACCCTCATAGGACTTCAGGTGTAACAACACTTAACAAGCGTTAATGGGGGAGGGACTAACGACGCCAAATGCTTGCCCGTTAAGGACGAACGGTGCAGTTTTTTTGGTCAAGAGACTAACAACGCCAGTCAACGCAAACCACATGGACGAACGGTGTAATTTACTCTAGTTTTTAATATACAATTTTGTTGTCATGTTTGTTTTCTTCGATTTAATAAAAAGTACTAACCAATCTTTGTACTTATATTGTTTCCATGCTCTAGTAATTCGGTCCGCATATGTTTTAATGTGTTATTAGTAATTCAACCCACATACATAGTTGTTGATATATGTTAGCCGATTTCAATCAGAAATCTCTACTTTAACTTATTCGCAAGTAATTCGCATGTAACAAGTAACAGATTTAGTCAGGTAATCAACACCGACTGATATGTCATATGCATACCACATGTATATCGAATTCACATTAGGTTCGCAATATAGTCATAGTTGATGGCACTTTTCAGTTGTGGTCTTATTGATTTGTTGTTCAGCAATTTGCAAAAATAAATAAATAAATAATAAATTATTATTATTATTATTATTATTATTATTATTATTATAGCGAGTACAAAAGATTGTTCATTAAATTTAATAGTTGGTATTAAGAATTGATTGTTACGAAAAAATGTATTTTGGATTAGGCACTTGGGCACTATAGGCAGTAAAAAAAATAAAAAAGAAAAGAAAAGGGATGGCTCGATTCCTAATTGTTCCAGTAAGGCTTCGTAATAATATTGGTCTACAAAATGTATAATTTGGTTATGTTATGCTAGTGTGTAGAGACTAATGTGATAACTGTGTGCATTGTCGGTCTTTTATCATCTTGTCATTTAGTAAAAACAGTAATAATTTTAGTAAGAGTATTGATTGACATTCCTGCTTAAATTTGTGTCTAAAAAAGAGATGATGATATATGGCAAGATTAATGGTAAATGTTAAAGCATCCACTATAGTGGGTTTATGAAAAGGTAAGAAAGATGAAAATGTTTATGTTTATTTTAACTATAGTAGACACTTATTTCATGTTTATATGACATGAAGAAGTCTTAATTCTTGAACCTCTTTATAAATTCAATATATTTAATGCATTTGTTAAAATATACGTTTTATGAACTTGCAAAGGTTTATACTATAGCGATTGCAGGTTTATAAAATCAAAATGTCTAAAATTTATTGATGTATTAATGTATAAATTTTTGTAAAAAGTTTATCATAGTTGATGCTCTTATGAGTGAGAAATTGTTGAATTCACTTGTCAAACATTGAAGTGGTTAGACATAATATTAGTCATGTGAATTAGATCTCCTAATTATTTTCCTTTTAGTAATATGTCACAAAATTAATTCAAGTTAAAAATTAATGTCACCTTGTGTGACAGTTTTGCAAATTTCCCTTTATTATTTGCTTTAGAGATATGTTTTTTCTTAGAACCTTAGTCGCTAATATTGATAGTACGTATTTTAATATAAGAGATGGGCGACGACTTGATAGGCTTTTATTATGTAAAGATAGAAATATGGTTTTTTCGGTGTCTTAATCAGTATTGTGTTACGTGTATTTTAGTTACTAAACGCGGAGACGTTTCTTTCAATTTAGCGTATTGTTTGGTTTGTTTTTTCATGGTAGTGGAAGTCAAGATGCGGGTTCGCTAGTTTCCATATCATTACATCATCTAATTAGTAAACGCATCCACAACTAACAGAATCAAACAAACCCACAAAGATACTTAAAGAATGACACACCATAGAGTGCTAGAAGAACATACTTTTTACTTTATGTATTATCTTTTACTACTCATATTCTTTTTCACCATGTTCATGGATGACTGCAAATACTGATATATTTAAACAAAAATTCACACCATATCCTTTGTTCCCGATTTGCTATCTTAGCTTTGGATAAGAATTCATATCTATTGTTTTTTTTTAAACATGGTATACATATATTTAAAATTAGAAATCATTCACTATATGTCATTTCCTTTGTTCTCAATTTGCTCTTTTAGTGACTAAATTTCTTTTAAATTTACTAGACGAGTACCCGTGCGTAGCAACGGGATTTTATAGCGGCAGATAGTTTTAGTGATAAAAAAGTTTATGGGTTATAAACGAAAAATAATAAACGTTTGAGGATTTGGGGATTAAACATAATGTTTTGAAACCCGGTTCGACCCGGGTGGTTGAACCGGTAAAACTGTTCTGGTCAAAAAATGGGTCAATTTAAACCGGGTAACCCCGACTGATTGGGTCAAAAACGGGTTTAATTAATCCGGGTCAACCCGTGCATAGCAATGGGATT
The DNA here is from genome assembly GCA_030686995.1 of Artemisia argyi. Taxonomy (NCBI): domain Eukaryota; kingdom Viridiplantae; phylum Streptophyta; class Magnoliopsida; order Asterales; family Asteraceae; genus Artemisia; species Artemisia argyi. The sequence goes on from CM060709.1 coordinate 190,996,443, forward strand.
TTATAGCGACATATAGTTTTAGTGATAAAAAAAAATTTATGGGTTATAAACGAAAAATAATAAAAGTTTGAAGATTTGAGAATTAAACATAATGTTTTGAAACCCGGTTCGACACGGGTGGTTCAACCGGTTGAACCGTTCCGGTCGAAAAATTGATCGATTTAAACCGGGTCAACTTGCTAGGTTGGGTCGAAAACGGGTCAAATTAAACCGGTTCAACCCGTCGGGTTTGAAGCATTCCGGGTTAACCCGGTTTGTGATTTGTATTAATTGTTTTAATTGGTTGTATTTAATTTGGTATATACGTTTTTAATTGGTTGTAAAATGTGAGTAAATCATTGTACTTTTAAGTAATGTGATGTTTTAATAAGAGTATTAATTATATTTCATAATTTCCTTTAATAAAATTTTTTAACATTTCACATTACATGACTTTTCACTTTTCCACTTTGACCATTTTTTTTTATATGTAAGATAAAGTAGATGAGACAAGCTTTTCTTATTTTGTCTTATCAGTTTTATGTAAAAATGTGGTTTAATTAATGAACCCAAAAGTAGTTGAATATAAATGCAGTCAAAGAGAGCGTTCCTTGGTATAGTTGTTTTTCAAATAAAAATATTGTAAATTGGGAGGCTGAAACAGGTTACATAAGTTATGAACTGCAATAATTTTAATAAGTTGAATAATGGTACAACAAACTATCACATGATCATAACAAATTCTGATTTATTTATTTTTTTACTCATACTAGTACAAAAAGAGAAAGAAAACAAAGTGAATGTCGATCCAGTGAAGACACAAAACATCTGACAAAAGAAATTTCCGAAGAATCCACAAAACAATTTAATGTGCTGAGCGAGTTATAACCCCACCCGGGTCACTGGGTGGGTTTTAGCATGTTTAAAGGACCAAAGCATTCCAAAAAGCCCAGCAAATCGATTAAACAAACAACCCAATATGATCTGTATTGGACCCTGACATTGGTCCATAGGATCGACCAACATGTAATTTATCATGCTTCATGCCTTCATGGTAATAACTGTCACCCAAAAGGCACATCAGAGGGCCAATTTTCGTTGCATTTGTTGTGCTTACTGGAAAGAGGGCTACCAAATCCACAAGTTAATCGCTTTAATGAGTTGCAAATAGTTTGATCAAAGAGCAATGTCATAATTCTAACCACTCTAGATGCATCAAATGAGGTTGTGTTGGCCATCCAAAGTCCTAACAACCTGCTTTAAATACAAGGCCACTTTCTAGTTACACATACAAAAGAATAGCCTCATCTTGTTGTAAACTTTTAATACATGTCAAGGCATGTACAACTAAATATAAAATATGTTATTACTCAATACAACTAAATCCTTTATCCACTCGGGCCACTCGCCCTACTTCATCCTGTATTTTTGTAAAAGTTGCAATACCTGCTATGCAATTAAAAAATACCAACCACACATCTTTAACTATATTCATCTGACCTTAACTCATTAAAGCCCACAAAATAGTTTTAGTCTTGAGATATTTTACCTGATATGGTCTCCTTGTTTCATCAAGACTTAATCAAATTGCAAGACCGCAAACTATGGAATGTTGAATACCATCACACAAGAAGTTCTCTAAACACCATTCCCTGATACGAGACACAAGAAACAATATATCGTTTTCTTAATGCACAGCGAACAATTTCATGCAATATAAATGCCACACTTTCGTCGTTACCTAGTAGTCAATCAACACGTTAAATGTCATTGAATTGATTTGACAATATCAGAAGCCAAAGAATAGTTTAAAAAAACTCAAACCACACTTCTTGTGCGCCCTAGATCGTAAAGCACAACTAAGAGTCAGGACCTGATATCAACCTGTGCAGTCAGCCCAGCTGCACAGAGCCTCACACTTTGAAGGGACCCATTGAGTCTATTAATTATTAAAGGACCCATTACATGCAACGTTTCTTATGTATAAATAGACGACTTATTAAAAAAACTTATTGAACAAGCAACAACCGATGTTATATATTTCCATATGAGTTTTTCTTTTAAGTTTCTCTCATATATATGTTTGTATAACATAAAACGTAATAGAAAAACAAGTTTATATATACTTGTGATCTTGTCCATATTAAGAGGGTATAGAGGTTGTGTGGTGATAAACAAATTGAAAAAAAAAATAATAATAAAAAAATAATAATAATAATAAAAAAAAAAAAAAAAAAAAAAAAAAAAAAAAAAAAACACCTAGAAAGGGGGAGTTATTAGCCGAAACAAGAGACTTGGATGAGATGGAAATGGATAGATGGAAGGAAGTGAAATTAGGATGGATAGAAAAAGATAAATGCAAGAATGAGATGTTGAAGCAAAACTTAGAATTAAATGGGTTTTAGGAGGAAATGAAAACTCGAAATTTTTTCATTCATATAGGAGGAATGGTAAAAAAAACAAGAATAAATGGTTTGATGGTGGACGTGTCGTGGAGTGAGGAACCATATATAATTAAGTCTAAGGTGTTCGAGTATTATAAAGATACATTTAAAGAAAGTAACTTTCAAAGACTGATTTTGTCTAACAACTTGTTCAAGTCTATATCGGTTGCCGAGAAAGATGAGTTGGAATGTGAATTTAAAGAAGAAGTGTGGAATGCTATTAAGGGTTGTTGAAGTAGTAAAGCGCCGGGGCCCAATGGTTTCAATTTTTATTTCCTAAAAATTCATTGGGAAATTATCAAGAGGGATATTCTTTTGGCAATTAAATGGTTTTGGAGTACGGGAGAGATTTCAAGGGGTTGTAACTCCTATTTTATTACTCTTGTTCCTAAAGTACAAGATCCGATGGGGCTATCTGACTATAGACCAATAAGTTTGATTGGTTGTTACTACAAGATTATAGCAAAATTCCTTGCCAAGAGAATTAATAAGATTATTGGAAAGGTGGTGGGTGGAGAATAAAATGCTTTCATACAAGGAAGGTACATTCTTGATGGGTGTTTGATTGGAAATGAGACGTTTGATTATTTGAAGAAAAAAAATAAGAAAGCTTTTTTAGTTAAAATTAATTTTAAAAAGGCATATAATAGAGTTAATTGGAATTTCATTCATCATACGTTAATTCAAATAGGATTTGGTGAAAAATTGTGTAAATAGATTGAAGCATGTCAAAAGTCGGCTCAAATATCTATTCTCGTTAACGGGTCACCAACAATGGAATTTAAAATGGAAAAAAGGGTTAGACAATGTGACCCACTTTCTCCTTTTTTATATCTTATAGCGGCGGAAGGGCTAAATCTTGTTCTAAGAGAAGCGATTCAGAAACTATTTTGTTGGGGTCAAAGTAGGTGAAATGGGGGTTCCTATCTCTCACTTACAATATGCAGATGATACTTTAATTTTTGGGGAGTGGTGTTTGGCTAATGCAAGGAACTTATTGAGGATTATGGAATGCATCCAACAAGCGTTGAGGTTGAATATTAACAAGAACAAAACCAAAGTATACGGTATTGGGTAAGTAATGATGAAGTTGTCCACTTTGCTAGTCGTATGGGGTGTTCGGCTTAACAATTACCCTTTACGTATCTTGGTATCCCTATAGGTGTATCAATAAAAAAAAGTGCTAATTGGAATGTAATAATTGATAAGTTTAAGAAAAGGTTAAGTAGTTGGAAAACTAGATCGTTGTCGTTTGGGGGTAGATTGACTTTGATAAAGTCGGTTCTTGGAAGTTTGGCCCTTTATTACTTCTCTTTATTTCGTGCTCCAATGTATGTTCTTAAAAAATTATAAAGTTTGAGAAAACAATTCTTTTGGGGAGGTAACGATGAGATCCGAAAAACGGCTTGGGTTAAGTGGGAAACAACCCTCCAAAAACGCAAAATGTGGGGTTAAATATTGGTAGCCTTAAAGCATCTAATTGGGCTTTACTTAGATAGTGGTGGTGGAGATTTCGAGTTGAAGAAAATAGACTTTGGGTTATGATCACTAAAAGTATATATGGTGATGACGGGGGTTTGAAGGATATAGGCAGTGATACTTGGTATGGGAGCGGGAAATGGGACGACATAGGTCGGTAGAGATATTGAAGCTTCACGCATTAGTTTTTACTCATCTTTCGTGAAAAAAATGGGTAACGGTTTAAGTACTCGATTTTGGCTAGACCCTTGGATCGGAGATGGAGTTGTGCTAAAGGAAAATTTCCTAGATTATTTAGATTGGAAGTAAATGAGAGTTTTTTGGTGGGTGAGATGAGGTTGTGTAATGGTGAAACTTGGGGTTGGGGTCGGAGTTGGAGATGGGTGAGGAGTCCTCGAGGAAGGGGCTTGGGTGGGTTTATAGAATTGACGAACTTGATAACTTTTTTTATTCCAAATGTTTTAATTTTAGATTCTTGGAGGTGGATTCTTGAAAAAGATGGTTGCTTTACCGTAAAAGGTCTTAGAGAACTAATTGATGAAAAAATTCTTCCTCGACCGAACGTGGTACAAAAGACGAAATGAAACAAGCCAAACCCTAGAAAAGTTAATATCTTTATTTGGCGTCTACAACAAAAAAGAGTCCCGGTGTTCGATTGGCTTAACCATCTTGGTATTGATCTTAAGTCTATACTTTGTTCGCATTGTGGAAACGAGATTGAAACGGTGGAGCATTGTTTTTTAAGGTGTCATAGAGTAATAAAAGAGTGGGAATTTTTTTTCAAGTGGTGTGTGGAAAACTAGAAGGGGGTGGGGGTTGAATAGTTTTCCCCTCTTTTTCGTTTATAAAAAGTTTATTTCAAAATGTTGATTCGAATTTATTCAATTGTTTGTTTGAAAAACCTTCAATTAGAGTTTAGAATGAAAACAACATATAATCAATATGATCAATTATATATATGAGCTTTTGGATTAGTTTTCCAAACTTAGTTTTATGAATGGAGCTTTGGTTGATCTTTATGTAAATACGTTTTCCTTTTAAAATCTTAAAACGTTTTGTATCAAATTATCTATCAAGTTAAACTCAATATAAGAAGTGTGAATAATAATCTATTAGACCATATCATATAATTATACATACAATCACAATATTAACTTGTAACTATAACATAATTAATCATCATGACAATATAAGCAACTATCAACACATATTTGCAAGCATAGATATAAAGCGATAAGTGTAAGAATAAATGTAAAGAGATACGAGAAAGAAAATGCAAACCGGACACGATGATTTATAGTGGTTCGGCTACAAGGACACCTTCCTTGCCCTACTCCACTCCCTGAGTCACCTACTCGAGAGTTTTCTTCACTGCTCAACAAGCTCCCTTTTGGCGGAGAAAACCTTACACAACTTTTGCTTACACCAATTAACGACACTAAGCTAAATGTTGAGTTCTAATAGTAGCTAGAACCAATCTCACAACTTCAATCACTACAAAACTTCTACACGACTTCACGACTTCTTCATGGCTTCACGACTTCACGACTTCTTCACTACTTCACAACTTCTTCTATACTCCACTACATATTCACACATCTACTTCTTCACAGCTACATGACTTCTCTGCACTACTACTTCTTCCCACTACTTCTTACTCACTCATAAACTCACTACTAAGTAAGATCATCTTGATCTACTTTTTACATATACATAACTTACAACTTCACATAAACACTAACTAGATCCTAATACATCTTTGGCTTTATGATAGGGAGAATTCTTCTCTTGCACTTTGAGTGGTGAAGGATTGGATCACTTGAAACAAAGACTTATAATCTTATGATCAAAGGATTTAGAAGGATGTTTTGAAGGGATTGGGACTGAAAATTTTCATGCAAAAGGTGAGGAAAAATTACAGAAATGAACCAGTATTTATAGGCAAGAATTTCTGACAGTTGGAGCGTGCCGGTCCCCTTAATTGTATTGCCGGTCCCCTTAATTATTAAAGGGGCCGCCCATAATTAAGGGGGCCGCCCTACTGAAACGGTCAGAAATCTTTGTCTTTTCTGGTGAAAGTTTATTTGGTGAAAAACTAACTGATTTTGGTTAAAAATTTGAATTCATATATTTGTTATGAATTAAACATTTTCCTTTAATTACCAAAATTGTTTTTCAAAAATATATACCATGTTTATATCATTTTATAAACTTTGTAATGTCTAAATAAAATCCCTTTGATCATAAAATGTATTAGACATTTGTTTGTATATACCTTAAGTGATTGTTGAAGCATACTCGAGACGTTGAGATGTCGAGGCTTGTTGACGTATGAATGCAAAGATGAATTGTGATCACAAGTAACTTAAGCACTTTACGTTATATGTTGTAACTTACATCTTTGTCATCATCAAAACATGAAGAGAATGTTTAGATTAAATATCGTAATATTCATGCCAACAATCTCCCCCTTTTTGATGATGACAAACTATGTAAACTATAACTTATAGTAAAATGTATAAGTTACTTGTTTACACTTCTTCTCCCCCTTTTGTCGAAGCAAAAAGGTGGACTCTTAGACGAGACTTCTACTACGCCTGAACCCTTGTGAAAGAATGTAAAAGGCGAGCTTGCATCATCGTAAGTGAAGCCTTGATCCTATCAACCTTAATGCTCCCCCTTGGTGTATGCTCCCCCTTGGTGTATACTCCCCCTTGGTGTATGCTCAAAACTTGTTTTGGCTACCAAAGAATCGAGTGATGAAGTAATCCTTCAAAACAAAGTTAGTAGACAAGTGCAACTATATATAATGATGATGATAGATATATGCATGATACTAATAGGGGAACAATATATGGACGTAATAGGTATATGCACTAAAAATATGACACATGCAATTATTGTATTTTAAAAACAACAACCTAATTCCTAAAAAAAAATTACCATGACCAAAGCTTAAGACATGATAATGATTAGAACCTAATGCAAAGATTCTACCAACATATTTTGGCGAAAGATGCCAAAATATATATTCTAAAAGGGTTAAAAAAATGAAGATGAGAATGATACGTTCTTTTAAAGACGTAGAAAAGTGAAGAAGGATGAGCGTGAATGAAAAGGGAAGGTAATGACAAAAGGTTGACAAATATGGTTTAGATTAATATATCGTTTGACAAGGGTGGATGATTGGGAATCATGGGATTTTTAGGTGTTTTGTTGGTTGACGACCGAAGATGGATATGTGAATGAGGTGGTGATGGCTCAACAACACTTGAAGCTTGGATATCTTCTTTGTGTTCTTCACTTGCTAGGAAGTGGAAAAGATGCATTTCATAAAGAAATTCGCTTGACTTTTAGGGATTTAAGTTTTGGTGGTGATGACGCACTTAGTAGAATGTAGGGAGTTTAGAGGTGTAGATTTAGGAGCGGAAGAGGTTGATTGAGAGTTTGGATGTTGTTAAAGCGAGGATTTTGGATGAGAACTAGCGAGAAGATACTCAATCCAAGTGAAGTGTTCCTTCAATGAAATGGTTTGTTTTCGGGGAAAGATGCAACAAGGAAAATTGTTGACATGTTTTGCAACTTCTTTCAAGTTGTGGGGTGATGAAGGAGAGCTAGAGGGAAGTTATTCCAAGTTGCATTGAGCAAGGTGTAAGGAAAGAAGAGCACTAAGCTCATAGGCTTCCTTGAGTTCTTCAATGAACTTCAAGTGTTTGGAGAAAGGTGATGATGGTGGATTGTGGTTTTAATTAGGGATGGATGATTGGACATGCAACATAGAAATAACATGTGAGTTATAGGGTGTGGTGGTGACACTCTTTGTGGTGGAGACATGTTAGAGCTTGGGTAATCATGAAAGCATGATATGGATGGAAGATAGGCTTCATGAGTGGATGGAGTTTTTGTTGAATGAGCATCAAGTGAAGCATTGGTGATGAGGTTTGGATTGTTGTTTTGGGATTGTGCATGCTCATCATGAGAAGAAGCATTGGTGGAGCCAAGCATGGGTGTTTGGCTTTATTTGTGAGATGGGTTATTTGTATGAGCATAGGATTTGGGTATTGGTTGATTTGGAACAACATCACTTGAGCTTTGACAAGAGTCAATTTTTCTCCTCCAAATGGGTTTTACGTAGATCTTAGCAACTCTTAAGAGTTTAGATCTTGGGTTGTTGGGGGATGATATGTTTGGTTGGATGATCATTAAGGATGAAGGAAATGTATTTATAGTGTAGGAAAGATGTGGTTTAGGAAGGTAAATTTTGAGGGCATGGAAATAGTGGATGACAAGAGAATTGTAGTATAAAGGATGATTCGGTTTTTCATTTCACATGGATGGTTTGAGGATGTACTGAAGAAGGGTTATGAGGTTTGAGTGTAAGGTAGAAGAATATATGTGAGTGAGTGTGTTTTCCCTTCCCATTAAATTCGTGCTCATCCGGACATAGAGTTATGATGAGGCAAAAAATAAACCACTTTTAGGGGGTCATTTAAGCCCAGAATTGAATTTATTTGATCAAATATTACCCTAAATCGTTCCTTTTGTGATTTTAGGTACTTTGGGAGTGAATTCTAGAAAAGGAAGCAATTCGGACGTTTTTGGAGCATAAAAGTGAAGAAAACGGCAAAGACTTAATTTTCCATGCTGAGAACAGTACCTGACGGCGTCAAGAGGAAGATCCTGATGGCGTCAAGAGTAAAAACCATGACGACCCAGTGCAATCCTGACGGCGTCACAACAAGGGCGTCAAGACAAATTTTGGTGACGGCCTGCATAAGGAGAATACATGACGGCGTCAGACCCAGATCTAGGTAGTCCGAGAAACTATTTGGCAGTGAGATGACGGCGTCAGACTTTTGTTCTTGACGCCGTCACTTATCAAAATATATATATAGTTTTCTATTTTTCATTCATAAAAGAGAGGAACTTGTGTGGAGAAAACTAGGGTCGAACTTTGTAAACCCTAGGTCATATTTTCCAGTGTTTTCAATGGTTTTCACCCCTTGAATCCTTTCATGTTCAATTGAGATAAGTCTTCTTTCAATTCAATCAATATGTCTGTTGATATAAATAAATGACTAAAAACGTTATTCATATCTTTCGATATCTCTATGTTTTGATAATCACAAAACGAAAACTCATCAAACCAAAGATTATGACATAAACAAGTATTTAGTACTACCTCCGTCCCATATTAAGTGTCTACAATAGAATCTTGAAATGTCCCAAATTAAGTGTCAAGATTCTATTCCAACCAATTAGATGAGACTTTAGTGGGTAAAAATTATATTTGATTGGTGGAAAGTGTAGTTAGTGGAATTTCCTAAAACTTTGTGCATGATGTAAATGGACACTTAATGTGGGACGGAGGGAGTAGTAAATACTCATCTTTACCATCTAATCACTTAAGGTATGAATAAACAAAGTGTCTAATGCATTATAAGATCAAAGGAACACTTTTGTTAATCACTAGATATTTATAAAATGTCACAAAAGATTTTATATCTTTTATAAAACATTTTTGGCATTAAAAGAATATGTTTAATTAATTACAAATTTATGAATTCAAATTTTTAACCAAAAATGGCAAATCTAATTCAGAAAAATTTCCCTCACAAAAGGACAAGAAAATACAACGTTCAGGAGGTCGACCCCCTTAATTATACTAAGCGGCCCCCTTAATCATTAAGGGGACCGCCCCCTAATTAAGGGGACCGGCACGCTCCAGAACAGTATTTCCTGGCCCTTTAAATACTGGATCATTCCACATATTTTTCTCACCTTTTTGCACTAAAAACTTTCTGATCTAAACATCCATTTCCTTCCTCTAAAAATCCTTTGATCTTATATACATTGATCTTTGTTTCAAAGTGATTCAAGCCTCAACACTCAAGTGCAAAGAGAAGAATACTTCTATTAGAAGTATTACAACTTAGTATCATCTTGCTATATAAGTTGTTTGTTTATTTCATCTTGTTGATCCTTCATATTTTGGTGAATAAGGTGTATGTATTAGTTAGCTAGATTGTGTTATAAAATCTAGAATTGTTGTAAGTGTGAAGTGGAACTTGAAGTGAAGAAGTAGTGTTTCATAGTAGTGGTGATAGGAAATATTAGCAATAGTGATTAGTAGTGAAGAAATTGGAACTTCCAAGTTAAGAAGACATTGAAGTCTAGAAGTGAAAAGGTGTGAAGAAGGTGTGGTGTGAAAATAGTTGTGAGATTGGTTCTAGCTACGATTAGAACTCGACATTTTGCTTAGTGTCGTAAATCGGTGTAAGCTTTGGTGTGTACGGTTTTCTCCGCCATAAGGGAGGTTATTGACTTAGTGAAGAAAACTCTCGAGTTCGGTGCTCGGGGAGTGGAGTAGGGCAAGGAAGGTGTCCTTGTAGTCGAACCACTATAAATCCTTTGTCTCTCGGTTTGATCTTTCCATCTCTCACTCTTTGCTCGCTTACTTATTAGCTTTTCGTATATAGTTATAATTGTATGTTGTGCATATATTGATTTCACATAAAGATCAAACTAAAACTCATTCATAACATTAATCTTACAAAAACAAACCAAGTACATAAACTTATATTAAAACACTTATACATATATATATGCTTATATATATGATATATGAAATCATAAATTCTTTCCCAACATTATCCATAAGTAGTGTTTATACAAAATCATAAATAAACTAGTATCTACACTTTTGCATTAAAGAGTTTTGAAATTGTACATTATACATAAGTAGAGTTTATACAAAGTCGTTAATAAACTAGTATCTATATTTTTGCATTAAAGAGTTTAGAAATTTTCGTCTAATCTTTAGAAGCTAACTTTTACAAAACAAATAAAACGAAAAAGACGTAAAACTATTCAACCCCCTCTTCTAGTTTTCCACAATTGGTATCAGGAGCCACGTTGTCACACCCCCAGAATCGGGTCCAGCGGAAGCATACAAGTAGCTGGGGTGTAACTCAATTGGTATTACAACACAAGTTCAAAAATGGTTTTCATTTGAATCATTTAGTATAAATAGTTTAATCAAAAATGTTAAATTTACATTGTTAAAAGTAGTGCGGAAGTAGGCCCTTAAAAGTAGTTTAAAACGGTCCCCAAATAAATAATCAGAGTCTTCTATGACCATGCCATGCCCTGCCAAAACCTCCAGTAGCGTGCCATAGGTTAAAACCTGAAAATACATGCTAAAGTGTCAACACGAGGTTGGTGAGTTCATAGAGTTTGTTTAACAAATAAAGTTTATGCATAAGTATGAAAGTTTCCCAGCAAAGGCATCGTAAATCCACTCAGTTACAAGTCCCGCCATAAGAGCCTTGTAACCTGTGTGTTTACAACCCACTGCTACAATATATAGTTTCTCAGGATTATATTCACCCAAGGTCAAGTATAGACACAAAGGCGGGGAACCACCATCCCAAATAGTACCTGTCACCCAACGTCGCCTCTGTTTTGGACTTGGGTGGGGGGTATTTCCCCATAATAGTACTATCAATACCTCTCCTTTGACAGATTACTGGGTGCCATTTCCCAAAGTATAAAAGTTTACTGGGTGTCGTTTCCCAAAGCATAAAAGTTTAAACGTTTCAAGTATCAAGTAAGTATAACACAGTTAAGTATAACACAATCACGTATGTAAAATCAAGTATAAGTATAATCAAGTATAAAACAATCAAGTATAAAGAAAGTATGTTTTGAGTATTTATACTAGTAAGCAAGTAGTTGAGCATGTATCTCCCCCAAAGAGTTAAAACAAGTGTAAAGAGTAAAAGTGGGGCTATGACTCACCTGGTGCGATAGCTACGATGACAAAAGTGGATACACAGAAATGAGGTTCGATCTCTAACCGCAACCTAATATGAATGATAGTGATCTACTTAGATCATGAAAGGATGTAATGAATGCACATGCACATGAAGTCTATACCACTCGTACTTTGAAAATAATAGTTATCGTTGAAATTCAATGTTTTCCGATACTTGGTGAAAATAAGCCCAATTAGCTTCGTAAAGACTAGTCGTGTAATAATATATAAAGTGTTAGTGTTTGGTCTTGGCGTTTTGAAAACCTTGAGATGTCATCTCATTGATGGGTTAATAAACTTTTGATGGTACGTGCCTCAACGGCTAGGAAGGACGGTTCTCCATTGTTCGTTTGGTGTAAGTATATTGTTTAGTGCGCAAAATATTCTCTATTAGAAAAGCTGTCAAAAATATATATAGTTCGTCTAGTTTCAAACGTGTATATCTTAGTCGTTATAAGCCCGTTTTCTATGTTCTTTATATTCCCGGAATCGTGGGACAACATACTAACATATTTTTGATAAGTCGGGATGGCTAGATTTAGTTTTACGCCTCGAAACAGTCGTGACAACTGTTCATCAGCAAAGGATTTTCAGAAAAATAGTTTTCGTCGTTAAACTCGTTTTTAGCGTATCTCCTTCGTTATTAACTCGTTTTTATCCCCGTTTTCGGCTATAGTTTCGTATCGGAGAGTATTTTCTAAATCTTTGGTCAAAAGTTACACCCTTACCCCTGATCTTTCCACGTTTTCCAAAAAGGGACAGCAGGTTTTTATATATGTTTAGAATCCATTTTTAATGTTCCAAACTAGTTTCTAATCCAACCAAACCACTTTCAATCACCACAAATCTAGTCTAATCTTACCATACACCTTCTTAGGGTGTCATGGGTTCCTAAACATCATAAATCAAGTGGATCTAACAAGGATCTAACTATAATCCATTTCTAGAGTTTCAAAGTTATAAAAAGTATAAATAGAGTGGTATAAACTAACATATGCATATGGATCTTGAATAACAACATGAAACTAGAAAAATGAAAGTATGGAAAGATCAACAAGTGATCTTGAAGCTTACTTGATGATTGGATGAGAAAATGTATAATAACCTAGGGTTTTACCACAAAACCCCAACAAGGAACACTAACTAAGCTTGAATAAGACTTGATCTCCAAAAATAAATGGTTTCTTCTTGTTGGTTCATCCTTGGCCGATCCACACAAAAGAGAGAGAGAAGAGAGTATTTTGCTAGGAGTTTTTGTTGTGTAAATGAATAAAAATGTGTGAAAGGAAGTATATATTTGGGTTAGGGGGGAAACAAGATCCATAAAAAGGGGGCTAGGGTGGCTAGGGGGGGGGGGGGGCACCAAGAGTAAAACAAGGAAGAATGTGGCTAATTAATATTGTTGTCTAAATGTTGGATGAGTTAGTGTGTTTTGTGTACACTTTAGGTGTTATCGGGTACCGAGTTATCTAAAAATAAATATTACCGAGGTGAAATAAAATACGACGAAGTTGTAAAAGTTGTAAAATAATATTCCTGATGAGAATCGGGTGTCAAAATAATTATTGGGTTGAAATATCGCAAACCGACGGAGTTATAAGCTCCGACCGTAAAATATAGTAATTGATTTTAAAACACCGGGTAAATTAATAATATAATTTTTATATTATTATTATGAGTATAAAAATGTGTTAGGACCATAGTTGAGATTATCGGATCAATTATTCAAAATAATAGTTCATAAGATAACGTTTATTAGTTTAATAATCGTACGTTTACAAAAATGACGCAACCCACGTATAAATGACAAATTTTCTCCGGAGATGAATAGTGTTTTATGAATAGTAAAATTTTTAAAACGCTTCTCAGAATATCAAACTGACCTCAAAAATGATGAATAGTAAAATGATGAATAGTGATCGATGAATAGTAACCGGTGAATAGTAAATGTGAAAGTTCGGGAAAAGACCAGAATTTACGAGTTGTGACAGTCTCTACCCCTTAAGGAACTTCGTCCCGAAGTTCAGTTAACGTTGGTCTCAGAAGTGTTATAAAGGTGAAGATTCATGAGATGAAACGACCAGTTGACGTGTTTTCAGGCGGCGGTTTACGAGGTGATAAAAAGTATAAGCGTTTTGACAATGAGGGTATACACACACATAAATGAAACATTTGGAAATTGAGTAGAGGATTCAAACCAGACAGAATTTTTATTATAACCATTCTCAGTGTTGCAAAATTCATTTCTGAGTCGGATATAGGTAGTCAGCCTATGTCCCACTATCCCGGGTTGAATATAGGTGACTAGTCTATATTCCACCGAGGTTCCATGAATTTTGAAATACTCAGCTCAGTTATACTACCAAGACGTACAGAAAGACTAAGGCAGGTGACCAAACTCGAGGTCAAAGGATGAAACTATGCAAGGAGAAACATAACATGGGGACATATATGATACGTGAACATGCTTATATGAAAGACAATGATAGAAATCAATTAGAATAAGTGAGTATAATAAACCAGATAATGAGACACAAATCTCATCACCTAAGTCAGCAACAAACCACAAGTGAGGCTTCAGCTTGGCAGGCAGGCACGTGACGGTCATAGGGTTAAGTTTTTCGTAAAAGTAGCTATAGTCTAGGTTTTAAAAACACTTAGTTCGCTATAGCCAGAGCTCTGATACCAATCTGTCACACCCCCAGAATCGGGTCCAGCGGAAGCATACAAGTAGCTGGGGTGTAACTCAATTGGTATTACAACATAAGTTCAAAAATGGTTTTCATTTGAATCATTTAGTATAAATAGTTTAATCAAAAATGTTAAATTTACATTGTTAAAAGTAGTGCGGAAGTAGGCCCTTAAAAGTAGTTTAAAACGGTCCCCAAATAAATAATCAGAGTCTTCTATGACCATGCCATGCCCTGCCAAAACCTCCAGTAGCGTGCCATAGGTTAAAACCTGAAAATACATGCTAAAGTGTCAACACGAGGTTGGTGAGTTCATAGAGTTTGTTTAACAAATAAAGTTTATGCATAAGTATGAAAGTTTCCCAGCAAAGGCATCGTAAATCCACTCAGTTACAAGTCCCGCCATAAGAGCCTTGTAACCTGTGTGTTTACAACCCACTGCTACAATATATAGTTTCTCAGGATTATATTCACCCAAGGTCAAGTATAGACACAAAGGCGGGGAACCACCATCCCAAATAGTACCTGTCACCCAACGTCGCCTCTGTTTTGGACTTGGGTGGGGGGTATTTCCCCATAATAGTACTATCAATACCTCTCCTTTGACAGATTACTGGGTGCCATTTCCCAAAGTATAAAAGTTTACTGGGTGTCGTTTCCCAAAGCATAAAAGTTTAAACGTTTCAAGTATCAAGTAAGTATAACACAGTTAAGTATAACACAATCACGTATGTAAAATCAAGTATAAGTATAATCAAGTATAAAACAATCAAGTATAAAGAAAGTATGTTTTGAGTATTTATACTAGTAAGCAAGTAGTTGAGCATGTATCTCCCCCAAAGAGTTAAAACAAGTGTAAAGAGTAAAAGTGGGGCTATGACTCACCTGGTGCGATAGCTACGATGACAAAAGTGGATACACAGAAATGAGGTTCGATCTCTAACCGCAACCTAATATGAATGATAGTGATCTACTTAGATCATGAAAGGATGTAATGAATGCACATGCACATGAAGTCTATACCACTCGTACTTTGAAAATAATAGTTATCGTTGAAATTCAATGTTTTCCGATACTTGGTGAAAATAAGCCCAATTAGCTTCGTAAAGACTAGTCGTGTAATAATATATAAAGTGTTAGTGTTTGGTCTTGGCGTTTTGAAAACCTTGAGATGTCATCTCATTGATGGGTTAATAAACTTTTGATGGTACGTGCCTCAACGGCTAGGAAGGACGGTTCTCCATTGTTCGTTTGGTGTAAGTATATTGTTTAGTGCGCAAAATATTCTCTATTAGAAAAGCTGTCAAAAATATATATAGTTCGTCTAGTTTCAAACGTGTATATCTTAGTCGTTATAAGCCCGTTTTCTATGTTCTTTATATTCCCGGAATCGTGGGACAACATACTAACATATTTTTGATAAGTCGGGATGGCTAGATTTAGTTTTACGCCTCGAAACAGTCGTGACAACTGTTCATCAGCAAAGGATTTTCAGAAAAATAGTTTTCGTCGTTAAACTCGTTTTTAGCGTATCTCCTTCGTTATTAACTCGTTTTTATCCCCGTTTTCGGCTATAGTTTCGTATCGGAGAGTATTTTCTAAATCTTTGGTCAAAAGTTACACCCTTACCCCTGATCTTTCCACGTTTTCCAAAAAGGGACAGCAGGTTTTTATATATGTTTAGAATCCATTTTTAATGTTCCAAACTAGTTTCTAATCCAACCAAACCACTTTCAATCACCACAAATCTAGTCTAATCTTACCATACACCTTCTTAGGGTGTCATGGGTTCCTAAACATCATAAATCAAGTGGATCTAACAAGGATCTAACTATAATCCATTTCTAGAGTTTCAAAGTTATAAAAAGTATAAATAGAGTGGTATAAACTAACATATGCATATGGATCTTGAATAACAACATGAAACTAGAAAAATGAAAGTATGGAAAGATCAACAAGTGATCTTGAAGCTTACTTGATGATTGGATGAGAAAATGTATAATAACCTAGGGTTTTACCACAAAACCCCAACAAGGAACACTAACTAAGCTTGAATAAGACTTGATCTCCAAAAATAAATGGTTTCTTCTTGTTGGTTCATCCTTGGCCGATCCACACAAAAGAGAGAGAGAAGAGAGTATTTTGCTAGGAGTTTTTGTTGTGTAAATGAATAAAAATGTGTGAAAGGAAGTATATATTTGGGTTAGGGGGGAAACAAGATCCATAAAAAGGGGGCTAGGGTGGCTAGGGGGGGGGGGGGGCACCAAGAGTAAAACAAGGAAGAATGTGGCTAATTAATATTGTTGTCTAAATGTTGGATGAGTTAGTGTGTTTTGTGTACACTTTAGGTGTTATCGGGTACCGAGTTATCTAAAAATAAATATTACCGAGGTGAAATAAAATACGACGAAGTTGTAAAAGTTGTAAAATAATATTCCTGATGAGAATCGGGTGTCAAAATAATTATTGGGTTGAAATATCGCAAACCGACGGAGTTATAAGCTCCGACCGTAAAATATAGTAATTGATTTTAAAACACCGGGTAAATTAATAATATAATTTTTATATTATTATTATGAGTATAAAAATGTGTTAGGACCATAGTTGAGATTATCGGATCAATTATTCAAAATAATAGTTCATAAGATAACGTTTATTAGTTTAATAATCGTACGTTTACAAAAATGACGCAACCCACGTATAAATGACAAATTTTCTCCGGAGATGAATAGTGTTTTATGAATAGTAAAATTTTTAAAACGCTTCTCAGAATATCAAACTGACCTAAAAAATGATGAATAGTAAAATGATGAATAGTGATCGATGAATAGTAACCGGTGAATAGTAAATGTGAAAGTTCGGGAAAAGACCAGAATTTACGAGTTGTGACACACGTCTAGCAAGATTTTTAAAATAGATTGTATTTTAAAACTTGTAACGATCTATGGAATTTGAAAAATATTTAGAAGTGGAATTTACACAACACCACCATTACTTGAAAATGATCATTTTCTTGAATGGAAAAATAAATTTGAAAATTATGTGAAATCAATAGATCTTGATCTTTGGCATATCATTTCAACTGGTGATCTTAAACCAACCAAAATGGATTTTGAAAATCAATATAATAATCTTCAATCCAAAATTGATAAAAACAGTAAAGCCAAATTACTTATTTTCAAAACTCTACCAAGAGTTGAATATGAAAGATTATTTCGTTGTAAAACGGCAAATGATATTTGGAAATGTCTTTTAAAGTTTCACCAAGAGAAATGTAAAACCAAAGATGACAAACTTGATATTGCACAAGAAATAGTTAATCTAGAAAATTTAATAAATAAATATCTAGTTGAAATAAACACATGTACTACTAGTTCAAATGTGATCATTGAAGGTATCCATAACGAAGAATACATGAGCCAAAATCCGAAGAACGAGCATTAATAAATCATGGTGCAACAAGTACGAAGAAGACGATGATAATACGGCTTGAGAGAATATTCAAACAAATGTGAATACAAGTATTGATGGCAAGGACTACATGCTTCTAGATCTAAACGAAACTACAAATAAAACATGGAGCGACATGGACGATGGAATTGATCAACATATAGCATGTGAAGATTATACAACTACTAATAAGGTACAATCCGAAACCGAACATTTTTGCAATGATCAATTTATATTAGAATTTTCAAAATTGGAAAACAACTTCAAACATTTTTGCAACATTGACTCAAAAATGATTCCTAAAAATAAATCTTTAATATTCATTGAAAATAATTTTGAAAAGGAAGTAATTTTAGAAGATAAAATGTCTAGACTTGAAAGCAATATTGAAATTGATCTTAAATGTAAATATTGTCAAGACTATAAACATGAAATTAAAATGGAAAATGAAAAAGCAAAAATTTTAGCAAAATTTGACAATAGCTCTAGATCTTTAAAATATTTACTTAACATTCAAAAGCCATTTTATGATAAAACCGGCTTAGGATTTACCGTAAATGATCCTTCAACAAATTTATCAAAACAAATAAAATTTGTTAAACCTAGTGAAGAAATTTAGAACTAATATTATTTACACTCATTATTTATTACCCTAGTCAAGAAATTCATTGTTTGTTGATTAAAACAAACTATTGATGAATTCTTGTACTTCTCGACGACATCCTCATCATGTGCATTTAAATGCAATGGATGTTCTCAACTAACAAACTCAGACCCATGAGAATCTGGGTACCAAGCTTTTTATCATGTTTAGGTAATTAACAAACGAAGAGACTATTACGTTTTGAATTGCTCACCTCGCTCTATTACTTTTGACGGTTATTGGTTCCTATCACTATGTTTCACATTATGCACATGATTTGCCTATGACGTTGTTGCGGTCACTTATTGTCTCGGCATTTTGTTCTTCACTCTTGGAGTATTGGTTTTATGGTGTGTCCGTTACTATTTCAAGTTGATGGTTCCAAAGCACTATTATTATTAGTCTTCACGACTTGTGATGATTGGTGTGATCGATTAAGCATTTCGGATCAAGCTCCCTTGATTTCTATTGCGTTGGAATGTCACTTTGCTACTTCGACATGTTTTGGGCAAACTTTTAGGATGTCTTCCATTTCTCTCGTGCCCACTCTTTAAGAAAAGCTGGACCTGAGGTAAGTTTTCTTTTCAAAAACTTTCCAATATTACATTATATTAAAGTATGCTTTAATTAGTATATGAATATGATTTAATTTATAAGTTGCCATGCTTTTAGATCATTAATACTAATATATGCATATATGATATTAGAATAATTAACCTTCTTGTTGTTTAGTCTATTATCATTTTTCTTAGTCTTCATTTATATTGAAGATTCTCTATGATCTATAGTAGAATACTTACCATTTATGCTATATGATCTTACTAGTTGCATTAATAGATGTATTATAATTGAGACTGGTTAGTAACTTAATATTATGATGTTCTTTATATATATATATATATATATATATATATATATATATATATATATATATATATATATATATATATATATATATATATATATACACACACACACACATGTCTATCTTGTATCCATAGATGATTTACTTGGTCCCTCTCTATCTCATTGCATTTAGATCATAAATATCTACCATCTCTCTTCCATATCTTTAGTTGTCATTAGAGATGTTTATATGTGACAATGGGCTTAATTGATTCTCTTGAATATGATAAGTTTTCATTTCAAATCCTTTATTTGAAATTTCTTGATTATCAAAATCAAACATCATGTTTAAAACCTTTCTCTTTGAATAACAATCCTTCAAATATCTATATTACTCTTCTTCAAACAACATGTTTAACTATAAGCTACCATAACTTTATTTTAATCAAAATCAAGATTAAATTTTTCTTTTAACATATTATGGAGCAAAACTCAATTTAATGTATTCTAATGCACACTTGAATTCATTTCGAAGCATTGTTGAATAAAACTAAAAACGTTTTTTTTAAAACATATTTGATTATCTCACATGTGTCATACACTTCTATGGAAATGACATTCACAATTTAATCAAATCATTTCATGAGAATCATGGTTTGCCCATATGGATCTTGTTTGTAACAAGACTTGAAGTCCATATAATCACATCTTCCTACTTGTTAATTGTAAGCACTCATTAATATATTTCCTCTAGCCTACATATTATCATTTCCATATAGTTGCATACTTAGCTAGTTTGTTTTATTGCTTCCTTGGTTGCCTATCTTAATTGATCAATTAGTAGATTGCATGATTATTAGAAATTAATTGCCTACTTTTTTTTTAACACTCTCTACATCCATGAATAGTATGCCCTATATTGCCTCAAAGAGTTGAACTTACTTGAATCCAAATCCAAAAACACAACCTTTTTGAAAATTTTCTGCCAAAAACCCATTTCTGACATTCTGGGAATCACCAGATGGGCGGCCCCCTTAATTATATAAGGCGACCCCCTTAATTTTAAGGGGACCGGCCCTTAATTAAGGGGACCGGCCATCTGATGGTCGGGGATACTGTTTTCTTTATGACTTTTTGACCCATTTCACCCTATACTTCCCAAAATTCACAAACATAATTTTTCCCATACTATCCCTCAAAATTTACCTTCCTAAACCACATTTCTCATACACTATAAATACCCTCTTCCCATCATTAATGCCATCACACCCAAACATGTCATCTCCCAACAACCAAAAACCAAAGATTTTAAGAACCGCAAGGATCTCCGTCAAACCCTTTTGGAAGAGGAAACTTGATTCTTGTCATAACTCAAGTGATGTTGTTTCAAGTCAACCAACAACTAAACCTTAAACCCACACTAATGACTCATCTCACAACCTATCATCCACTCATGCCCTCATTAATGCTTCTTCTTATGATGAGCATGCTCAATCCCAAAATAACAATCCCAATCTCTCAATCAGTACTTCACATGTTGCTCATTCAACAAAAACACCACTCACTCATGAAAAAACTCTTCCACCCATTTCATGTTTTCATGACTACCCAAGCTCAACCATGTCTCCACCATCAAGAGTACCACCACCACATCCTACAACTTCACATGCCATTCCTATGTTGCATGTTCAAACCTTCACCCAAGACAACTATCATGTTCCACCATCATCACCTTCCTTCGAACACTTGAAGTTCGTTGAGGAGCTAAAAGAAGCTCATGAGCTTAGTGCTCTTTTAGCATTACATCTTGCTCAACGCAATTTGGATCCACCCCAATCAAGCTCACCATCATCACCACACAACATCAACCAAATTGAGAAGCATGTTAACAATTGTCCTTGTTGCATCTTCCTTCAACAACAAACCATTGCATTGAATGAGCACTTCACTTGGATTGCGTATCTTCTTACTAGATCTCAACAAACACCATCACTTGAACAACATCAAAACCCTCAATCAACAAACCCAACTTCAAATCCACCACCTACAAGCTCCACATCTCCAAACTCACCAACATCCATACAACCAAAAGTTTATCTCCACTAAACCACCAAGCATTTTATATGCTTATGTTTCTCATTTTCAAAATAAAACTCCTCAACCATTTTGGGATTCAAGAAAGTTTGGTGACACTCTTTGTTAGCACATTAGGATGCTCTACTTAGTTTAGTATTCTATATTTATGGCCTTTGTAACAATGATTATGGGTTGACATAATCATTTTCTATTAATGAATGACTTAATATGTGTTTCTAACTATCTTTTGCCATGCTTATTATTTGTTGGTATTATGATATATGTGTTTGCTTGTGCCATGCTTGTGCTTCTAATATTTTTCTTGCAAGAATTCCATTACTCGAACCCTTGGTGCCCTCAAACGAGGGGGAGCATACATCAAGGGGGAGCTTGGCTTAAACCTTTTTAATTCTACAAAAAGGGGGAGAAGTGAATATAAACTCACTAAATACTTTTGTCTAAAAATTAATTCTTGGATTTAATGAGTTTAGGTTTTGTAATCATCAAAAAGGGGGAGATTGTTGATATAAATAAATGACTAAAAACATTATTCATATCGTTCGATATCTCTATGTTTTGATAATCACAAAACGAAAACTCATCAAACCAAAGATTATGACATAAACAAGTATTTAGTAGGAAATACTCATCTTTACCATCTAATCACTTAAGGTATGAATAAACAAAGTGTCTAATGCATTATAAGATCAAAGGAACACTTTTGTTAATCACTAGATATTTATAAAATGTCACAAAATATTTTATATCTTTTATAAAACATTTTTGGCATTAAAAGAATATGTTTAATTCATTACAAATTTATGAATTCAAATTTTCAACCAAAAATGACAAATCTAATCCAGAAAAATTTCCCTCACAAAAGGACAAGAAAATACAACGTTCAGGAGGGCGGCCCCCTTAATTATACTAGGTGGCCCCCTTAATCATTAAGGGGACTGCCCCCTAATTAAGGGGACCGGCACGCTCCAGAACAGTATTTTCTGTCCCTTTAAATACTGGATCATTCCACATATTTTTCTCACCTTTTTGCACTAAAAACTTTCTGATATAAACATCCATTTCCTTCCTCTAAAAATCCTTTGATCTTATATACATTGATCTTTGTTTCAAAGTGATTCAAGCCTCAACACTCAAGTGCAAAAAGAAGAATACTTCTATTAGAAGTATTACAACTAAGTATCATCTTGCTATCTAAGTTGTTTGTTTATTTCATCTTGTTGATCCTTCATATTTTGGTGAATAAGGTGTATGTATTAGTTAGCTGGATTGTGTTATAAAATCTAGAATTGTTGTAAGTGTGAAGTGGAACTTGAAGTGAAGAAGTAGTGTTTCATAGTAGTGGTGATAGGAAATATTAGCAATAGTGATTAGTAGTGAAGAAATTGGAACTTCCAAGTTAAGAAGACATTGAAGTCTAGAAGTTGTGAAGACGTTAGAGATTAGAAGGTGTGAAGACGCTAGAGCCTTGAAGTTGTGAAGAAGTTACAGCCTTGAAGTCGTGAAGGTGTTAGTCCTTGAAGTTGTGAAGAATTTGTGAAGGCGTGAAGATACTTGTGGTGTGAAGAAGTATTGAAGAAGTGAAAAGGTGTGGTGTGAAAATAGTTGTGAGATTGGTTCTAGCTACGATTAGAACTCGACATTTTGCTTAGTGTCGTAAATCGGTGTAAGCTTTGGTGTGTACGGTTTTCTCCGCCATAAGGGAGGTTATTGACTTAGTGAAGAAAACTCTCGAGTTCGATGCTCGGGGAGTGGAGTAGGGCAAGGAAGGTGTCCTTGTAGTCGAACCACTATAAATCCTTTGTCTCTCGGTTTGATCTTTCCATCTCTCACTCTTTGCTCGCTTACTTATTAGCTTTTCGTATATAGTTATAATTGTATGTTGTGCATATATTGATTTCACATAAAGATCAAACTAAAACTCATTCATAACATTAATCTTACAAAAACAAACCAAGTACATAAACTTATATTAAAACACTTATACATATATATATGCTTATATATATGATATATGAAATCATAAATTCTTTCCCAACATTATCCATAAGTAGTGTTTATACAAAATCATAAATAAACTAGTATCTACACTTTTGCATTAAAGAGTTTTGAAATTGTACATTATACATAAGTAGAGTTTATACAAAGTCGTTAATAAACTAGTATCTATATTTTTGCATTAAAGAGTTTAGAAATTTTCGTCTAATCTTTAGAAGCTAACTTTTACAAAACAAATAAAACGAAAAAGACGTAAAACTATTCAACCCCCCCTTCTAGTTTTCCACAATGTCTATGTGTTGTTTGAATATATCTTATGCTTGTCTTGATTTCAACATGCTAGGCTAGATCTATCTTGTGTTTGCTTAGATCTAATGAAACCTAGATGTTAATTATGTGTTGATTACTTGTTTATGGTTGTAATGGATGAATGATTTCAATGTTAGGCTTAAGAAAACTGGCAGATCTCCATTGTGTAACATGCTTGAACGTCTTAGGAAACATGAACCGATGTGTACTAGGTTTTATTGGTTGTATTTAATGCATGAGTAAATTCTAGTGATCCCATGTTAGGAGCTTCTTAGCCGGCTCGACATAGGAGTGAAGTAGGCGCTCATAGGATTGGGGAAGTAAGTACGCCACCCCATGAATGGTATTAAGGAATACAATCCGTCATCCACACAACTATAACAAGTAATTAACGTGTAAAAGATATCTAGGGAGTAGTGAAATCTAAGTAAACACAATTCTCCCACATATTGCTCACAACTTTAGTATAAATTAGTTTACTTTCATTTTTAGTATTTTATTTTGATTGCATCCTTAGTATTGGGTTAGTTGACTAGCAACTAATTCCGCCCAACTCCTTCAAACTCGAGATTTTCAATTGCTTTCATAAAAATATAAAAATACAAAAAGAATCATCCCTCATCTCTAGACCTAGTATTTAGGTTTTCTAATCCTAGCGACACTATTCCTAGCTGAACGATCAATCCCCCGGTACTTTTCATTATACTATACTACATCGATCAGGTACACTGCCTGGTGGGGGTTGTAAGCTTCTCGAGATCCCTCAAGAGGTAAAGCCTGGTGCAATCCCCACGCACCAAGTTAAGCATGTAAAGGCATACAATCAAATCACATAGGATCAAATAAACATCTAGAAACAACATATATGCGATATGCCATAAATCTAGGAATGAAAGAATCTAATGAGAAGCAAAGTTCATAAAAGTAAACTAGCGTTAGGTATATATAAGAAGAGCAATTTAATCAAGTTGGAGAGTGAGTATGAGACTATTACTAGTGGTTCTCAATTCAGGCTAAACACGACCATTTTTACGGGTTACACACACCCAACTTCTCACATAGAAGCAATTCAACCGTTAGGTTAAATTGAATTTCTAGTCAATAGATTCTCCAGTAGTCATTCTCTTTTTAGAAGAAATTGAGTTCATAAATTTACCTATCGAAGAGTACCAAATATGAAGTTTGCTTGATTCACTAATACTTGGCTTAATGTGACTCAAACATCATATTTTTATGAAGGTAAATCTACATGATATATTTTACCCGCTATCCCAATAGAGATGTGTTGAAAGTTTAGATAAGAGTAAACGTAAAGTTTTAATCTTTTGTTCATGATTTACGATTATTTGGTTTTGATGGCATATTACTTGATTTAAAAAATGTGCTAGACTTTTAAGAGTGCTCCTTAGCATATCTTGTGAGATGAATCTCATTAAGATTATTTATCTTAAATGAGTTTGTGATTTTCAAATGATATCAAAACAAGACGTTAATATATTCTTAGACAAATATTGTTTTCTATGATTTTTGCCATTGTTATATATCATAATTTAACTAGTATTTGAAAAATAAATTTTACTTGTTTATGGATTGTGACAAGTTATTTTTCAATTCTAATAACTTATATTATTTCAAAAAGAAAAGTGTAGTGCATTATCTTGTAACACAACCATTCATGCTACAAAGAAAATGAAATACATATAATATATAGTGTGTATTATTCTTAAATATGTATTTTATCTTGACGTGATGATTTTAAGTAGTGTGAGCAACGTTTACATATGTTGTTAGTTTGCTCATGTTTGGTTTATTTTCGGATATGACACATTTATCCATTACATCGTAATGTAAATTGCTTGAGTATTTCGGACGAAACATCCAAGTCATCAATCCTACTTCATTGTATATTTTATGTATGTGTTAAACATGTTATTCGAATATTTGGAACACAACTATTGAACAAGTAGATTCAATATGACATTATGAACACAAGTGTGAGTTATGATCCAATGCATATTCTTTTCATCTACAAAGGATGTAAATATTTTCATATCAATCTAGTGTGATTGAGTATGTAGATTCAAGACTATATCTTTTGTTAAAATTTGATGTAATCTTGAAACTAAACAAATAACAATCAAATTTCTTGTCCACACTAAAAAACATGTCAATTAGATTTGATGAATATATCAATCATAATTTGAATAATGAATTGATATAATATCAAGATCTTTCTTGACCCTCACAAACACTCATTTAAAATAAATATGCATTTTGATAGTGTGTTCCATTAATCCTAAGATTATTTATGAGTGAGGTTAGTGAATGATTGAAATTTGACTTATTACTTCATGATTGTTATATGTATTGTTTATGTGAAAGACTCTTCATTGTTACTTATAAAGAACACACTTACATTTTGAAAATACTTTTTCTTTTATATAACTACTAATGTTTTACAATGATTCAATTTCTCTTACTAAACAACTTAATGTAAAATAAGGTAATTTGTTGAAAATATTTAAGTGTGTTGTTAAGAATAGATTAAATTGTTTGAAATATTTAGGTTACTAGATTTAACTCATTTACAAGATGTTTAAGTAACATTAAGCCATCTATACCTATATGCAATGCAAGACTAGTTATGCAAACTTAACGTAAGAAATTTAGCATAAGATCTAGTTAGGCAAAAACGGACAACTGGTTACGAATTAATAGAGAACATGGTACATATGCTAAGATATTCAAATAGATAAATTACAAATAGCAATGATTATCTAATATACTCTATTAACAAAAAAGAATCACAAATGAGTTCACATAGCACATAAAACGCTTGTCGTCGTTTTGTGTATTATATATACCAATGTTTACTTAGCTCGATTTTATTTGAAAACAAAATAGTTTCCTACCCATTTTAAAATTTAATTAAGATCAATATTTTGAAAGCATAAATTCTTAATTTTTCAAAGATATACCGACTAGGAATGCCCAACTCGAAGGAAAAGGTAAGATGCAAGTTTTACGTTAGAATAAGACTTAAATATTTTACTTCCGTGCAGTATTTTGACTTTTTGACTTATTTAAGTTTCTAATGGTTACATGTAAATATTTATAAATAAAAGTAGACTCAATTACCTTTAAAATGCCGGGTGGCGCGACTTCTATGGAGTTACGGTTATTTTTATATGATTTTTAAATGTTTTCGAAAAAACTGCGAACAGACAGGCGGACCCCTTAAATATTTAAGGGGGCCGCCCAGTATTTAAGGGGGCCGCCCATCTGGTACTCAAAATTTCATTTTTTGTAAAAAATTATTTTCTGACTTTTCGGAAAGGTGTGTAACTTTCTGATTTTGATACCGAACATATAACACTTATTTTAAGCATGATATTATTTCGAGCTAGTATAATTAGTTTATATAACATCAAAACTAAAACAAGTTATTCAACAAAACACTTTACATATTTAATCCTTCTTAATGGATAATTTGATACATGGATCGTACTCAATTTTTAAAACCATTTGTTTTGAAAATTAGAGCGACGTGGCTCTGGTACCAATTGTGGAAAACTAGAAGGGGGGTTGAATAGTTTTCCCCTCTTTTTCGTTTATAAAAAGTTTATTTCAAAATGTTGATTCGAATTTATTCAATTGTTTGTTTGAAAAACCTTCAATTAGAGTTTAGTATGAAAACAACATATAATCAATATGATCAATTATATATATGAGCTTTTGGATTAGTTTTCCAAACTTAGTTTTATGAATGGAGCTTTGGTTGATCTTTATGTGAATACGTTTTCCTTTTAAAATCTTAAAACGTTTTGTATCAAATTATGTATCAAGTTAAACTCAATATAAGAAGTGTGAATAATAATCTATTAGACCATATCATATAATGATACATACAATCACAATATTAACTTGTAACTATAACACAATTAATCATCATGACAATATAAGCAACTATCAACACATATTTGCAAGCATAGATATAAAGCGATAAGTGTAAGAATAAATGTAAAGAGATACGAGAAAGAAAATGCAAACCGGACACGATAATTTATAATGGTTCGTCTACAAGGACACCTTCCTTGCCCTACTCCACTCCCGAGTCACCTACTCGAGAGTTTTCTTCACTACTCAACAAGCTCCCTTTTGGCAGAGAAAGCCTTACACAACTTTGCTTACACCAATTAACGACACTAAGCTAAATGTCGAGTTCTAATAGTAGCTAGAACCAATCTCACAACTTCAATCACTACACAACTTCTACACGACTTCACGACTTCTTCATGGCTTCACGACTTCACTACTTCTTCACTACTTCACAACTTCTTCTATACTCCACTACATATTCACACATCTACATCTTCACAGCTACATGACTTCTCCGCACTACTACTTCTTCCCACTACTTCTTACTCACTCATAAACTCACTACTAAGTAAGATCATCTTGATCTACTTATTACATATACATAACTCACAACTTCACATAAACACTAACTAGATCCTAATACATCTTTGGCTTTATGATAGGGAGAATTCTTCTCTTGCACTTTGAGTGGTGAAGGATTGGATCACTTGAAACAAAGACTTATAATCTTATGATCAAAGGATTTAGAAGGATGTTTTGAAGGGATTGGGACTGAAAATTTTTGTGCAAAAGGTGAGGAAAAATTACAGAAATGAACCAGTATTTATAGGCAAGAATTTCTGACAGTTGGAGCGTGCCGGTCCCCTTAATTATTAAGGGGGCCACCCATAATTAAGGGGGCCGCCCTACTGAAACGGTCAGAAATCTTTGTCTTTTCTGGTGAAAGTTTATTTGGTGAAAAACTAACTGATTTTGGTTAAAAATTTGAATTCATATATTTGTTATAAATTAAACATTTTCCTTTAATTACCAAAATTGTTTTTCAAAAATATATACCATGTTTATATCATTTTATAAACTTTGTAATGTTTAAATAAAATCCCTTTGATCATTGATTGAGGCAAAAGCAGTCAACTAAAGTCAACCACGGATGTGGTCAATATAGTCAAACTCCTTAAGCTCAATTCTCAGCGGAATACAGGGTTTCTCCGGGTCGTTATTTCCCAACGAGGTGTGATGGTAATCAAAACGGGTTTGTGATCGGGTAAATTTGCACAGAAAAGGGGCTTGAGTGATTTGTATGATTACACTAAGATATGAGGAATGAAAATAACTTAGAAACACTATATAAACAATTACTGATGATCAGATACACTAAAAACGTGAGCTAAGTCTAAAAACGCGTTTGTTTGATTTAATTTTACGTAGACGTACGAAATAAAACGCGAGTTTTGTGAAATAAAATACCTACGGATATGAAAAATACATTTTTACAATCCTCATGATAAAAGAAAATTTTTAGAAAAAAGAAAATGAATTTTTACACTAATTACTTATTTAATATTAATTAAATACTATTTAATACTAATTATTAATATTTAAATAACTTAAATACAATATAATATTATTTTAATACTAGAAAAATAAAAATTAAATTTCTAAAATTATAAAATAACTAAAAACAAATTTTAAAATTAAAAATACATGTTTTTGTCTTTTTGTGGATTAAAAATAAATAATTACCTAATTATTAATTTAAAAGCTATTTAAACTAAATTAAATGAGAAAGATAGCAAATGAAAAGAGAAAATTACAAATCTAATTTCTAAAAATACTTTACAACTTATAGAAGCTAGGAAAATTAGAAAAAGTGATCTGAGATAAAATTTAAATGCTAAAACTATTTTCTTTTTGGTTTTTTAACTTAAACTAATTTAATTAGAATTATATCTAGAAATTATCAAATGAACAGTGAAAATTATAAGAAAATTACTACAAGTACTAAATATTATGAGGAATCTAGGAAAAATATAAAAAGATACTAGTGTTTAACAAAATTTATTAAAACTATTTAATTTACTAATATTAATTAATAACTAATTAATCTAATATAAATTCTAATAAATACTAAATGAAAACCAAAAATTCTGAAAATTATTCTAGAAACACTTTAATATGCTAGAAATTTAAGAAAAATATAAAAACATATAAGTACTTAACAAGTAAATAAGCCGGAGCAGGCTTAAATCAAATGAGCTCAGGGCATATTAGATATCACTGTGTATACTAACTTCAAAGTAGGGGTCAATTAAGCTGAGTAAATAAGCTCAGCTTGCCAAACAAGCTCTGATGTATAGAGCCAGTACTATAGACTCTACAAAAAGTCTCTAAGCTCAGGTTAATCTCAAGTAACAAGGTAGCTAGAGCTTTTGAAACTTACCTTGTTGAGACAGGCCTGCAGATCAGATGGGGCAATTTGCAGGGCAACTTAAGCAAGGCAATAAGCACTAGCACTTAATCTAGGTTTAAAAATATAAATCCTACACTACAAACTTCCTATAAAACCAAGACCAAGCATAAAATTCTACTCTAACCTATCTAAATTCAAGATTAAAAAGGGAAGTGTGGAACAGGTAACTGCTGATGCAGGGGGACTATTCAGATAGACCACCAACTTCCAATCTATTTTTCTGTGATCAAAACTTGTTCAAACAGAGATTTTCTTTTTGCTATGGATCACCAAGCTGGCCTAGATTCTAAATTAACAAAAACTTTGAACTTCCATTCACTAATGAACCTTAGAGCTTGATTTGAAATCTGTCCCATTTCTGGTTCATGCAATTTTGACTTTTTGAGAATCTTGAAACAAGTTGACTTTTTTGAATTTCTAAAGAACCTATATGACTGAATTTGTTGTAATAAGCTAATGTAGGACTAAATTAAGCTATCTAGACTAGTTATGCAGCAACTAAAATGATTGTGCTAAGGAAAATCTAAACAGTGGACAAAATACAAGGGAGTTAAGCTCAATTTGACTTTTTCCATAACATCCTACTGATTTTATGGTTTAACTAGCATATATGAATCCTACATGTGTTGTCTAGAGTGTTTGCAACAACTGAAATTAACCAAAACACATGCAGCTCTAAAATCCAAACACCCCTTTTTTACAAGTCTGTGTAAAAATTACACTACCAAAGGGCTGTTAAGAGTCAAAATGTTGGAGTACAAAGGCTACAACAAGCTAAATACCACTAAATAAGTATGAATAAAACCTAGAATAGATAGCTGCAATAAGCAAAACATAATAAGCTTAGAAAAACTAATATGACATTAATTAAAAAAAGGATATGAATGTAAGCCTACAACCTAAGCATAAAAAGCATTAACATATGTAAATAAGGACTATTGAACAGAAAATAAGCAAGTTGAGTAGGGTAATAAGCTAAGCTAAAAAAAACTTTTAACAGAGATAAAACTTGGAGAACTAAAAAATTGCTTGAACTGAAACTTTCATTAATCAAATTAAAGAGTACATAGAAACTTTAAATTTAGAACCCTACTTAAAACCTAATTAACTACTAACATCTACTACTTCCTACTGCCTTTTGAAAGGCTTACATAACTTATATTTATACTCAAAATGAAATTAGGGTTCCTTCTGTCTTCTGCTTCTTGTGCTTTCCTTGTGATTAAATCCCAACTGTTGGTTTGCTTGTGGAATGATCACAGCCATTGGTTGGATTTTTGGAGGGAAATGGAGTATTATAACTTGGCAGTTATCTTTTGGCAGGGAGGTGGGCTTGGAATTTAGTGGTGGAAAGGGAGTGTAGCAGGCTAGGTGATGATGGTGTTGGCAATGGCAGGGTTAGCAGAGGTCACGGGGAGGGAAAAGGAGATGGGGGAGTCAAAGGGTTTGACTGAGGGATTTAATAAACCAGGGTGTTGGGTGGGTTGAAGTTGGGCCAAGGGTTATAAGTTTGGGCTTGGGGAATGGGGTGGTAAATGGTTGTGTTTGTTGTGGATTGGGGTTTAATAATCAAGGGTATCCATTTGGTTTGTAATAGCAAAACACAAGGACCAACTTTGCAATTTATCTAAAGTTTAGGGACTGAAGTTGCACTTCCTCCAAAGCTATCACAAGAACTATAAATGTTAAACTTCAATAATACAAGGACCATTTATGTAATTTTTTTCCACTTTACACATCCAAGGACCATTTATGTCAAATTTGCAAAGTTGAAGGACCTTTTCTGCCATTTGCCCAAAGTTATCAAAAAGGTTTTAATTTGCCAA
Organism: Artemisia argyi; assembly: GCA_030686995.1. Lineage (NCBI taxonomy): Eukaryota > Viridiplantae > Streptophyta > Magnoliopsida > Asterales > Asteraceae > Artemisia > Artemisia argyi. The sequence goes on from CM060709.1 coordinate 191,028,366, forward strand.
GTGTAAATAGTACAAGGGCCTTAAATGTAATTTTTCCAATTTTGAATGCCCGAGGACTGGATTTGCCATTTTTGAAACTTGTGGACCAAAAGTGTAATTTTCTCAAACTTTTCACCCAAGGACTAAATTTGATACTTTTTGACTTTTAAAAACCTTGGGTTGACTTTTCTTTCATAAAAAAACTTCAGGGACTAGTTTTGTCGATTTATGAAACTTGAGGGACTGAAACTGCCAATTATGCAAACTTTGTTCGTTTTTCATTTGTTTTTAAACATTTTGCATCTAAAACATATAAAACACAGTTTTAGGATAATTTCTGTATTTTGATGCATTTCTGAGTGTTTTTGTATGTTTTTGCAGTTCAGATTGACCAAAAATGATGAGTATTCACACACTCATCAATCCCCCACACTAAACTATTGCTAGTCCCTAGCAATAAACTGTTTTGAAAATTTAATGGATTTTAATCTCTTTACCAAAAGTCATTACTTCTGGAGTAGCCAAATGTATCAGTTCAAGTAAGAACTATGGTCCACTTGATAACCATGTGATTTTGAGCAAACCACCAGCTGTCTGCGGATTTGATTTGTCTTTACCAAAAGCCGTTTGCTTCTGGACTAGCCAACTCTTGATGGAATAGTCAACATCTTGGTGAGCTGATTACCAATTATGGTTTTTCCACTGCCTTTACCACAAGCCATAATCTTGCGGGCTAGCCAACTCATTCACTTTTTTGGATATGGCGAGTTGATATACCATACAATTTTGGGCAAATTGCAAGCCGTCAACGGATTTGATATATCTTTACCAAGATCCGTTTGCTCCTGGATTAGCCAATCCTTTTGTCGTTTAGACAAGGCGGACTGATAACCACAAAAATTTTGAAACTCAAGTGAAAAAAAAAATTAAAATTTTTGCCAAAAACGGGGGTACTAGATGTTAAAATGTGATAAAATTCGCTAGAATTCCCCCCCCCCCACACTTAGAATTGAATATTGTCCTCAATATTCAAAGTCCCGGCTATTATGCCGACTCTTTGAACATAAAAGGGCAACATTACAAGCTAAATGTGGAAACACAATTTTTTTCACTTTATTGGTAACCATAGTAGGGGTAATTCCCCCACACTTAGGGTGAAAACCCTATAAGCATGCTACTGTTTTTGTTTACCGAGTCGCTAGCTTGACTCGACCCCGAATTCATTGGTTCTTGGGGAAGCATGATGTGGAAGAAACAATCTCCATCGGACTTTCATTCAAGATGTTTGGACAAACATTTGAAGCACGTGAAAGTTCCACACCGATGAGATATACAGACCCTGGCTTAAGATAGTATAAACTATAAGCGGTGATGCCGGGGTCAAAGATAATGTCTTCATTCCCGAAAGAGTGAAGAACAGGAGAAGTCACCCGGTAGGTGAAAAAGAGAAAGAAAGTCATGATAAACATCTTGACTAACTCATCATCATCAGGAGGAGGATTCATGGATTCATCATCATGAATCTCATCATTTAAGCTCATGTGATCAAGACATATCCCGGGTGTGTCTAGATCAAAATAGAAGTTATCATACTCCGGTGGAAATATGATATGAGTGAGCTCACAGGAGAACTCATCGAATGTGAATGAATCGTATTCTGAATTGATGTGCGTGAGTTCACAGGAGAACTCATCGAAGGTAAATGATTCATAATCGGGGAGATAATTATGAGAATGAGAAGTGGTATTGCCACTAATCTTCTCTCCCATAGGATCAAAAGTAAAGGCTTCAAACTCCGGAATAGGATCATCGGAGAAAATGTCACTATCCTTAATGGGGATAGGAGATGAAATAGGTTTCTCTTTGAAAGCCTCGATTTTAGAAATGAGGAGATCGACATTCAATAATGTTGCACGAAGTGCTTCATCTTTGATTTTAGTGTCAATCTCATCATTCTATTCTTCTAAGCTAACTAGCTCAGAAGGTAATCCTTCCACATGACTGATGTCTCCAGAAGATAAAGAATTTTCATCAGCATGTGAAGTACTAAGCTCGATGTTGGGATTAGAGTTTAAAAATTTTTCAGTTTCTCCCATATCGGCTTCAAGGTCAAGCAGATCATCATCACTTCCCAATGGAAGTGGATTGATGTGAGTAAGTTCATCTGTGAACTCCTCAATAAGAGGGTCAACATCAGAATGAGGCAGTGGTGCCTCTTCATACTCAACTTCTCCATAAGATGTACTGATGAGTGCTCAAACACTCATCATTTTTGGTCAAATCTAAACTGCAAAACATACAAAAACACTCAGAAATGCATCAAAATACTAAAAATATTTTAAAATTGTGTTTTATATGTTTTAGATGCAAAATGAGAAAAAACAAATGAAAAACGTATAAAGTTTGCAAAATTGGCAGTTTCAGTCCCCCAACTTTCATAAAATTACAAAATTAGTCCCTGGTCATTTAAAATATGGAAAATTATCACCAAAGGTCCTTTTACAATCATAAGTTGTCATATTTAGTCCTTTGGTGAAAAATTGGAAAAGTTTTGAAAATTACAAGTTTAGTCCCTGGAGTTTCAGATTTTGGCAGATTTAGTCCCTGGTGGGATATTTTTGAAAGAAAAATTATTCTTGGACCTTGGGAAATCAAAAGTTATCAAAATGGGTCCCTGGGTGAAATTTTTGAAAAGTTTACATGTTTGGTCCCCGTAATTTGGAAATTTGCATAATTGATCCTCGGGAATTTTAAAAGTGGAAAGTATAATTTATGGTCCTTGGGATATTTTAACATGGCAAAATTGGTCCTTGAACTATTTTGGAAAGTTGCAATTCAGGCCCTCAATTTTCAGGACTTTACAATTTTGGTCCTTGTTGTTTCCTAAAGTTACTAAACCAAAATACCCCTTTCATTTTAAACCTGGTCACAAACACAGCCCAATCCAAAAGCCAAGCCCACCACAAACTAAACCCCCTTGGCCCAATCATAAAAATCAGCCCACCACCACTAATACCCTTACCCCGTTTTTTTTAATACCACCCCTGGGTCAAAATTTGGTCAAACATCACCCTCTCCCTCACCACTTGGACTGCTACTCCCTTACACACTCAACCTCCCCCTCCTCTTCTCAGCAAAACCCACTCCATGTTCCCTTCCAAACCACAACACTCCAAGACTCATTTAATTCCCATAATTCTCTCCAAGCAACACCAACTGTCCCAAGATTTTTTTTGGCGCCAAAACATCTTTCAAAGGCCAAGATTGAATGAAGCCATCCAAGGGCTCTAAATGAAGTGTGATTTAACCATGGGACCCACAGAACATTGAAAAAGCTATAAAGAAGAAGAAAGGAAGCAGATTCGGTGTGTAGCTTTTTAGTTTAATTTTTATGTGTCGTTAATAATGTAATTTAAATTCTAGTTGTAATTTCTCAATCACATTAGCTGTAATCAAGTGTATTTTGTGCAATATAAACTATTTTCACCTTCAATTTCATGATTTCCTTCACAAATTAATTTTTGGCATTTTATTTGTGAATTTGACAATTTCACTAAAAAGTGTTAAAGATTATTATTTGTTGTTTGTTTAAGCCTACTTTAGTCCTATTATGAGTTTTGTTTGACTTTAAAAGAGTTGGGAACAATCAAACACTAGAAGTAGAAAAAAAATAAAGGATAAATAGCAATTAAATGAAAAAATCTGTGGAGGAGAAGTGTGAAGCAAGAAGCATGTTTGATACTGGAATTGCATGGTATTAGTAGTCTCAGGGGAGACTTTAGGATGTAATATTGGATCTTAGCTCTTGATTGAAACCTCACAAGATCAACTGTAAGCTAAATTCTTTCTATATTCTTGTATTTACTGTAGCCTAGGTAAGTTAGTATTTATTTCAGCTCACTTATGTTTATTTGGTGTTAATATAAGCTTAGGATTTATGTTTAAGCTCTAGGTTGTGAATTTTCCTCACAAATCCATCAAACAGTGAAACATAGGGGGTGTTTGGATCAGCACTGTTCTATCTATTCTTGTTTTTTTTTTGTTGTTGTTTTAGTGTAAACACACTGTATTAGCTATTGTTAGGGTAAGTTAACCTTAAAATCCAAGTTTTGAACATCAAAAGTCAAATTTCCCTTTCATTCCTCACCACAGTTCACTGTTGGGGATTTAATCCACAAACCCTCAAATTAGTCCTAAACTAGTAGATATAGGTTAATTTAGCTTCTTCTAGGTTTAGTATAACTTATCTAATCAGTAGTGATCATTGAAACTTCACAAAAGTCAAAGAAGCAAGATTCATCAAAAAGTCAAATTGCATGTCATCAGATTTTTCCAAATCTTGTATGAATTTATTAGAATTTTGTGTAATGAACTAGGTCCTGAAACTTGTTTATATGTGTTCTCTACCAACTCATCTTTGAGGTTCTATGGTGATTTTATTTTTGCAAATTTTCTACTGGGCCCCACAAGTGCCCAAACTCAGCTGCATGGCTGTCTACCCACTGCTGTAGCAGCAGCTATTGTCATCTGTCTCACTTCTGTGGGTCCCACAAGGCACCACAGTGGGCCCCACACCTCCCCCTTGGTTCTTTAGACTCACTAGCTGGCCCTTAACATATTTCAAGTGGAATTTTAGCTTCTAGATCAGTGGACCCCACCTTTTTTCTCCCCTACAATCTGTCCCATTCTCTAGTTTGTAACATGGGTCAATTATGCCCATTGTGACCCGTTTGCCTATTCTGAGGTCCAAGCTTGTTGTTTTCAGTTCCATTTAGTTCTAATAACTAGTTTGCATCAAGTTTTATCTCTGTGGGTCCCACAGAGGCTCAAAAACTAGAAAAAGTCAACCAAAGTCAACTTTCTTGCCTTTTTGTGGCCATTTGGCTTATTTTTGAGTTCCACAAAACTTGTTTTTACAAAACTTACTTGTTTTTAGGTTTAAATTAAGTTTCCAAAAGAAAAATTCCAAAAATCCAATTTAATTTTTAAGTGATAGTTTCTATTTAATGTAATTTAAATTTTATTTTTCATTTTTAGATTTTTATTAAGTACTTAGCTATTTTATATTTTTCTTAAATTCCTCTTATATTAAAGTATTTATAATAATTTTCTCAGATTTTTATTTTATCATTTAGTATTTATTAGAATTAATCTTAGTTTTATTAATAATTAATTAATAATTAGTTTTAAATAGCATAATTAGTTTTTATTTAGCAAAACCTAGTTTTTATATTTTTTATAGCTTTTATATGTTGTAAAATAATTTTAGAAATTTTCTTGTAATTTTTACTGTTCATTTACTAATTTTTATAATTTAAAATAATTTAATTAGGTAATTAAAAATTAATTAATATAAAAAGCACAAAAAGACAAAAATACTTATTTTTAATTTTAAAACTTATTTTTAGTTATTTTATAATTTTAGAAATTTTATTTTCACCTTTTTAGTATTTAATTAATATTGTATTATATTTAAGTTGTTTAAATATTAATAATTAGTAATAATTAGTATTTAATTAATATTAAATAATTAATTAGCGTTAAAATTTATTTTCTTTTTCTAAAAATTTTCTTTTACCTTTATGTTTGTAAAAAAGTCATTTTCACCCCCTGGGGGTTTTCAGATTTCCGTTTTCACGTTTTATTTTGTACGTTTACGTTTTATTTAAATGTGAACGTACGCGTTTTAAGTTTTAAACGTTTATGGTTTTTCTGACTTTCGAGTCTTGTTAATATAGTGTATTTAAGCTATTTTCTTTTATATTCCTGTAGTGTAATCATCAAAACTCACTTATACCCATTTCCGTCCAAATTCACCCGATCACAAACCGTTTTGATACCATCCACACCTCGTCGGGACATAACGACCCGGGGAAACCACTATATTCCGCGGAGCATTGACTCTAGGATGTTTGACCTTGTTGACCATTCCCTGTTCAGTTTAGGTTGACCGTTTGGAGTCAATCATGTACAATCATCATTAAAATCGAAGAAAGTCTCAAAATGATCTTTTGGATTTTCAGCGGGAGAAGGTAGGTCACACACATGATCAAGAATTCCCTATGACTCTCTTGGGATTGGGACAAGGTTCTCAACACTAGACTTTATGAATTCGTCCGGTTCCTTTTCAGGAACAGTGTCAAGATGCTCGTCCCCCATGCTTAGAGAGTGAGTGGGAACCTCGGGCGTGATAACAACAGACTGAGGGAGTTTAGAAGTACTAGCAGTTATGGAATCTTCAAGTTCCATTTGATCAACGGCTAGTGACTCTGTCACATTATTTTCTCCCTGATTTTCAATGGAAGGAATTACAACTGATGAATCTGATGAATCTTTTTGAATAATAACAATGTTATCTTCATCATCATCACTGTCATCATCGTCATCATATAGAGCAGCATAGTGAAGATTGGCACGTATTTTAGCCGCTCTTTGCTCAGCAAGTAATTCTTCCATGCTCATTTCGTTTCTAGCATCTCGTTCTTCAGCAAGTAATTCTGCCATTGATTTCTCACGAGAATCTTGAAACGATGTAGTAGCCAACTCCTCCTTAAGTTTTTGCACTATCTCAAGAGCCTCTAGTAAAAGGTCTTGCTCGGTATCATGAGGAGTTGCTTGGATTATTTGGTACTGTGGAGGCTGGTCTTGAAATGAATAGTCATAATTGTTACAAGGAAATGGATTCCTTGTTTGACAATCAGAACTGCAGTGAGGACCTCCACAGTATTCACAATAGTAAAACTGATGTGGCTGTGAGTCGTATGTGTTAGAGTCATAATTGTTATCAGGAAACTGCTCATAGACAAGCGTGTTGCCCGATTGACAATCAGAATTGTAGTGTGAACCACCACAATACTCACAACAGTTAAACTGTTGAGTCTGGTTTGGTAAATTGTATGGATATTGGCCATAACCAAAATTTTGACTATTTTGACAATCAAAACCTAGGTGAGGACCTCCACAATATTCACACGAAAAGTTTGGTGTATTTTGATACGAAGCATCATTGTGGTTTGGATAATATGATTCTTGCTCGTATGAATGTGATGGGTAGTTGGAAAAATTTGGAGAGTCGTAGAATGAGTTCTGATTAGGATCATAAGCAAATGAATTCCTCGAACCACAAAACAAACAACTTCCGTCTCGAATATCATTACCACATTGTTCACATGTACACCAACGACATGGTAAACCAAAAAGCGGCTCACCACAACCGACACAAGGAATAAAATCCGGAGGTGGGACAAGTGGTGTGCTCTGAGAGCTAGGAATTTCCACCACTTCCGATATGGTCTCGGGTTTTTGTTCTTGATGAACGTGAAGATTAGGTAAGTCGTTCTTTTCAGTCACTACCCTAAGCTCTGTACATTTGCTTGACAAACTTATAACCGTATATCGTGAAAGGTTAGGATTGATTCTTGACGGTTTAGGAGCAATTGTGAGCTTAGATTTATGGACAACCGTGGGTTGGACGTAATTAGCACTTCCATTGTCAAAAGGAAGTACAGGGTCCTTTGTCACCCCGGTTTCTTGTTCCATTTCCCTCACCAGAGAAGGAATAGGAATCGATGGTCCATCATAATCAACACGACATCTCGACATTTTTGACAAGGCTTGAATTTTTTCAATTTTGCTCATAAAGGCCCTTTGTTCAAAGAAATCGCCATCGAGAGATGCCATTGGAATCAATTACAGGACAAGTGGAAGAAGTTAGAATCAAAAGGATAGAGGGTAAAGGGATGAAGAATCAAAAAGGTAGGAGGGTAAAGATGGATATTTATGGGATTTTTGATAAACATTTTATAAGAAAGAAAATCTTTTTGTGTTTTTGTGTTCGTTGAAAACTAATTTTAAAAAGTTTTTGGGAACTGTTTTGTTTTTATAATAAGAAAATATGAACAAAGGATGATAAATATACAATGAGTGTATATCCAGATTCACTAATCTGTAAAACCGTTTAGAATAACGCGCACAACCTCCCCGGCAACGGCGCCAAATTTTGATTGAGGCAAAAGCAGTCAACTAAAGTCAACCACGGATGTGGTCAATATAGTCAAACTCCTTAGGCTCAATTCTCCGCGGAATACAGGGGTTCCCCGGGTCGTTATGTCCCAACGAGGTGTGATGGTAATCAAAACGGGTTTGTGATCGGGTGAATTTGGACAGAAAAAGGGCTTGAGTGATTTGTATGATTACACTAAGATATGAGGAATTATGACGATCAGATACACTAAAAATGTGAGCTACGTCTAAAAACGCGTTTGTTTGATTTAATTCTACGTAGACGTACAAAATAAAACGCGAGTTTTGTGAAATAAAATACCTACGGATATGAAAATCACATTTTTACAATCCTAATGATAAAAGAAAATTTTTAGAAAAAAGAAAATGAATTTTTACACTAATTACTTATTTAATATTAATTAAATACTATTTAATACTAATTATTAATATTTAAATAACTTAAATACAATATAATATTATTTTAATACTAGAAAAATGAAAATTAAATTTCTAAAATTATAAAATAACTAAAAACAAATTTTAAAATTAAAAATACATGTTTTTGTCTTTTTGTGGATTAAAATTAAATAATTACCTAATTATTACTTTAAAAGCTATTTAAACTAAATTAAATGAGAAAGATAGCAAATGAAAAGAGAAAATTACAAATCTAATTTCTAAAAATACTTAACAACTTAAAGAAGCTAGGAAAATTAGAAAAAGTGATCTGAGATAAAATTTAAATGCTAAAACTATTTTCTTTTTGGTTTTTTAACTTAAATTAATTTAATTAAAATTATATCTAGAAATTATCAAATGAACAGTGAAAATTATAAGAAAATTACTAAAAGTACTAAATAATATGAGGAATCTAGGAAAAATATAAAATGATACTAGTGTTTAACAAAATTTATTAAAACTATTTAATTTACTAATATTAATTAATAACTAATTAAACTAATATAAATTCTAATAAATACTAAATGAAAAGCAAAAATTCTGCAAATTATTCTACAAACACTTTAATATGCTAGAAATTTAAGAAAAATATAAAAACATATAAGTACTTAACAAAAATTTAAAAATCTAAATTACATTAAATAGAAGCTATCACTAGAAATTAAATTGGTTTTTTCTTGATTTTTCTTTTTGCAAGATACTTGAACAACTAAAACAAAAACTTTTTGTGAAGAGCTTTTCATTGAAAACCTATCAATAAGCTGGAATAAGCTTATTGGCTTAACATTTAGTGAAATGAGTTTGTTGCATCAAAATTGGTTCAACAGTTAAGCAAATAAGCTGAAAAGCTATCTTAAATTGCCGAAAAGCAGAAGCTCAGTCCAATTGATCCTGATGAGTTTGAGTAGCCAAGTAAATAAGCTGGAGCAAGCTTAAATCAAATGAGCTCAGGGCATATTAGATATCACTGTATATACTAGCTTCAAAGTAGGGGTCAATTAAGCTGAGTAAATAAGCTCAGCTTGCCAAACAAGCTCTGATGTATAGAGCCAGTACTATAGACTCTACAAAAAGTCTCTAAGCTCAGGTTAATCTCAAGTAACAAGGTAGCTAGAGCTTTTGAAACTTACCTTGTTGACACAGGCCTGCAGATCAGATGGGGCAATTTGCAAGGCAACTTAAGCAAGGCAATAAGCACTAGCACTGAATCTAGGTTTAAAAATATAAATCCTACACTACAAACTTCCTATAAAACCAAGACCAAGCATAAAATTCTACTCTAACCTATCTAAATTCAAGATTAAAAAGGGAAGTGTGGAACAGGTAACTGCTGATGCAGGGGGACTATTCAGACAGACCACCAACTTCCAATCTATTTTTCTGTGATCAAAACTTGTTCAAACTGAGATTTTCTTTTTGCTATGGATCACCAAGCTGGCCTAGATTCTAAATTAACAAAAACTTTGAACTTCCATTCACTAATGAACCTTAGAGCTTGATTTGAAATCTGTCCCATTTCTGGTTCATGCAATTTTGACTTTTTGAGAATCTTGAAACAAGTTGACTTTTTTGAATTTCTAAAGAACCTATATGACTGAATTTGTTGTAATAAGCTAATGTAGGACTAAATTAAGCTATCTAGACTACTTATGCAGCAACTAAAATGATTGTGCTAAGGAAAATCTCAACAGTGGACAAAATACAAGGGATTTAAGCTCAATTTGACTTTTTCCATAACATCCTACTGATTTTATGGTTTAACTAGCATATATGAATCCTACATGTGTTGTCTAGAGTGTTTTCAACAACTAAAATTAACCAAAACACAGGCAGCTCTAAAATCCAAACACCCCTTTTGTACAAGTCTATGTAAAAATTACACTACTAAAGGGCTATTAAGAGTCAAAATGTTGGAGTACAAAGGCTACAGCAAGCTAAATACCACTAAATAAGTATGAATAAAACCTAGAATAGATAGCTGCAATAAGCAAAACATAATAAGCTTAGAAAAACTAATATGACAACAATTAAAAAAAGGATATGAATGTAAGCCTACAACCTAAGCATAAAAAGCATTAGCATATGTAAATAAGGACTATTGAACAGAAAATAAGCAATTTGAGTAGGGTAATAAGCTAAGCTAAAAAAAACTTTTAACAGAGATAAAACTTGGAGAACTAAAAAATTGCTTGAACTGAAACTTTCATTAATCAAATTAAAGAGTACATAGAAACTTTAAATTTAGAACCCTACTTAAAACCTAATTAACTACTAACATCTACTACTTCCTACTGCCTTTTGAAAGGCTTACATAACTTATATTTATACTCAAAACGAAATTAGGGTTCCTTCTGTCTTCTGCTTCTTGTGCTTTCCTTGTGATTAAATCCCAACTGTTGGTTTGCTTGTGGAATGATCACATCCATTGGTTGGATTTTTGGAGGGAAATGGAGTATTATAACTTGGCAGTTATCTTTTGGCTGGGAGGTGGGCTTGGAATTTAGTGGTGGAAAGGGAGTGTAGGGTGCGGAGTGAGGAGAGGGTGTAGCAGGCTAGGTGATGATGGTGTTGGCAATGGCAGGGTTAGCAGAGGTCACGGGGAGGGAAAAGGAGATGGGGGAGTCAAAGGGTTTGACTGAGGGATTTAATAAACCAGGGTGTTGGGTGGGTTGAAGTTGGGCCATGGGTTATAAGTTTGGGCTTGGGGAATGGGGTGGTAAATGGTTGTGTTTGTTGTGGATTGGGGTTTAATAATCAAGGGTATCCGTTTGGTTTGTAATGGCAAAACACAAGGACCAACTTTGTAATTTATCTAAAGTTTAGGGACTGAAGTTGCACTTCCTCCAAAGCTATCACAAGAACTATAAATGTTAAACTTCAATAATACAAGGACCATTTATGTAATTTTTTTCCACTTTACACATCCAAGGACCATTTATGTCAAATTTGCAAAGTTGAAGGACCTTTTCTGCCATTTGCCCAAAGTTATCAAAAAGGTTTTAATTTGCCAAGTGTAAATAGTACAAGGGCCTTAAATGTAATTTTTCCAATTTTGAATGCCCGAGGACTGGATTTGCCATTTTTGAAACTTGGGGACCAAAAGTGTAATTTTCTCAAACTTTTCACCCAAGGACTAAATTTGATACTTTTTGACTTTTAAAAACCTTGGGTTGACTTTTCTTTCATAAAAAAACTTCAGGGACTAGTTTTGTCGATTTATGAAACTTGAGGGACTGAAACTGCCAATTATGCAAACTTTGTTCGTTTTTCATTTGTTTTTAAACATTTTGCATCTAAAACATATAAAACACAGTTTTGGGATAATTTCTGTATTTTGATGCATTTCTGAGTGTTTTTGTATGTTTTTGCAGTTCAGATTGACCAAAAATGATGAGTATTCACACACTCATCAATCATAAAATGTATTAGACATTTGTTTGTACATACCTTAAGTGATTGTTGAAGCATACTCGAGACATTGAGATGTCGAGGCTTGTTGACGTATGAATGCAAAGATGAATTGTGATCACAAGTAACTTAAGCACTTTACGTTATATGTTGTAACTTACGTCTTTGTCATCATCAAAACATGAAGAGAATGTTTAGATTAAATATCGTAATATTCATGCCAACATGGTGGAACATGGGTCCTTTCACTATCAACTCTCTTGAAGATATCCTAGATGATAAGAGCCTAAACAACTTTAACCAAAAACAAAATATCATTTGGCAAGCTGTATGTTAGTCAATCTTATATCATATGTTGGGTGCTCGTAATAAAAGAGTCTTCGAAAACAAAATATCCAATTTAATGACCATTTATGACGAAGTTCAACTGAGCTCATTTTTTAGGTATCAAATAGAGCAAAAGGATCAATATCGTCGTAGTTGGAATGGTGTGCAGATCCCTCACAAGCTTGCAAAGGATAGTATAAAGACTTTTGAGGATGCGGTCAAGTTGTAGCAACCATGGTTTTAACAGGTTAGTTAGACTAACAGTCTCAATTTATCTAACTTTGTTTGGTGTGATTTGGGTGGATATATGAGTATATGTGTGTTAATGAGTGTTATTGTGTGTTTAGTACTTGAGTTAGCACTAAATCCCTTTGCGTAAATGGTTGTTATTGTGATTTGGGAAAGTATGGAATTTGGGAAAGTTCATTTTGATCATCTTTGTGGTGTAGAAATGACTTGTGAAGTTTTTGGTGTTTTTGTATTTTTGCGTAATAAGTTTTCGTTCAAGTATTTGAGCGTTAGCAAGTTACGAGGAGTTTGTTTTTATGTATTATGGTTTTAAAAGAGTGAAAATATATTTTTGGAAACTTTATTTTTGAAAATGTTAATTTTCCGAGTCGTCGCAAAAACTAAAGTTTATCGCGTAATACGTTAGTAATGGCTACGGGTGTTTATAAAATATCAAGAATATGAGGTTTTGAGTGTAATAAATAAATTTAATTAAAAAAAATAAAAATATGTATGTGGGGGGAGGTGATCGACCGGCCAGGGGAAAAAGGAGGGGATAGAAACCCAATTGTAGCCCAATTACAACTCTAAGTTAGGTAATTATCAACTAAATAATTATAAATACAAAACCAAAGTTCTCAAACCTGTTTTCCTGCAAATTTGAGTCGACCACAAGGAGAAAAGAAGGAGAAAAGATTAGGGTTTATAGTTTTCAAGCAATAATCAAGAATCAAGGTAAAATCCTTAAACCCTACGTTTAATTAATTGGTTAATTATTGGAATTCATGTAATATTAAACATGTTAGAATCATTATGTGTTAGGGTTTGGACAGAAAACTAATTTTGTAAAGATGTGAGTGTATTTAACAAATGGTAAAGAATTAGATCACGAATTTTTGGTCTAAATTGAAGTTTAATGAAAGAGCTTTCCAAAGTCCGGCCACGATTGATTTCGAGGTCTGGAAGTTAGTCTTTTGATTTTTCTTTGATAAGGTGTCAAAGCTGTAAAACCAGGACAGATTTAGGTCATAAGTTTGGTAGTGAGATGTGGGTGAAAAAGTGAGATTTATCTTAGCCCTTCTGGTTGAGTTAAGTTTCATATGCACTTAGACTCCCATGCAAAGGATTTGCGATAAAAAGTTGTAGAAGTATTTTAAATTAATTAAAAAATTTTTGTGTGCGTTCAGATCCGAATCTGGATAGTTTGTAAGTTTGATTTTATGAAGGGTACTTGTATGTTTTTGGACCATGGCCTTTTGGTAGTAGCTTGTATACATCCAAGGGACTATGGTAAATTTTTGGTGTGAGTTTTTGAGATTTTAAAGTTATTATTTCATGTGGGCGAATGTACCCTAAAATTCTGCATTTTCTTATTTTAAAAGCGCAAGTGATTTAGTGAGTATTAGGTTATGGTAATGATTAGTATGGGGTCTAGGAGATCCATGGTGGTTCATATGATCTTAGACATCCATCATATGTGTATTACATGGGTTATAGATTTTAGCTTGGCCATGTGTAATGTGGTTTTATTTTGTGAATTATAGATTGTGATTTGGTTTTGTGGAAGCTGCAAAGTTTGAGGTGAGTTCATAGTCCCATTTTTTACTTTGTTTTAAACTTGGGATGGGAATGATGCTTGTGTTAATTGTTTTGAGTTACTGTGATTATGTGTGGTTTAAAAAGCTTGGACTTATAATGTTATTGTATAAATGCTATATGTGATGATAATGTTATGTGGATTGGATAATGTGATGATAATGTTGTGTGGTCCAATTGGGGGGGGGGAGTATCCAATTGGAGAGTAATAACTCCTACTCGATATAATGTTGTGTGGTTTAAATGGGATTCAATTGGGAGGATGCTTATCATGTTGCTCGCGCATGCGACCTAATTGATGATAAGATTGGAGCGGGGGACACGTGTCGTCCTGATGGTTGCCTTATGTGTGTTGGTTGCCTTGCGAATACATGTAGCTTATATGATAACTATAATTATTTTTCCAGCTATGTTTTATAGTCACAGTGATTTGGTTGCCTAGTGTGTATGAGTCTTAAACCTATGAATCTCACCAACATTATGTTGACATTTTAAGCATCATTTTCAGGTGAGCATTCTAAGGCCAAAGTTGAGAGCGGCAATTAGGCGAGACTTAGTTGCATTTTAGGAGACTTGACTTTATGTTTGGTTTTATTTATGGTTGAATTGGATTTTGATACTTTTATGTTTTCATTTGGTACTTTCATATCTATTGAAGATACCTTTTGGATTTTTATTTTGGTTGTTTTGTTTTGGGGTATTGTTACAACACTTTGTGTTCGTACTTTGCTCTATTTATGTACATGTAGTTGTTCTCTATGTAGACACCAGGTTTTGTGATGATATCCATGAAGTTACACCCTCGCGTTTCCGCCGTGGCGAGGTGTGACACAAGTGCAGGGTCGATAATTGATTTATGTGGTCATTTTGAGTATCATGGTTATTTTAGAGGTTTTGGTTGTATTGTTTTCAATAGTCTTGTATAGAGTAATTTGTTGTTTGTTGTTTTCTTATAGTTTCCTTCTAGATCACTTGTAAGCGGTTTTATTCTAGGATGGCTTAAATATGAGTGAGGGTATTTTTTTTTCTTCCTATATTTAGGGTATGTTTTTTGCAGAGCTTTTTGGGGCGATGAGCAGTGAGCAATGATTTTTTTTATTTTTATTGTTCGTTTGACAAAGGAGCGATAAACTTTGCTATTTTTTAAGAATGCTCATTTTTCTAATACTTCTTTAATGATTCTTTAAGAAGCTATGAGTTGTGGCTACTGATCACAGGTCACTGGTTACTGCTACTACTCACTACTACTTTTGCCAAACATACCTTAATAAAAATATATGCCTTCTAAAAAAAGGGTATAATGTTGTGGACACGAATTGAGGGAATGAAAAGTATTCTTTAATTAATCTATAATGTCAGAGATACATGGGGTATATATAAGATAAAAAGTAGGGTAAAAACCCTAATAGCTAACTGGGCCATGGGCCTCTTATTGGGTATATGGACATCCACTAATAATTATCCATAACACTCCCTCTTGGATGTCCATATTGTTAATACGGTTTAGAAATGCTGCCTCATTAAAAACCTTGTCAGGAAAACCCAGTGGGACAAAACCATGACTAAGGGAAAAAGAGTGCAGCGCGTATTGTCTCCCTCTGATGATTATATCACTTGAGATCTTTGAGTCGAAGCATCCTAATGTTGTAACTTAGCTTCCTAAATGCTGAGATATGAAGTGCCTTGGTAAATAGTCACCAAATTGTCGCTTGAACAAACTTTTTTAAGTTAAGCAAGGCATGCTGCATTATCTTCATTCAAAATTGTTAGTGCCTCCTTCCCAAAATTTCTAAATGGTCGGATGAACTATCCGCGATTATTTGCTCTGCCGAATGCCATGAAATTTCACTACCGTCACTCGTGAGTATGTATCCACTTTAAGATCGACCATTGTTAGGACCAAACATATATCCTGCATTAGTAAAACCAACTAAACTTGTTTTGATGGGTTAGTAAAATATAAACCCACATTTCTTGTACCTTAAAGATATCGAAACATTTACATTATTCAATTCCATTTATTTGTTTAATTTGATCAATTAGCATTCTCGAGAATTTTAAATCATAACACGTGTTTTATGCATTCTATATTCCTTAAGGAATCTCAACATCAAACGAGCTCTTGTATTATTAGACGCATACTTATTTCTTATATTGCCAGACTTATACAACATTAAACTAAATTATTGGATCCACCACATGTATTCATGCATCTCCATGATCGTTTACAAGTCTTTGAGAAAATATATGTGTGCTATCACGTGTACCTTATGCATAATTTCATTTCATTTTCTCATAAAGACCAATGCATATCCATTAATTCATATGTACGGACTTCAAGTCCCAGTAACCATGTCTCGTCACAAGAGACTTTAATATTTCATTAGCTATTTGCGTCTTTACTTATTTTGGTCATTCATTTATACATCTGCACTTCCTGCAGGTATGCTTCCATGATCCTCACCATGATTATATCGCTATCTTATTTATTTACATAATCATTACTATATCGACGTCGATTCGTTACTTTTCGATTCCACACTTTACTAGACATTGCATTATATCATTTATTGAGATCTCAATGTTTTTTACGTACCCAGGGTTTTTTCCAATTACTTTCATGTCTAGTGTCTCTTCAGGAGACTATTATGGGGTCTTTATTATCTCGATTTGACCATCTTCATTTTCTTGCTCCATTTTATCTAATCATTCGAGGACTTTTATTTGGAATCGATTTGTCTGTCACGCTGCAGCCGTGCCATACACTTACTACCATTCATTTTTTGTACTTTTGGGACATACATTTTAATTGGAGCATTAGCAGCATTTATATTATCTAGTCACTTATTTTAGGTCACAAACATGCTGGCAATTACTAGATCTGGAATATAAATTGTCCTTTTAACGTAAAGTTCATATTCATTACCGTGAGGATCAACATTCATATCATAATTCATTCCATATCCATTGCTGCTCATTCTCTCCCCCTGAATGAATTATTCATTTCAACATCCCATTATTGTGCGTTGTGGTGGATTTACAAGAAACATATACCCCACATTTACAAAATTCTTATATGGGAAACATATGGTTCATGACCAAAACCATTCTAACGGAGAGGAGTCATTATAAATTGTTGGCAAGTGATAACGCTCAAAGTTAACATGTTTTTATAAGCGTTATTAGTGTTTTTGTGTATGTTATTTGGTTGTTTTTATATGCTTTTGCCACTAAATTGTATCAAAGTATGTTTTTGTAGCATATGTAGCCAAATGTAGGAAAAATGGAGAAAAAGTGAAGAAAATGAAGTATATGCGATTACACGAAGATTCCCAAGTTCAAAAGTCCAATCTGTGACGCATTTCATAAGGAGAACCTAAGTTTTGTCATCTCAAAGTTCCAAGTTCAGAGTTAATCAAGTTTGGATAGTGCATAAAGAACTACACAAGGAAAAGTCAAAGTCCAAAGCAACCAGAACCTACCATCCGATCAGTTGGAGTACAACCGATCGGATAGCCACAATTACCACATCCATCCGATCGGTGCCAACCCGCAACCGATCGGATGGACATCTCTGCCTGTTTATACCAACTTCTTGTGCATGAATCTTGGTCTTTTGTCCCATTGTTCTAGGCCCTTCTTAGTGTCTTGTTGTCCAAGCTCCAGCATTTATGTCCCTATTCATTACTAGGAGTATTTGACAAGCCTAAAAGGACCCCAAGAGTACACAATTGAAGACACAATTCAAGAGATCATTTACTCTCATTACTACTCTCAATTATTATCATCATCTAGCTCTCAAAGAAGGAAAATTCGTGCAGAAAGAACCAGGAACTTTGGAGGACCAAGGAAGCAACATTTGGAGGCCAAAAATCTCAAGAAATCATCACCAATACTTAGGTTAACAATACCTTGTCATTTGTTATCAATTCCAAAGTATTGTAAGACTTAAAACCATGGATTCTAATGTTAAATATTCTGAGTTTATTTGCATGTTTGCTATGAGTGGCTAGTAGTCTTTTTACACTTGTTTTGATGATGTTTTATGCTTAGTGATAGTTATGATTGTGATAACATGTTTTAATTCAATTTCAAGTCAATCCTAAGAACCAATTGTACCTTAAGTTTCATAGTGACATTTGTTGAGCCAAGGTTAACTAATTGATAATAGTTTCAAAGGTCGAAAGATTTGTTATTATTCAACTAGTTATAATCATTTGTCTATGAATGATTGTTTTTCACCATAATTATTCTTGACTAAACAAAGAAACAAGAAGTATGATTGTAATGAGAATGCTTTTATAAAATCAAATCAGATTGTTTGTAAACCTTTAGTTGGACGAAAGTTTAGATGTTTATAAACAATTGTAACCTTTTTGTCTATTAATGGGTTACCTTTTGTAATGACCATTTCCTAAGAGTATTTGATTTGTAATAAGAGTTTGTTCTTGTGTTTAAGATATTCACCATACCTTATGAACCTTGGATGGATCTTGAATTGATTGGTTTACACCTAAAGCTTGTTTTTATGAACTAAAATCTTGACGAAGGATTAACTTGTAGAAACAATAGATTAGACCACCATCTAATTATCACAACCAACATGTTATCAAAAGTTATCACAATCATGTGTGTCATTAAGTAGAAAACTAGTCTAAACAAGTGTAGTTTTTAAATAATTGAATTTGTTTATTATCTTATTTGCGTACATTAGAGATTTACTTTTAGACTTATATTTTGATTCACTCACAAATCCCTGCGAACGATCCCGACTTACCATCATATCTTGCTATAACGGACGAGTACACTTGCTCGTATGTGTTGTTTCTAGATTTGGTAATTCACCTTTATAAATTTAAAACTTGCACTAACAAAACACACATCAACAAGATGTGAATTTATATGTTATAACATGCCCCATAATCTAAAAGTTTTGTTCTCACAATATTATTGGCTTTGCAATCAAGTGAAGACGTTTTATAAACGTTTCAACAAAAGCAATCCGCGTATGAACATGGGCTACTATTATGTTTAACACATATTCCAATAATCGCCCAATACTTGGAACTACTCACCACCATTCTCAAACATATAATTTCGAAAACCATGCTCGCATTTGATAACTCGAGCCATTAATCACGCTAACTTTAAGTTGCGTATTTGATGATCATTTTGACGATTCATCGACTTTAAAACTCAAAATGATCCACATGGCGGATGTATAGGCCTACATACACCCCCTTTATTCTTTTCAAAGCTCCATAGGACAAAGTCCTTTAATTTGGTGGTGAAAAATGAACAATTAACTTTCAATGAGAATAATCAAATCTATCTTTGAAGAAACTTATGGTTCCTCTATACATTCACATCATCATTGATCTGGGATGGTCTAACCGGTCATGCCACTCAATAAAATAATCCTGACTCATAAACTCTAGTTTATGACCACATGTGCTTAGATTGCATTTTCTATGTAAACATCAAATAACATTGAGATTTTAATACAACATCACATTTCTCCAATCAAAATCTTATAAGGTCTTTTATGGATTTCACATAGTTTAATATAATATTACATTACCACTATAACATTATCAAATAATAAAGCATAATTTATACCACTAAAGTATGCCATTCATCAATTAATCAAGTATATCTCTCAAGCAAATAAAATCTCATGAAAATTAAGCTACACATATATATGAAACCGAATATCACAATATGAGCCCACTAAAATATCTGCGAATCTTAACAACAATATTGCAAACTTCACGATAATCATTTATTTACTTATATTCTCCTTTATTCATTATATATGATACCTTAAATAAAAGTAATGCTCATATTTTTCTTTTACTACCATGTCAAGCAAGTCATACATGCATCATTAATCAATTATCATAGTTTCTCGTAAGTAATAATGATGTATATTATTCATAGTATCGAACATATCTTACCAATTTTAGAGGTCATCATGCATGCATCTTATAGGGTATCTCATTACATTTACTTTAATCATGCAATATGCCAATATCTCATATAAAAGTATATTATTTAACTCTATTTATTTTTATTAAAATAGCTTCATCATATTCAACTTGTTCATATCTTTTTATCTTTGATCTATCTTAATTATTGTGTTAATTAACTCTTGAAATATTAATGACATTATCAAGTTTAAACTATACACTGCTAAAATATTAACGTCAAAACAATAGACAACAATCAAGTTCAAAAGACATGCATAATGCTAGAGTATTAACATGCACTTTGTCAAAAGTCGTAATTTTGTTATTTAAGAGAGATGCTTTCTCTATACGGTAAAAACTATCACATGCACATATTTAAGACTCACTAGTTTCAAAAATTAACAAGACTTTTCTTACATAACCAAAACATGTGAACAAAGAAAGATAAAATTATAAAAATTAAACTAGGGTTATTTTTTCACATGAAAGTTTGTAGATCTCGTTGTTCTCTTCTCTAAATCCTTTATTTTCTCTTCGACTCCATCAATTAGTTTTATAGAACTAAACAACGTTCCGTTTATCAAAGCCATTTATTTTCATATCCACAATTATTTTCGTAGGATCATCATATCGATAGTGACGATAAACACAAGAGGTAACCCTAACAAATAGTATTAAGTAATTATACATAGGTTACATTCTCACTAATTGTTAATATACGAAGAATATTACCAATGCTGAAACTTGTAATATTAATAGCTCGCAATAAATTAACCTACAGTGTTATAGTATTAGCAAAAACAAATTGCTAAAGTGTGTGGCTTATATTTTATAAAAATAAAAAAATACTCCGTAAAACCCGAATTAATTAATCAAACTAATTGTTTTACGATTTCTTGATGGATCCAAATTAAAATAAAATTAACTAACACTTATATAGTCATCGTAGATGCAACATCAGTCCGATCATATTTATACTGCTATGCTCGATGAACTTCCTAGTATAAAAACTAACAACATATATTTGCATATGATAATAATAAATCTTTTGTGATCAATAAGAGGAAACATGGATTAATAATATTAAGAGGTGACTTATTTTAGAAACTAGGTTTTTCTTGCAAACTGAGGGACAAATCTTCACCATCTATCTAGTTTGATCTAATAGTAGGGATTAACCTAAGATTTAATAGGGCAACCTAAGTCCATGTTTTTTTTCTTGTCTTTTTGTCTTTTTTATTTATTCAATTTTTTTTTTCTTTTTTTGTCATTTTTTACTATTCACGTATTTCATTTTTTTTCCAATGGACGTTTTTTTCTTTTTGTTTTTCTTTCTTTTTTCATTTGTGCATTCTTTACTATTCACGCTTTTTTGTTTTTTTCACCCTATTTTTTGTCTTTTTTTAATTCACTTTTTTTTTTAATTCACACGTTTTTTTTCACTTTCTTACGTTTTCTTCTGTTTTCATACGTTTTTGTTGGTTTTCATACGTTTTCATCCGTTTTCTTACGTTTTTGACCGTCTTCGCCCGTTTTCATACGTTTTCACCAATTTTCATCCGTTTTCAAACGTTTTTGTCTGTTCTCATACGTTTTTGTCTGTTTTCATACGTTTTTGTCTGTTTTCATACGTTTTCTTCCGTTTTATAACGTTTTTGTCCGTTTTCATACATATTCGTCTGTTTTCTTGCGTTTTCATCCGTTTTCTTACGCTTTCGTCCGTTTTCATACGTTTTCATTCGTTTTCTTACATTTTCGTTCGTTTTCGTCCATTTTCATCCGTTTTCTTTCATTTTCGTCAAATTTTCATACATTTTCGTCCTTTTCCATATGTGATATTCAGAAAATCACAAGTGATATTCTAAAAATCACAAGTGATATTATGAATATCACTTGCAATATTCAGAAACGTAAGAAAACAAATGAAAACATAAGAAAATGGACGAATACGTATGAAAACGGACAAAAACATATGAAAGAGTAAAAGCACATATGAAAATGGGCAAAAACAATGGATGAAAATAAAGGAAAATGGATGAAAACGGACAAAAACTTATGAAAATGAACGAAAACGAATGAAATCGGATGAAAACGTATGAAAATAGATGAAAACGGGCAAAAATGGATGAAAACGTATGAAAACAGACGAAAATGAATGAAAGAGTAAAAATACGTTTAAAAACAGACGAAAACGTATGAAAAATGGATGAAAACACATGAAAACAAACGAAAACAGGCGAAAACGTATGAAAACAGACTTAGACGGGCAAAAACGTAAGAAAACGGACAAAAACAAATGAAAACGGACGAAAACATAAGAAATTGAAAAACAAACGTGAATTTAAAATAAAAAATACACGTGAATTTTTTTTTTTAAAAAAAAAGGAAAAAAAATAATTAAAAAACATTTATTAAAAAAAGAAAAAAAAATGTAAATAGAAAGAAGAAAAAAAGCTTTTTTAAAAAAAAAAAAAAAAAAATGGTAAAAGGACAAAAATAAACGTTAATAGAATAAAAGGGAAAAAAACTTGAATAGAAACAAGAAAAGACAAAAAAAAAAAAAAAGAGTAAATAAGAAAGACAAAAACACAAGGAAAAAAACATGGACTTAGGTTGCATATTAAATTTTAGGTTAATCCCCACCTTTAGATCAAATTAGATGGATAGTGGGGATTTATCCCCCAGTTTATAAAAAAAAATTGATTCCCAAATGAACTTTTCTCATAATATTAATTATATTGTTCACCATGTTCGAAGTTATTTTCTAAAACAATAACTATAAAAGATTTGAAGACATACCTCAGAGAATCGAGAGTAAAGAAAAACAAAAGCGTGTACATATAAAATAAAATAACACAATCATAGACGAATCATGTAATTGCTGAGTAAAACGATTATTGCAAAGACAATAGTTGACACCTATTTACTTTGCTTAAGTAACCACAAATATTCGTAGGTTAATACTAATATTTTAAAGATCATTAAGTAAGCAAAGAGGTTAGAAAAAAAAATCTTGTAATTGTTTCAATTTATCTATGTTCACGTGACATCTTTTTGTCTACATTAAATATAAGTCACTTATTATTTTAATGAGTATATCTTTGTGAATTCTAGAAGCTAAGTAAACTTGCTATTTATCAAGGGAGATGATTTGTGCACCATTTTTTTTGGCAATACACCACTAAATAACACCAATAATGCACACAGTACAACACCGCTATGCATAATTTAGTGGTGGATGGCAAATAAAAATGGTGTACAAATCACCTCCCATTTATCAAAGGACTTGTGGTCTAGTGGGTGGGGCTTAACTTGTTAAGCGAGCCACAAGTGGGAGTAGTACCGGATGGGTGACCATCCGGGAAGTCCTCACTTGTAGTCCACTTGTGGACCATATGTTCCGGAGATATCAGGCAATGAAGAGGAGAACCTGTAAGCCATTAGCTGCGCAGGTTCGAATCCAAGCCGACCCCGGTTTTCATCCGGCCGTTTCTCCAGCGAGTAATCTCGTGTGGAGGCGGTACGGTTTCCGGGCGAAATCCGTTTAAATCCCCACTGCGCCAGCGTGGGCCCGGTTCAGACAACATAGTCTGGGTATGTGGTGGATGAGGGCCTGCTATTTGGCAGGTGCAACTCTAAACCATTTATGGAAAAAGTCACCTTTCAAAAAAAAAAAAAAAAAAAAAAGTAAACTTGCTATTTAACAGTGGATGATAAACAGTTCATGACATACCTTGCAATACGGGAGAAAAAAAAAACTTTAGAGGTTGCTGATAACGTGTTGTGAACAAGAATTGAGGGAATGAAAAGTATTCTTTAATTAATCTATAATGTCAGAGATACATCTTATTGGGTATATGGACATTCACTAACAATTATCCATAACATATAAAGGTTTATTTAATAAGGTATATATACTTGTGATCTTGTCCATATTAAGAGGGTATTGTTGAGGTAAAATCTTGTGTCTACCTTAAACAAGCAAGGTGAACCCTTCAGACTACGATTGGTCCTTCGGATTCTTTGTCTTCCTTCGTACGCCCCTGTCCCTTCGGTTACCTATAAGACAGAAACGTCCGTTAGTCTCGCCCCGGGAATGTATCCCATGACCAACCTCTGGCGTGAGAGTAAGTATTTTTAGAGAGAGAGAGTATAAATAAAAGTTAGAGAGTGAGAGAGAATTAGTTGACCTTAAGTGAGGATTTCTCCTCTATGTATAGGCTACTCACATGGAGTGCCAGGCTGGTTTGTACTTAATCCCTTAGTGTTTGCTAGTTTATGCTCCACTATCGCGTACTTGCTTGTACTTTGGTATGCGTAGTTATCGCATATCCGGATGGTCGGGTCATCCGGAGGGAGCTGGGTCATTCGGGTATTGAGGTTTTGCGGATATTGGTTCGTTCCGTCCGGTATTGATTTGTTCCGTCCGGATATTAGTCTGTTCCGTCTGTCATGAATTCGGAGCACATTCGGAAGGCATGGATCCGGAGGATACATACGCCAACATGTCCCACCCAGTATCATAGTATTGGTCGTGCCAATGGTGTGATACTAAAAGGTTGTTTGTTGTTGTTTTCCGGAGGGTACCTCTTTATTTTGCCGTGTTAAGTGCGTGTACAAAATGTCAAACATAATTAAGGAGCGCCGCCATTTTTACCGGGTCGCTCACATGATGACACGTATGGGCGTCTTTGTATCGTGTGGTCCTGAATGGTGACACGTCAACCATCTGTACGGCGCGTCATTTCATGCTCATATTTTTTTTACCTATAAATAGTCCATTTCATTTCATTTTTACCGCTGTTATTTCTCTCTCTAGCCTTGCGTGTCCTCTGACAACTTCTTTTGCCGTATTCCGAACGATCTTTCGTTGCGTCTGTTTACTTATTTTTCGAGGTACGTCTTGTTCCGTGGTGTATACCTTTAGTAATTTTTGTTTTGGCTATACTTCCTCTTTCCGTTCTCCTATTATGTCGGAGTCCTTCGTATCAGTGGGTCAGGATGATATTGCCATTAGGCATGATCTAAAAAAGTGTGATATGATAAGGAAAACTTCTAAAACGCGTCCCTCCGATGTCCTTGCTTTAGTCGAATCCTTCGGAATTCCTAAGGACTTACATCCGAGGGTTCCTCCGAAAGATATGACGATGGACCAACTGCCGGCTGATGCGATTGGTCTCTATGTCGAGTATTTCTTCGAAAGGGGTCTCAATGTTCCCTTTTCTACCTTTCTTTTAGAGGTTATCAAATATTTTAAGGTTCATATTTCTCAACTGGTTCCTCTTGGCCTGCATCGTGTGACCTCTTTGAGGTATATTGCCGGAGCTTGCATATTCCTCCAACGACCTCCTTGTTCAGGGTATTCTATAAATTGAGTAAGCAGGGCAGTTGGTTTTCGTTTGAGAAGCGAGCGGGTGAGAAGAGGAAGGTTTCTTTTTGGTGTCTTCCCATCCAGCTTGAAAGGTTGGAAAGAGCAGTTTTTCAAATAGATAGGCGTGCTATTGCTTTCGCCATGCCATGGAGGCATCATGATTCAGACGTGTCAGATCCTTTTCCGAAGAATGAGTATAGTGTTGTTCATGCCGAACAGTTAGCTGAGAAGGTCATAGAGCCTTGTCAGGTTCAGCATGATTTTCTGTATATGTTGGGTTTGTCCACTTACTGGAAGTTTCCCGGATACCGGGCGGCTCTGAGGGATGAGGCGGGAAGGGGTATAGCCTTTGTTTTTCGTGTGTTGTTTTATCTCAGCGACACTAAATTTTGGACTCCTAAGACATCTGTCTACTGGTATATATGCTTCATTGCATGATGATGCTATCGAAAGTAACTTTGATGCTGATGCAAATGTGCAGTTGTTGTATGAATGTCAGAAGCTTTATAATAAATAGGATCTCGAGAAAGATATCGACATGGTCAGGGAAGGGTTCTTTACATGATCCAATGAAAAGAGTTGCCACTATCAATACCTAAAAGCTACATAGTTAATTTTTAATAAAGTCACTGCTCACTTTGGCTCAT
The DNA here is from genome assembly GCA_030686995.1 of Artemisia argyi. NCBI lineage: Eukaryota > Viridiplantae > Streptophyta > Magnoliopsida > Asterales > Asteraceae > Artemisia > Artemisia argyi. The sequence continues at coordinate 191,054,354 of CM060709.1, forward strand.
TTTATATCAAACTGTTGGCACATAGATTACTTAACAGCTAGGAACCACATATATTCGCGTGTTTTTTATTTTATGTATGCTCTTACTTTTGTATTGCTGTTTGGGATTTTTAAAACTAATTCAAAGAAATTACATAAAGTATGAAACACGAATTTTTTATAAACATTTTTTCCGCAAATAAATTTAAATTCATTTTGAAGTTTTGTTTCGACAACTCTAATGGTAGGGCCGCTCATGCGTAATGAACAACACGTATTTATATAATTGCTACTACTTTAAACAACAAAAGCACAATCAAACACTGCACTGCCTCACCTGTTTCACCTGCTTTATTACAACTTATTATTTGATTCCAATTATTTATCACATAATCGCTTAAAATCACGTCAAAATGCCCTACAATATATTAATATGTGGCAGTTATTTTTAGTAAATCCTTATTTTGTAGTTCTACATATGCCAACGATATTTATAAGTCATGCCCGCCCATCGGGCGGGCTTTGAAAGCTAGTATGTATGTATATATATATATATATATATATATATATATATATATATATATATATATATAGGACCGAAAATATGTATGATTCATGTGGTTCGGGAGGTCTTGGTTGATGATTAAAGATGAAAGTATTCATATTTTTAGAGAAAGAAAGTAGAGAGAGGGTGAAGAAAATAGAAGTTTATTAACAATGAAAGTAAAGATACACAATTTCCCACACCCCTCATGGAGAGTCATGAGGGGTATTTATAGGCTCATTACATAATAAGTTTGCCTAATGACCACTAATAGTCCCTGAAGTTACTACTAGCTACATATCTAGTCCATTTCACTTGTGTGACGTTATCTTAATAAAATAGCGAGGCTAAAAATCTCCCTCCAAGATATCGTCACACGTGAATGGTTACAATGAGACCTATAAATACATTAACAATGTAAAATTACAACAATAGTAAACTATGTTGACGTTGTTGAAGCGCAGAGTCTCTGTAGTCTAGATACTGAGGCAGACTTGAAGTTTTCTCTTCCGATGATCTCGGCATACTGACGGCAAAGGTTTTTGCAGCTCTGAACTTCAACTGTAATGGTCTAGTTAGGTTATTACTCCCTCCTAACTAGTGAGCCTTTATTTCTTTTACCTGCTCCCTCCTGAACCGACAACTCTCTTTTCATCACGCAGCGGATAAAGTAGATTCAAAAGTGTAGGCACATGGTTGTCGTTCAGGGAGCATCTTGACAATATAACTCACATAACATTGCACAGAAGGTTGGTAATACGCTCCGGTGTACACATCATTAGTACTTCTTCGGTTCCAGTGTAAGCGCAATTCCCTCGAACAACCAACGTACTAGAGATGAAACACTACTTATTTTGGCATGTTCTTCTCCCTCCTGATGGTTGCGATTTGTCGAAATCATCATACTATTTTGTGTACATGCCATAATTACCCGTACTTTACACTTCTGATGCAATATAGATAGACCATGAAAGCATAATTTGTGAGTATATGTCGCAAAAATATACTCTCAATACATTTCTCTCAGATCAACCTGTAATCAAACATCCTTTGAATTCACCGGCTACTAGTAATGACCACATATGGAGATTGCCCGATATGACCAGCTTGAAAAAGAAGTAATCATCCCATCTTGTAACTTAATGCTTGTACGATAGATGTGAATTAATACCTATACTGAGCACTACAATGTAACTCCTTTAAGTATGAGGTTGCACGAAATATTCTCCACTTGAACAATCCACTACTTCGTGTGACACTGAGTACTACAACGTAACTCCTTTAAGTGATAGCTATACTGTGAGCACTACAACGTAACTCCTTACATCAGTAATAACTAGATTGTCAAGACTGAATTTTTAATTTGCGCAGACAAGTTATCTTCAACAGTCGTGCATCCAACCACCCCTAGACTTTGAGATAAATAAGTACACATGTTGAAATGCCACTTCAAAGTCAAATCAATAATACCGTGCAAAAACCCCGTAGTCATTTTTGTTAAACGACACAATTCTAGCCATGAACAATGTATCCTCGTGAAAATATGAATACCAAAATACCACTCATTTACCAAAATTAAAATTGTATCCAATATTTTTGTAAAAAAAATTTCGGATAACAATTTTTATTTACAAATTCAATAAGCTAGTTTAAACCATCACCATTTGATATCAGTCCAACACAAGTCAGCCCAGTCTTAATATTCATATGAGATTCAGCGCAAGCCCAGTTCTGTTTCAATGTTAAAAGCCCAGCTAATGACAAAACTGTTCCAATCCATCCCATACAAGCTTATAAGCGGTTAAAACCTAACACAACCCTAAAAACACTTTAGAAAATATCGCATACCATCTCATCTCTCTCACACAAACGCTCCCAAACTCAGATTCTCCAATCAAATACATCTCATCTCAAATTCATCACAAGTAATCGATATATCATAATTCAAAGCCCATAAACACAAATACAATCGTACCCAACCTATGTTTACATGTGCCTATGAATCCAAATCATGAACGCGCCATTAAATCTTCAAGATCGTAGAGTGGTCTCGGGTAGGTTTAATTGTTGTGTTTTGTGTTAAACCGAAAGAAAGAACGAATGAAACACTTGTTGTTTTGGTTCACTCTTTAATTTCGAATATTAATAGGATCTGTGATGTTATTGTTCAACTCAAAGAAATCTTTACAAGATTATAAATAAAGTTGGAACATTTCTGAGATATTGTAATTTTCTTATTAAGCATCGAGTCATGTGATTATTTGGAGATGGGATATGGGATAGTGATGGTGTTGTCGTTGGACTGTATACAGCTCTTCTTTTTACATTCTTTTTGTTTATCATCACATGGACCTATGATGGATATAGACTGAGGTCTTGAGTATGTATATGGTTTGTGGTCAAATGGTCAACATCTGTCTTCATCTCTCTTCTGTCAAGGTCACTTTTCGAAAAAAATTCATCTATAATTTTTGAAACTTTTCATGTTAAAATTTTCGAAACTTTGTTACCCAAAAAAATTTCGAAAGTTTTTTATTAACATTTCGAAAGTTTTCTCAACTAATTTCGAAACTTTTCTATACTAGAAAAATTTTCGAAAGTTTTAAGCTTTTCAAAAATTCTTATACAAGAATTTCGAAACTCAAGGGTTTCACATTTTCGAAAAGAGTATATTCTCGAAAACAAGTACATATCAAGAACTTCTTATACAAGAAATTCCGACCAGATTCCGGTGACCCGTTTTCTAGTTTCCGATGAGTTTTCTGATGAGATTCGACCTTTTTCTTGACCACTTTTGACCATGTTTTGACCACGATTCATGGTAGGAACAAAAAGTCTCAAAAAGATATGACAATAAGTCTGTTTGGACAAAAATATTGACACAAAATAGATTTGTACATCTGGGTAAATCAGTGAGACCATTTTGACCATATTAGATACATAAAACATGAGAAGAAACTGTTATCATAAAAGATAAGGAATTTTTTTTTTCCAGATATGAAAAAAGTGGGTACAAAAACAGCTTCAAAACATTATACGAATCCACACAAATCATTAAAATGAACACCGTGGCTCTGATGCCAATTGTAGGACCGAAAATATGTATGATTCATGTGGTTCGGGAGGTCTTGGTTGATGATTAAAGATGAAAGTATTCATCTTTTTAGAGAGAGAAAGTAGAGAGAGGGTGAAGAAAATGGAAGTTTATTAACAATGAAAGTAAAGATACACAATTTCCCACACCCCTCATGGAGAGTCATGAGGGGTATTTATAGGCTCATTACATAATAAGTTTGCCTAATGACCACTAATAGTCCCTGAAGTTACTACTAGCTACATATCTAGTCCATTTCACTTGTGTGACGTTATCTTAATAAAATAGTGAGGCTAACAATATATATATATATTTTACCTTCTTGTTGTCTTACCATCGGCTTTTCCTTCCCCCTTTTTTTTTTTTTTTTTTTTTTTTTTTTTTTTTTTGTAGGTGTGGTGAGTGCTTATTCACTCACCTTTTCTGAGCTAAATTAGGACTTAATAATCCAAAAATTAACCAAAATCGCAAAAGAAAACATTTTTTTGTGATTGTCAATGTGCAGGTATGGATATATCGTAAAAAGACGAAAAACAAACAAAAACTCGACAAAAACGAGCACGAGAGTAGAACGAGTCAGAAAGTCAAGCTGGAAATCAAGTTGAGCTTTGAAAAGTTAAAAGAGATCCCTAGAGTTTGAAGATTTGCATGATTCATCATTTTTGAGAAAGTTTGAGGAAATGATAGAAATATTCCCTGCACTTTGGAAGTTGTCACATTTAGTCCCTCAAAGTTTTATTTGGAGAAAAAGTCAACTCAACTTTCAAGTATTCAAAGTTGGCAATTTTAACCCCTAGAGATCAGTTTTGAGTTATTAGCAGAAAAGGTCCTTAAGTTTCATGAAATACAAAATTGGTCCTTGAATTTTATTACTTCAAAATTCTAAAAACCTATACAAGCCTTGGTCCAATTCTAAATCTAATACCAATAAGCCCAAGTCCAATTAACAAAGAAACCAAGGCCCAAATCCATCCATCCCATACCCGATCGAACATCAGCCACGGTCAAACTTATATTATAGGGTCAAAGGTCAAAGGAGGTCAAACAAATATAATAAATTACCCCGCGCCCCCTTTTTCCCCCAATTCCCTTTTTACCCAGCTCTCATGAACCCTAGATTGACCGTACACAAAATTGACCGCAATTAAGGGTGTTTCTGTCAAATCAACACGCTTCTAGAAGCTCAGAATGATGTCAGAGGGTGTCAGATATCAAAGAAGCACACAAAGGGACATGTGGCACGCTGCTATTGGTAGAGACGTGTCATTTGGGTATGATCCAAGGGCTATAATGAATTGGGCAAGGATTGGAATGATCAAACGGATATTAGATGATGCAAAGAAACACAAACTCACACGGATTTCCAGTTTGGCAATCCGTGAACTCCCACTCCTCCTCTCCCATAAATAGAAGGCATTTGTAGCTGATTAGGGTGTGTAGTGTTAGTGTTAGCGAAGCTATGTCAAATTTTCTTTAGATTGTATTTAGCTTAGTTTGTGTAATGCATTGAGTATTAATAAAATTTTAGTTTCTATTAATCAAATTTTAGCTTATTGTCACTGATTTAGTTAATCAGCTTATATCATTCATATAATCAGCTTATTTCTTAGTTACTTTCAGTCTTTTCAATTAGCTTTATCATTCTTATTTTGGTAAATCAGTTTTCATAATCATAAAAAATACATAAAAAATCAGAAAATAATAGAAAAAATAAAAAATAAGTTCTAAATTTGTTAGATAAGCTTTCAAATAAGCTGTTTAGTTTTTATTCAATTTATAAAAGCTTTGTAGCTTGTTGTGGATTTGATTTCATTTCAAAATATCATAAGTGAATGATCAGTCAACAAAAGTCAACTGTCATAGTTCCATTGATTGCTGAGAGGATTTGGATAAGTTGGAACAGATTTGGAAGGTTCCTGCCTATCCTAGAGATAGGCAAGCATAGTGAATCCACCTCTATTCTTGCTGAGGTGGAATTGTTTTGTAAGTTTGGTTCAAATCTCTGTTATATAGTTTGATCCGAGTTAGTATAGTTTAGATTGTTGAATTACTGTTTAATTGATATATATTTGCTGATATTGTTGCTGTTATTGTTGAGATAGAGTTTGATTGTTCATTTGATCACACCTGATTGCTTGAATCTTTGTTTTAGCATAGCTTACTTGAGAATCTGATTTGGTGTGGATCTGTGTTGCTTCATTTCTGTTAGTTCTGTGGTGTTTGATTGTTGAATTAGTCCGAGATAGTGATTTTAAAGTTGCTTGATTCCGTGGAATAGAGATTTGTGGAGAGAATCTAAGAGTTGTAGAATTACTTTCACTATAAGGGAGTGTTTGGATGAGAGTGTTGTTGTGTGGAATTGTTGTTGGATTGCTCGATCTCTGTCTCATATAGGTCCATTTAGTGTATTACAAGAGTTTTGAATCATTAAATCAGTAGTGTAGCTTTTAAATAGTCAAAGTTTGAGTAAATTGCATAAACAGTTAGATATAGTGATAATTTGTTAGTAGAATTCAGTGGATAGTTGCATTATAATTAGAGAGAGCTTTTACTAGAGTGATTGTAGCTTAATACATCAGATTAGAAGTAGATTAAGCTGATAAAATTGGAATTGGTCAAAGTTTAGTGGTAATAAAATAGTCAACTGATATCAGAATTTGTGGTTCATTGGCTGTTGTACTTGATCCATTTTAGACTAGAGTTTGATTAATTGAGACAGAGCTTTTGGTTGATTTTGATACTCAGTTGTACAATAAAGCTTTTGCCCCCACATACTTGTGAAATTGAGCTTAATCTAAGTGCTTATTGCTTCTGTCAGTTCATACATTTGAGACAGAGTGACTAATTGTGAATTGAGGCCTGCAATTGTAATTTGAGCTTATATCTGTTTACCTGGATTGTTTCTGAGCTTATTCTAGTTAGATAGGTGCGGTGATAAGTCTATTTCACCTGGCTTAATCTGTTTGTGAATCTGCTTATTACTTGGGCTTATTTCATAGCTTATTTAGCTATTCTGTGACTTTCTGTGATTCAAATTGATCATTCTTGGGATATCTGAGCATATTTAGGCATAAGTAGTGTATAATAAACGTTTCAATCAGATTTTGTCACAAGTGCTTAAAAATAAGCACTTGTGAATAAGCAGTTTACATCAAATAAGCACTTTTTCAGCTTCTTTTTGTTTCAAAATGTTTCTCCAAGTTTATTTTTATATTTTTGAGTTTTTGGTAATTTTTCAGATTTTTCTAAGTTGATTTGATATTTTTCTTTGATTTTAAGCATTTTTAAATACTCTTTAATAAACAAAAATCCATAGAAATTCAAAAAAAGCCATAAAAAATACAAAAATATTTTAGGAAATTTTTTTATAATATTTTAGATTTTTCAGAAATTATTTTACATTTTTCCCTTTTATTTTTCTATTTTCCTTTATTTTTAATTCATTTAAAATTACAAAAATCAAAGAAAATAAAAGAAAAGTCAAAAAAATAATTTTCTTTTTCTGGAAATTCATTTTATTAGAATAATATTTTTAGAAAATAATTTCACGTTTGTAGGATCATTTTTCAATTAAATTTACGTTTTATTTTGAACGTTACGTTTTTAATAATCGCGTTTGCATTTCCGTTTTTACATTTTCAACTTTAGTGCATATCTAGCTTGTACAATTTGCATGGTTTGTGTTTGTTTGTTATAATTTGAATTACTTGATCACTATTTTCACTTTCACCACTTTTCAATTCACGATTTGCACGAATCAATATTTCTTGATTCCATTCACCTTCGTACGGATACGACTCGGGTGATCCGTATTTTGTGCGGATCACTTCGATACTATACTACTATATTAATTAATTGATTTTTCACACAATCAAATTTTGGCTCCGCTGCCGGGGAAGGTTGAAGTGAGTTTTTGAATATTCGTTTTGAAAAATCGTGTTTTGATAAGCCTTCCTCTATCTTGTATATATTTTCTATAAAAATATAAAAATTGAAAAATCCAAAACACTTTTCATAAAGTGTTTACAAAAATACAAAAATAAAGTTACAGCTTCGACTCTCCCGTGGAAGGGAGGGCGTTGTAAACCAAATAAGCTTCACAACATAAGAAAAACGTGAAATTAATTGTTTATCGGATTACTTTAATTTCTACAACCGATTAAGCGGGAAATACGGAAGCTAAGACATTAAATTGCTAGCTGAAGAGAGAAACACTATTCTTTCCCGTCCCGTGGCGAGTGGTTTTGAAGGAAACGGTTTCGATTAACGTAACGTTTTAAAAAAAGAAAAACAAAAGAAATAAAAAGTTTTGAGATTTGTTTAAATAAAAATAAAAAAAATAAAAATATTTTCTTTTTTCTTTTCTTCTTCTTTTTCTTTTTGATTTTGTTTTTGGTGTATGCACACCCGCTCTTATTTTGAGAGTCTTATATCACCTTTGTCAAACCCCGAAAGGGTAATTCGACACACACACTGTGTCCATTTCCCTAACGTTGTGGAAATGGATCCAAATAATCAACACCCTCCGGTGGGTGGAGATGATCACCAACACGTGCCAGCTCCCGATCTCCGAACGATGAAGAAGTTGTGCCAACCCACAATGCATGGTAGAGGTGGCCCGATTGCCCCTCTAAATATTGAGGCTACGGATTTTGGACTAAAACACCACATGATACAACAAGTCCAAAATTCATGTCAATTTCACGGATTACCGGGTGACGATGAAAATAAGAATCTCGATAAATTTTTAACCGTCACCCAAAATATGAAACAAAACGGGGTCTCCGATGAGTCGATGACGCCCTTCGTCTCTCTCTCTCTTCCCCTATTCTCTAATGCATCATGCCACCGCTTGGTTTGATCGTCTTCCCAGGAACTCGATCCATACTTTCAATGAAATGGTATCGAAGTTCTTGGCGAAGTATTTTCCACCATCGATGGTGACGAAGTTGAGAAACGATATTAGCCATTTTCAGCAACTTCCCGATGAGTCTTTATTCGAGGCTTGGGAACGTTATAAGCTTGCCATTGATCGTTGTCTAAACCATAACATGCTTCTCGTTACGATCATTGATACGTTTTACAATGGTTTAACTCTTCGACATCGGGACACGATCAATGCTGCAGCTGGTGGTACTTTCATGAAACGTCGTCCTGAGGATTGTTACGAGCTAATCGAGAATATGTCGGCCCATTACAACTATTGGGATTCCTCAGCCGAGAGGAATGAGCCAATAAGATCGACTGCGACTCAAAACTCTTCTTCCTCTTATAATCCTGAGTTAGCCGCCATGAATAAAAAACTTGATGATTTGTCTACGGCAATGTTGAGAATGTATAAAAATGATTCCGAATCAAGTTAAGAACCCGCAAGTCAATATGGTTAATACTTAATACCGGTTGTGAGACTTGTGGTGGTCCACATTCACACCTTGAGTGCCCAGCCTCCGGTGGCTTTACTCAAGAGAACGTGTATGCTGCAAACATGGGTGGCAACGGTTACCCACAACCTCAAGGAGACCGTAATCTCCTCAGCTACCATTCCGGAAATTATCTTGGACCACCCGGTTTTAATCAACCAAATCAAGTGAATCAAAACAATAATGTGCAAAACCGTAATCATCAATTTAATCACAATCAGAATCAAAACCGGGGAAATAATGGTTTTCAAGGACAAAATCAAAATTTTCATCAAAATCAAAATTTGGGAAATTACAACCAAGGCCCGCCTCAAGGGAATAATTTTCAAAATAATGGGAATTTTCAAAATAATCATGGAAATCAAAATCAGGGTTTTAATCAAAACAACCGAGGGCAAAACATTCAAATTCAAAATCAGAATGTGGTTCAAAATCCGTCGCCCTCGGATGAGATTCTTAAGTAGATTATGAAAAACCAAGAGTTAACGGCTAAGGAAATTCTTGAACTTAACAAGCGTTTAAATGATCGATCCTCGGGCTCTGGAACTTTGCCAAGCAACACGATCGCTAACCCGAGGGGCAATGCAAAGGCGATCACAACAAGGAGTGGTGTTTCTTATGATGGACCAACGGCTCCGACTGCCTCTTCTTCTCTTCCTCTTAAGGTAGTCGCCCGTGAACCCGAGGTGACAACGGATACAGAAATTCCTATTAATAATGGAAGGACCGAAGACATCCATCCTCCGGTGGTCCCGACATCTAAAGGAAAGGAAAAAGTTGTTAATGAAACTGAAAAAGAAATTCCCGTTAAAACAAAGTTACCTTATCCGTCACGCTTAAACGAACAAAAGCACCGCGAGAAAGATAAAAACCAAATGGAAAAGTTTTATCAGATTTTTCAAGAATTGCACTTTGATATAAGTCTCGCTGATGCTATACTTTTGATGCCAAAATTTGCTTCAATGCTAAAAGGTCTTTTGAATAATAAGGAAAAGTTGTTTGAAATGTCTAAGACCCAAATGAATGAGAATTGCTCAGCGGTTCTTCTTAAAAAGCTACCCGAAAAGCTTGAAGACCCTAGAAAGTTTCTTATTCCATGCAATTTTCCGGGTATGGTTCAATGCTTCGCCTTGGCCGATCTTGGTGCTAGCATTAACCTAATGCCATTATCGATTTGGAAAAAGTTGCCTCTTCCTAACTTGACACCGACGCTTATGACCCTCGAGCTTGCCGACCGATCTACGTCTCGTCCAATTGGTATAGCTGAGGATATTTTTGTCAATGTTGGGAAATTCAATTTCCCTGCAGATTTTGTGGTTGTTGATTTCGATGCCGATCCACGGGTTCCTCTCATTCTCGGGAGAGGATTCCTACGGACCGGTCGTGCTTTAATTGATGTATACGATGAGGAGATCACCTTAAGTGTTGGAAATGAAGCTGTTACTTTTAACCTTGATCAAACCGTGAGATACTCCTCCGATTACGATGTGGCTTCCGTCAACCGAATCGAAGTTATTGATGAAGCTACGGAGGAGTATTCTCAAGAACTTCTTAGTTTTTCCGAAAATACTTCGAGTGGCAATCCCACTCCTTCTTTTGAACCGATCGTTTCCGATTCTTCCCCTTCTCTCACTTCGTTTGAGGGAAGTGATCTCGCTTGGGAAGAAATCAAAGCTTGTCTTTCAAATGATTCAGTTTCACCGGAAATTGATAATTCTGACTTTGATCCGGAGGGGGACATTTTATTAATTGAGAAACTTTTAAATGAAAACCTGATTGTTTCTTCCCCTCCGATGGACCTAAAAATGGCAGACGTAAAAGAAGTAAAGCCGTCTATTGAGAATCCTCTGGAGCTCGAGCTCAAGGATTTGCCTCCTCATCTCGAATACGCATACTTGGAAACTAATAATAAACTGCCCGTTATCATATCAAAAGGCCTTAAGGATGAGGAGAAGACCCGACTCTTAGATGTGCTTAAGAAGCATAAAAGTGCTATTGCTTGGAAAATATCCAACATTAAGGGAATCGACCCTCGATTTTGCACTCATAAGATTCTACTTGAAGATAATCACAAAGCTTTCGTCCAACAACAACGATGGGTTAACCCACAAATCCATGAAGTGATCAAAAAGGAGGTTATAAAACTCCTTGACGCTGGAATGATTTATCCGATCTCGGATAGTTCATGGGTTAGCCCGGTTCATTGTGTTCCAAAGAAGGGCGGAATCATTGTTGTGAAAAATGATGATAATGAGCTTATACCAACTAGACTTGTGACCGGATGGAGAGTTTATATCGACTACCGCAAGTTGAATGATGCGACCCGTAAAGACCATTTCCCGCTCCCTTTTATGGATCAAATGCTTGAACGATTAGCGGGAAATGAGTTTTATTGTTTTCTGGATGGCTTTTCTAGGTACTTTCAAATTCCCATTGATCCCCAGGATCAAGAAAAGACCACTTTTACTTGCCCGTATGGAACGTTTGCCTATCGTAGAATGCCCTTTGGCTTATGTAACGCTCCAGGCATGTTTCAGCGGTGTATGATGGCCATTTTCTCGGATATGATTGAAAAAACCATGGAAGTGTTCATGGACGACTTCTCCGTCTATGGAAATTCTTTCGACTCTTGCCTCTCCCATTTAGAGAATATACTAATTCGGTGTGAAAACACTAATTTAGTTCTAAATTGGGAGAAGTGCCACTTCATGGTTAAAGAGGGCATAGTCCTCGGCCATAAAATCTCCAAATCTGGGATTGAGGTAGATCGTGCGAAAGTTGATGTTATTGCTAAGCTACCTCATCCTACGACCGTCAAAGGAATCCGAAGTTTCCTTGGTCATGCTGGATTTTACCGACGTTTTATACAAGACTTCTCCAAAATAGCCCGGCCTCTGACCCACCTTTTAGAGAAAGATGCTCCGTTTAACTTCACAAATGAATGCAGCGATGCATTTAATTTCTTGAAGAAGAAGTTAACGGAGGCACCAATCTTAGTTGCCCCCGATTGGAGCTTACCATCTGAGCTAATGTGCGATGCAAGTGATTATGCCATTGGTGCAGTTCTGGGGCAACGTAAGAATAAGTACTTTCAGCCGATACACTATGCAAGTAAGACAATGAACGACGCCCAACATCACTACACGACTAATGAAAAAGAGATGTTAGCGGTTGTCTATGCTTTTGAGAAATTTAGACCTTATTTGCTCCTTAAGAAATGCATAGTGTATACGGATCATTCAGCCCTAAAATACCTAATGGCAAAGCAAGATGCTAAGCCACGCTTAATGCGGTGGGTTCTTCTACTCCAAGAATTTGATGTTGAAATTCGAGACAAGAAAGGAGCTGAGAACCTTGCTGTTGATCACCTTTCACGACTTGAGAATCCTCATCAAAGTGTTCTCGAAAATAAGGAAATTACCGAAACATTTCCTCTCGAGACATTTGGGAGTGTGACTAAAATCGACCAAAGTACCCCATGGTTCGCCGATTTTGCGAATTACCATGCGGGGAACTTCATAAGGAAAGGGATGTTGTCCCAACAAAAGAAGAAATTCTTTAAAGATTTCCAACATTATTTTTGGGACGACCCCTATTTGTTCAAAGTCTATGCGGATCAAATGATCCGGAGGTGTGTTCATGGTACGGAAGTCGTTGAAATTCTTAAGGCATGCCATAGTGGACCCACGGGGGGACATCATGGTGCCAACTTCACCGCAAAGAAAGTGTTTGATTCCGGCTTCTATTGGCCGACGATTTATCGGGATGCCCATGAATTGGTGAAATCATGTGATTCTTGCCAACGTCAAGGGAAAATTTCTCAAAAAGATGAAATGCCACAAAATGCTATTCAAGTTTGTGAAATTTTTGACGTTTGGGGCATCAATTTCATGGGGCCATTCCCGTCATCAAGAGGAAATAAGTATATTCTTGTGGCCGTCGATTATTTGTCCAAATGGGTTGAAGCGAAGGCGCTCCCCACCAATGACGCCCGAGTAGTTGTTAAATTCTTGAAAAGTCTCTTTGCCCGATTTGGTGCACCTCAAGCCATCATAAGTGATCGTGGGACCCATTTTTGTAATGATCAATTTGCCAAAGTAATGCTTAAATATGGTGTCACACATCGTCTTTTTACGGCTTATCATCCACAAACTAGTGGTCAAGTGGAGGTCTCCAATCGTGGCCTTAAAAGGATATTAGAAAGGACCGTAGGAGAGCACCATGCCTCATGGGCCGATAAACCAGATTATGCTTTATGGGCTTTCCGGACCGCTTACAAAACACCCATTGGGTGTACTCCTTATAAGCTGGTTTACGGGAAGGCTTGTCATTTGCCCCTAGAACTTGAGCACAAGGCCTACTGGGCCTTAAAACATGCCAATTTTGACTTGAAAACCGCGGGTGATCACCGAAAAGTTCAATTGAATGATTTAGTCGAACTTCGTGATCAAGCTTACGAGAATTCTTTGATATATAAAGAGAAAACAAAAAGACTTCATGATGCCAAGATCAAAAACCGCGTTTTCAACGTTGGTGATCAAGTGCTTCTTTTTAACCCGTTGGTCTGGACCATTTACCATAACACAAGTATTCCCTTATGGTACCATTGAGTTAGCTCAACCCGATGGTCCCAACTTTAAGGTGAATGGTCACCGTTTGAAACATTACTTCGGAGGGGATGTACCAACCATGGTAGTCCCGGATCTCCAAACTTTCCCCAAGGACGATTGAATTCGGGGATCGAGTCAAGCTACGTGACTCGGAAATAAAAAACAAAGCGCTTCGTGGGAGGCAACCCATGCTTATCCAATTTCATCTTCTTATTTTTCTTATTTCTAACGAATAACGTAAGGAGGGGGTGCCTCTTCTACTCTTGTGTTCCGTGGTTGTTTGTGAATGTTTGTTTAGGATTTTCCGCGATTTATGATGACTCTCGTGCTCGTTATCTTTTCTCCACTCGAGTTTCATTCATCGATGCTTTTGGAAATCCTATATCCGTGAATCTTATCGACTAAAGTTTTCTTTGGTATAATTAATAAACGGCCCTAGAATTTTGTTAGGATTGCCTTTACCCATAAAACATTGAGGACAATGTTCAATTCTAGTCTGGGGGAGGGTGAATCTTTGATTCGATTTGACCTTGCATTTTTCACCATGTCGTGTACTCTTGCAACTCCGTTTTTTTCCACCAAAAATGAAAAAATTGAAAATTTGAAAAAATTCTTGAAAAATCAATGAAAAAGTCATGAAAAAAGTACAAAAAAAAAAATGAGAAAAAGTGAAAAGTTGTGCAAAAATATAATAAGTTTTGAATAAATGTTTTGACACCTTGTTGACTTTCTTGCTGGCGAGAGTAGGAATAAATATTTTGACTTGACCGAGCGTGTTTAGCCCTAGCTTGTTCCCTTAACCAATGATAATCATATAAGCTTGTGCTAGTTTTGTACACTAGGAGCTATAAAATGCGAATTCTTTCTTAAGAATCTGCAAGTTCCCGTACTTGACTTTATACATGCGTAGCTTAAAAGCTTTCGCCAGTCTTTTACATAAGGAGCTAGAAAACGCGAATTTTTCTTCTAGAATTTGCAAGTTTCTGTATCTGACTTTATATATGCATGGCTGATTATCGGCTAAGTATTTGCGGGTTTCATTACTTGGAATCTTAAATTGCGAAGAGCGAGAAATGATAAAGTTTATTTAGAAGTTAGATGCTAAACGTGGAGTAATGGTTCTCTTTAGAGCTCATGAGAGGTACTTGTGGCTTTTTACTCCCATAAAATACGTCACCAATATATAATAGATGTTCTAGGTTAATTAGTGGTATTTAGGTTTGGATAATATTTAGTTCTTTATTTTCTTAAGAGAATCTTTGCTTTAGAAGTTGGGTACATATCAAGGAACATAAAAAATAAGAGCAAAAATGAGAAAAATCAAAAGTCAAAAGTTGATTATGTATATGGTTTTGGAGCTACCCGATAAGCTTCCATTGATGTTATGAGAAAAAGAAAGAAAGAAAAGTATGAAAAATATGAGAAAAGTATGAGAAAAATGAAAAATGAAAAAAGTGAAAGTTGAAAGTTATGATGAATAAGAGCTTGAATGTAAATAAGTTGTTGGCGCGTGAGGTGCATGTAAATGATTCTGAATTGGACACATGAGGTGCACGTGTAGTACTCTGCAACTTATCTATGATATTGTATGTACCCAAAATTCCTTGATGTGGACCAAATTTCTATTGCAGTGGTTCTTGAGAGAAAATGGAAAACTACCTATCGTTTAAACTTGGTATCACTATCGGACTAAAAAATATTGAAACGAGAAAATATGAAGCAATTCATTTCTCCACAAAAATAAAATATTGAGATACAAAAACTTAGGACATTGGAGTAAGAAGTTTCCACAAGTAACTTTTATGAGTAGTTTTAGCATCTAACTTGTAGATAAGCTGTGATCTCGTTTGTACGCTTAGTTTGGGTGCTTGTGAAAAATCAAGGACGACGATTTTTATCCGTAAGGTCACTTTTCTATGAGAAGTGTTTCTACTCGTTGACCCTAAAAATTATTGCAAAATAATGAAAGTTCAATAAACCGTCACGAGTATGAAGTATGAAAAGTACAAAAATAGAATGTGTAAGTGGAATAAAGGAAATTTTTTGGAAAACGGAGTGTTTGCGAGAATAAATGATTTTGTAATCACTTTTGAACCTCTATGCTACTTTACAAAGTCAGTAGGAAGAGTTATGAAATTATTTATCCCAAAAGCATGAATTGATCACATTGCGTGAGGACACGACAATACCTTAGTCCGGGGGATTTTGGTGAGTGCTTATTCACTAACCTTTTCTGAGCTAAATTAGGACTTAATAATCCAAAAATTAACCAAAATCGCCAAAGAAAACATCTTTTTGTGATTGTGAGTGTGCAAGTATGGATATATCGTAAAAAGACAAAAAACAAACAAAAACCCGGCAAAAACGAGCACGAGAGTAGAACGAGTCAGAAAGTCAAGCTGGAAATCAAGTTGAGCTTTGAAAAGTCAAAAGAGATCCCTAGAGTTTGAAGATTTGCATGATTCATCATTTTTGAGAAAGTTTGAGGAAATGACATAAATAGTCCCTGCACTTTGGAAGTTGTCACATTTAGTCCCTCAAAGTTTTATTTGGAGAAAAAGTCAACTCAATTTTCAAGTATTCAAAGTTGGCAATTTTAACCCTTGGAGATCAGTTTTGAGTTATTAGTAGAAAAGGTCCTTAAGTTTCATGAAATACAAAATTGGTCCTTAAATTTTATTACTTCAAAATTCTGAAAACCTATACAAGCCTTGGTCCAATTCTAAACCTAATACCAATAAGCCCAAGTCCAATTAACAAAGAAACCAAGGCCCAAATCCATCCATCCTGATTGGCTCCAAACGGTCAACCTAAATTGACCAAAGGATGGTCAACAAGGTCAAACAGCCAAGAGTCAATCTCCGTGGAAGTATAGGGGTTTCCCCGGGTCGTTATGTCCCGACGAGGTGTGATGGTAATCAAAACGGGTTTGTGATCGGGTGAATTTGGACAGAAATGTAAGGAATTTGGTTTGTATGATTACACTAAGATATGGGGAATGAAAATAACTTAGAAACACTATATAAACAATTGCTGATGATCAGATATACTAAAAACATGAGCTAAGTCTAAAAACGCGTTTGTTTAATTTAAAACTACGTTAACGTACAAAATAAAACGCGAGTCTTATAGAAATAAAATACCTACGAACATGAAAATTACATTTTTACAATCCTAATGATAAAAGAAAATTTTTAGAAAAAGAGAATATTTTTTTTAGACTTTTATTTAATTTTTATTAATTAAAAACTATTAAAACTTAATTAAACTATTTAAACTAATTTAATTATAATAAATACTAAATGAAAAGTTAAAATTATATAAAAAAATTATATAACTACTTAACCATCGCAGGAATCTAATAAAAATATAAAAACTTTCTAAAAATTATTTTTAAGCTAATTAAGAAATTAATTACTTATTATTTATTTAAATCCTAATTAAACTATTTTAATTATAATAAATATTAAACTAATTTATAAAATTATGAAACTTTTTATATAAATACTATATACTACCAAAAAGTTATAAAAAATATAAAAAGTTGAAAAGGATTATAAATAAGTAGTAAAAATAAGCTAATAAGCAAAAATAAGCAAAAGAGACCAAGTGGTATTTAAATACCAAACTTTGCATGAGATAACTGAAAAAAGACTCAAGGGCAACTGGCATCCAGGTACCCCTTATCAATCTCCAATGGGGGAGGTCTCAGGTTCGACCCCTGCCTCTCCCCTTTTTTTGCAAATCATTTTTTTTCAATTTTTATTTTACAAAACTATTTAACTACTAAAAATAAGCTATTTTAATAAAGACAACTTTTTTTGAATCTCTCAAATAAGCTCAGTGTGAGCTTATTTTCCAACAGATTAGCTTATCAAGCTTTAAAGTGGAATTTGAGCTTTGAAAGAGCTTGAAATAAGCTGAACAATGATCACAAAGGTGAAATTAAGCTTAAAGCTAATGAGAGTGACCAAAAATAAGCTGAGATGACTAATTTAGCACAATGAAATAAGCTTATAAGGCAAAATAAGCAAATCCAATAACCTACTCAGAACCACAGGCTGCAGGCAACTAGTAGGCTAAATTAGGCTAGGGGCAAAGGCTTGGAAGCTTAAAACAAGCTTGGATATGAAAAATAAGCTAGGTGAGCTTCTCAAAAAGTCCAAGGTCACAGTCCAAAGTCCACTAATAAGCTCGGCAAAAGCTTATGAACATGGGACTATAACTGACTTATCAGTTAGCTTACTAAGCTAAAAAGGAAATTTTGAACAAGAAAAAGCTTACAATAAGCTACACTACTGAACACTAAAGATCAAATAAGCTATAAGTAAATGAAATTGACCAAAATAAGCTAAAATAACAAGAAAAGTAACACTGAATAAGCTAATGAGAAGCAATAAGCAAAGCCAAACTCCAACAGACCAAACAGATTCATAGACAACTTGTAGGCTCAATTGAGCTTATCAAATAAGCTAAGAAGACCAACATAAGCCTGGAACCAATTAGCTTGATGGGTGAGCTTCTCAAAAAGCCAAGATTCACAAGCTATGGCCCACCAATGAACTCACAAAGAGCTTGTCAATGTGGCTTGACCACACTGAGTACTCAATGTATGCTGAGGTGGTGGGTTAACTAATAAGCACAAATAAGCTAAAGGCAAAAGTCCTAGAATACAAAATAAACACTGGGCTAAAGAGATGAGCTGGTGAGCTATCTAAAAAGCCAAAGTTTAGGTATTGGGGTCCATAAATAAGCTTGGAAAGAGCTTGTGAAGGTTGTGCAAAAGCTGTTACACAGGGGAGATTTATGAAAAAGTACAAACAAAAGCAATCAAATAAGCAGTTAATAAGCTAAATAAAAATTAACTAAAAATAGCCTAATAAAGATTGGCAACAAAACTCTAAAACCCTATAAGCATAAGTCCTAAAGCTAACTAACAAGAGCACACTAAAAATCACACGTTAATTCAAAAACTTTTAAACTGAAAATATTGACTTTTTATGATCTACTCCTACTTTGACTTATATGAGATTTAATCTTGATTGAATGACTGAAAAAGGTGTGTTAGGCTATAATGAAGCTACACTAAGCTAGATTAAGTACTTACATAACTAATATGATGCTTATGAAATTGAAAACTCCAACAGTGGACAAATGTGAATGAGGAAACAAGGATTTTGACTTTTTGAAAGGTGAGTTTTGGTTTTTACTGTCTAATTGAGCTATAACAACTTAAGGTAGCATACATGAACTTTAAACAAGAACCAACTCCCACTGATACACAGTGGGAGACCTTAAACCAAACACCCCTTTAAAAACTGCTTTTAACAATTTTTTTGAAGCAAATGACTGATTTAAACATTGAAACTGAGATATAAGGCTATACTGAGCTATAATTAACAAAAACAAGAAGATTTAAACAACAATAAATAGTTATAGCTACTGGGCACAGATTATGCAAAAAGAAAATGTGGAAAAGTTATTCTTACAAGTGTCCAAAGCTTAGAACTGAGTAAACCAGGACCAAAAGACCAACCTACTATCCCCCATGGGACTTCTAAACCAAACTCCATGCCATTGCTACTTCTGCTTCTTTCTTCTTCTGTCTTTTTTTTTCTTTTTATCTTTTTATTTTGAGTTTTTCTTTGGAATTTTTTAGTATTTTTGAAATCTTGAATGATACTGAGTTCTGTGATTACAAATGTTATAACAGCTTATAAGTAAGCTGAAAGGAGCTCAATGGATCAGTAAAACACCACTTTTAAGCACTTTTAAGCTAATTTGAGTTTTTTTCAAATAAAATTGCAATTATAGAAATTTAACTGAAAGGTTTGGGATTATGATTAAACAAAGATCCAATTACAATAATGAAACAGATTACAAGGTATTTGCGGTGAATTTAAAAATTAGAAACTAATTTTACACTATTTCGACATTAAACTAACAATAAGTTAACTACCATTAACTACTCTACACTAGCCAACTCTTCTTCTCCCTTTCTCTTTCTTTTATAACCTTCCAGAGGGTCTTGGGCACTTTTCCCACTTGCTATTTGAGCCATTGGATGGCTGTAACATATCCTAGCCGTTTAAATGAATTTGGCGGGAAAATTGGCCTTTAGCCAATTGGGCTCTGATTCTTGGCAGGGGTGGGATTTTGTAGTTTAGTTGTTGTTTGGAGGTATAAGGGTGTAGGGGTGTTGAGTGTTGGCAGAGGAGGGGGGTGATGATGGTGATCACAGGGGGGGGATAAGGGGTTTGGGTTTGACTTGTTGACCCTGGGGTGGGATTAATATCAAATGGGGAGTTGGGCTTAGGATAGTTGATGAGGCAAAAAATGAACCACTTTTAGGGGGTCATTTAACCCCGGAATTGAATTTATTTGATCAAATATTGCCCTAAATCGTTCCTTTTGTGATTTTAGGTACTTTGGGAGTGAAATCTGGAAAAGGAAGCAATTCGGACGTTTTTGGAGCATAAAAGTGAAGAAAATGCCAAAAACTTAATTTTCCAAGCTGGGAACAGTAGGTGACGGCATCAAGAGTAACATCCTGACGGCGTCAAGAGTAAATTTCATGACAACCCAGTACAGAAATGAAGGCGTCACAAGGAAGAGCGTCAAGAGTTAAATACGTGACGGCCTGGAAAAATATATAACGTGACGGCGTCAGATGTAGATCAAGGCAGTCCGAGAATTCTTTTGGCGGCGAGATGACGGCGTCACCCATTTGGTCTTGACGCCGTCAGCCTCAATTTCCTATATATAGTTTTCTAATTTTCATTCATTAGGGGAACAAGTTTGGAGAAACCCTAAGGCCGAACCATATACGATTTTTACAGGTTTTTCAAGGGTTTTCAACCCTTGAACCCTTACATGTGTAATTGAGATAAGTGTTCTTCTAATTCAATCAATATGTCTATGTGTTGGTTGTCTATATCTTGTGCTTGTCTTAATTCCACCATGCTAGGCTAGATTTATCTTGTGTTTGCTTAGATCTAATGAAACCTAGATGTTGATTATGTGTTGATTACTTGTTTATGGTTGTATTGGATGAATGATTTCGATGTTAGGCTTAAGAAAACTGGCAGATCTCCAAATGGTAACATGCTTGAACGTCTTAGGAAACATGAACCGATGTGCACTAGGTTTTATTGGTTGTATTTAATGCATGAGTAAATTCTAATGATCCCATGTTAGGAGCTTCTTAGCCGGCTCGACATAGGAGTGAAGTAGGCACTCATAGGATTGGGGAGTTAAGTGCGCCACCCCATGAATGGTATTAAGGAATACAATCCGTCATCCACGCAACTATAACAAGTAATTAACGTGTAAAAGATATCTAGGGAGTAGTGAAATCTAAGTAAACACATTTTTCCACTTATTGCTCACAACCTTAGTTTAATTTAGTTTTATTTTCATTTCTAGTATTTTATTTTGATTGCATCTTTAGTATTGGGTTAGTTGACTAGCATCTAATTCCGCCCAAATCCTTCAAACCCGAGATATTTACTTGCTTTCTAAAAAATATAAAAATTCAAAAAATAATCATCCCTCATCTCTAGAACTAATATTTAGGTTTTCTAATCCTAGCGACACTATTCCTAGCTGAACGATCAATCCCCCGGTACTTGTCACTATACTATACTACAACGATCAGGTACACTGCCTGGTGGGGGTTGTAAGCTTCTCAAGATCCCTTGAGAGGTAAAGCCTGGTGCAATCCCTACGCATCAAGTTTTTGGCGCCGCAGCCCGGGGAATAGTTATTGTCTAGGTTAGAATCTCTTTTTATTAGGTCTACTTGCTAGATTCCTTTCTAGTAAGATTTTATTTTTATTTTTAGATTTTCTTTAGTCTATCTTATTTCTTTGTGTTTTTGTTCGTAACTTTTCACCACCCGACATCATGGACGATGGGAACATCTTTGAACCCGTCATCCCACCACAACAAAACTCACCACTAGAACCTCTTAGGCCCCAAACCTTAGGAGAGTATTCCCGACCTAGCCACCAAGGCTACCGAAACACCATTGAGCTCACCGGAGCCAATGTGACCCCTTTGCGATCCGACACCATCCGGTTGGTGCAAAGCGGATGTGCATTCCATGGACTTCATTCCGAAGATCCAAATCAACATCTTAAGGACTTCCTTAAAATCGTAGATTCCATAGACCTAGATGTTGAAACTAGAGAGACAACCCCATTACGCCTATTCCAATTCTCTCTACGGGATCAAGCTAGTCAATGGCTTGAGCGTTTACCCGCGGGATCCATCACCACATGGGATGATCTCACCACTCGTTTCCTTGCTCAATTTTTCCAGCCGGCGAGAACCGCTAAGCTTAGAAATGACATCTTGATGTTCCAACAACGTCAAAATGAATCTCTTTATGAAGCATGGACTCGTTTCAAGGACTTACTCCAAAAAGTCCCTCATCATGGCATAGATCTTTGGCTCCAAGTCCAAATCTTTTATGACCATATTGATCTCTCCACGAGGTGAGCCATTGACCAATCGGCCGGTGGTAAGCTACGTGATCTAAGTGCAGAACAATCGTGGGAACTCATAGAAGATCTTGCTCTCTATGACAACGAAAGTTGTAATGATCCCCGTTATTTGAACAAAACGGTCTAGGAAATAT
Organism: Artemisia argyi; assembly: GCA_030686995.1. NCBI lineage: Eukaryota > Viridiplantae > Streptophyta > Magnoliopsida > Asterales > Asteraceae > Artemisia > Artemisia argyi. The sequence continues at coordinate 191,076,640 of CM060709.1, forward strand.
CTTTGCCTTCGAACATGTGGGTCGAGGCCCTCGAACTTCTGACGAGGCCTATGAGGCATGGAAGGATAAACCTAATTTCAGAGGGTACCAAACGCGGAGTGTATCCTTCAATGACTCCTCACCACTCAAATGGTCCGAGCATTTTCCATCACAGAGCACTCCTAGGCAAAGCTGTGAAGATGCCTTGCGAAAATTCATTATATCTCAAGAATTACAGCTCTCTACGCTCGAGGCTAAATTTAGACAACAGCAGGCCGATATGAATAACAAGATTTGTAATCTGTTAACTGCTATCAAAGAGCACGTTGTTAATAAACATATTCATGTTGATGAGGTCAAATCTGTTACCATCATGGGTCCGCTAACCTCCCCTGTGAAAATAAAAAGTCCTAGTAAGCTATTCAAACATCTATCACCAAAAGAAAAAGAACCTGTCAACCCCCTAGGACCAATCCATTTCGTAAACACCATCACCACGATATCTGCTTCTACACTTAACCTAAACCAACAACAAACTGAAAAAATTGGCCATACAGCTAAAGATGAGACCTCAAGGGTGAACCACGATTTGGCCAGAAGCCCTACCAGCTCGTCCGAGCAGTGCGCCGCGCAAGAATCTAGCAAATCGGATGAAGGGAAAGAGAGGTCGGAAAAGCATACGAGTAATCCAGCCATTTTGGGTAAATCTATTCTAGAGGAGCCCGAGAGAAAAATGGAGGATGTTACCAGTGGGAGTAGCGATAGGACTAATAAAAGCAACCCTAAAGTTTTTAAGATTTTCTGCACCATTGAGGAAAACTTCTTAACCGATAGTCATATAGATCCTAGTTTCCCAGACAACATAATACACCTTTCCCTATACCAAGAAGCCTTTCCAGAGCGCATAGTGTGCGAGAGAGTCGATGATGCAAGGGTAATAAGAAATCTATCAATCATGATTGGAGAACTTGTTTACAATATTGCCCTCACCGTGGTCGATAATGTGGACCCTCTCACCAATCGAACATTAACCAACCTTATTCTTGGGAAACCATTTATCAATGAATCAGGAGTAATCCTTGATGAGAAGGATGGAAGTGCATTGTTCACCAATGGTGTTAAGAAGGTAATTTTTCGTGGGGGTAATGAGGAGGTATACGAGTATCGTCCTTCCTTTGAGGGGAATCTATATGGATCAAGGGATGGAGAATCGGGGAAGATAAGACGGCGTGACCCGAATAATCTCAAAATTCCCTGCATGATCGGTCATAAGTACTTCGATAACGTCTACATTAACGTATTCCTGCCGAAGAATTTTATGTCCCTATTCCATTATAACAATATCTGCAGATGGGGAATGGTTTACAAGGGAGAGAAAGTGGTTGGTAAAGATCATGAAATCCAGGTGTTCGTAGGAAATATGGCATTCACTATGGAATTCACGATTGTGGACAACATCGAAGACTATGTCGACCCTAGGTTATCACAAGTCATTTTTGGAGCACCCTTTTGTGAAATCACTAATTTGATAGTTGATGACCGGAACGGAATCATGACCTTCGCTGATGGAATTAGGAGGGTTTCATACCAAACGTCGTACAAGAGAAAAGACCTTAAGGAAATCGGTTGTGACGGGCTTGATAAGATAAGTTCCCAACTTTTTTTGTGTGATGAAGATGTTAGGAGAGGGTGTAAGAACACTTCTGATTTATCATGTGGATTCTTTAAGGATGTTAGTAAGCTTGATTCTAAGTATCGAGAAGATGTCTTCGAGTTTGAGGACCCGAAGTACTTACACTATGAAAACGATACTAGTTTAGAAGACGACCTAGAGAGTGAAACCAACGATGAGGTCACGTAGTAACCCATGACCTTGAGTCTAGCTACAAGACTCGTAAATAAAGAAAAGTGCTTCTTGGGTGGCAACCCATGCTTTGTGTAATTTTATTTTGTTTGTTTGTTATTTGCTTCCGTATGCATGTTTTATTTTTATTGTTGGTATATCATGTTTCTAAACTAAATAGTGGAAATACTTTACTTTGTTGTTTTGGCCTAGTCTTAACTCCACCTAAAAGTATTTTTTGCAAAAGATAAGTGTAAGGGGAAACCCAAATATGTTTTTAAGAAACAAACCGATCATGATTCTCCACAATATTAAATGGACATGTATATTCGTATTTGTTAGAGTCAAATGCTTGTATTGAGTCATAATGAAGTTTTGCAGGATTTTCCATAAAGTAGAACCAAGTTTTTCCAGAATTTTTCTTGAAACTTAACACAAGAATTTCTGCAGGTCACTTCTGACGGCGTCACGAGATTACTCTTGACGGCGTCACGTGTAAAAACCTGGAAATTTTACCAGTTTTGTTTTTCTAACGGAGTTTTAAAGTTTTTGTTGAATTATTAAGTTTTATAATCTCCAGGAAACCTGCAAACTTCATTCCACAAGCATTATATCTTACTTTGTTTTCTAGGATTTAGTAACTTATATAGATTGCCGCCGATTTTATGCGAGGTTGTTTTGTTTGTTTTCTCAGGATTTACAGGTTATGTATGACAAGAAGATGATTTATATTCTGGAAGGGAAGCTTTGATTGTTCATTTTCTTGGAGGAAGATCTAACCTGGCCACCTTATTATCCATACCCAGCGAATCAGGGGAGTATTTGATTTCATTCTTTTTTACTTTTTCACTTTTACATTCTTTACTTGAACATTGGAGACAATGTCCATTTTAAGTGTAAGGGGAGGGTAAAATGATGATACCTTACAGATACACTTTCGCTTGAGTTTGTTTGTTTAATGGTAGATGTGTAATAAAACTATGAGAAACACTTGTTAGTGCAATTTTAGCGCCAAATATAAAATTTTTTACAACATTTAGGAGTGAAACTTTAGCAATAGCAAGCGTCTCATGGATAGGAGATTGTATGACTAGCACATAACCGTATCATTCAGAAAAATTTTCCACCCAAATATGTGAGGTTCGCCTTTAGATTTTATAGGAAAAGCATTTACTATTAGTGCTTATGAGTGTACCGGTAGCATTTAGATTCTAGAACTTGCGTTAGTGATGCATCCTGAGACTGCTAGTGAGACTACATTCGTGTAGTAGGATTTACTACATGATAAGAGGCATTAGGATCACCCTTGTGTTAAACCCGTATCATAATTACTTGACCATTTGAGTCATATTACTTGGCTAGTTAAGTCAACTAATTTTTCCCACACCTTAGCGTTGTACTCATTTTTAGTACACGAAACCCCTAGTACACCCCTCCGAGCCTATCTTTTCGTTTCTAACTTTAAGCATCTTACTTAAAGGAAGAATTTGTTACACCCCACTTAAATGTACACCCAAATCGCCTTAGCCTTCCGTGTATGCACTCATCTTTAGTGCATTATTGTTATTTGTTAAACCCTAAGTTAACTATCTAATTGATTACATGGTTGCTAAGTCGAGTCATATCCTTGTACATATTGTTTTGGGACGATTGGGACTCATGGGTAAAGTACTTATTTATGGAATAATGGGGAAGAACATCATTTATTACCCCCATACCTACGTTAATCTTAAAAGTGCTCCAAGTGTTTTGATTTTCTTAATTCGAGTCATTAGATAAGTTTATTCTAAAGTATGTAAAAATTCAAGTGTAAGGGAATTTTCATTCCCTATGATGTATTATTTTGGATGGTAGGGTAAGAGTGTATGCAAAAAAAAAAAAAAAAAAAAAAAAAAAAAAAAAAAAAAAAAAAAAATTGAAGAATCAAGAAAAAGAAAAAAAAATAGAAAAAGAAAAAGAGAAAAAACATACGGACTACCATCCCGTTTCATTCTATTTTTTTGTTATGTTTTTGTTATTTTTCATTTATTAGCTTAAGTCGAGTCTAGTCTTGGCTTAGCAACGCCATATTGTACATGTAATTAACCAAGATTGTTAACTCGCCACCAGTAAAGACTGCTTTTATCCAACAAAACCGTGTATTTCATATCCCTACACCTAACGTTACAACCCTTTAAAAGACCTCTTTGATAGTTTATCCCAGGTGCTTACGCCATGTGGTGGAGGTTTGATCCTTTCCCAAGCCTATGGTAATCTATTTTGCTATGACAGGTAGTGAGAGATATCTTCCGTTTCCATATTGTAATTTATACTTTATTACACCCGAGAGATGTGACTATCAAAACACCTTGCCTCTTAACCTAGAGGTCAAGGGTTCGATCCTCACTCCCTACAAAAGGCCGGAGGTCCTTTCTACCTTTGGTAGAACCGGAAGCAGCCTCTCTACCTTAGGTAGGGGTATGGTTGTCTACATCTCAACCTCCCCCATACACCGTGGAAGACGGTATTGGGACCCATAACCCGTGGAAGACGGTATTGGGAGTTACTTTACTTTACTTTTACCCGAGAGATGTGACTATCAAAACACTATTTGTGAGGTGCTATTGTATGACCTCCGTGCTTGTCTATTGGTCTTTAGTGGAACAATTATTTGTTGTAATTACTTTTATATTAGTGTTAAATGACCCCTAACTTGTATTTTGACTAGAATAAAAGCGCATTTGCTTGAGGACAAACAAATCTCAAGTGTAAGGGTATATGATGAGGCGAAAAATGAACCACTTCTAGGGGGTCATTTAAGCCCGGAATTGAATTTATTTGATCAAATATTGCCCTAAATCGTTCCTTTTGTGATTTTAGGTACTTTGGGAGTGAAATCTGGAAAAGGAAGCAATTCGGGCGTTTTTGGAGCATAAAAGTGAAGAAAACGCCAAAGACTTAATTTTCCAAGCTGGGAACAGTAGGTGACGGCGTCAAGAGTAACATCCTGACGGCGTCAAGAGTAAATTTCATGACGACCCAGTACAGAAATGAAGGCGTCACAAGGAAGAGCGTCAAGAGTTATATACGTGACGGCCTGGAAAAATATATAACGTGACGGCGTCAGATGTAGATCAAGGCAGTCCGAGAATTCTTTTGGCGGCGAGATGACGGCGTCACCCATTTGGTCTTGACGCCGTCAGCCTCAATTTCCTATATATAGTTTTCTAATTTTCATTCATTAGGGGAACAAGTTTGGAGAAACCCTAAGGCCGAACCATATACGACTTTTACAGGTTTTTCAAGGGTTTTCAGCCCTTAAACCCTTACATGTGTAATTGAGATAAGTGTTCTTCTAATTCAATCAATATGTCTATGTGTTGGTTGTCTATATCTTGTGCTTGTCTTAATTCCACCATGCTAAGCTAGATTTATCTTGTGTTTGCTTAGATCTAATGAAACCTAGATGTTGATTATGTGTTGATTACTTGTTTATGGTTGTATTGGATGAATGATTTTGATGTTAGGCTTAAGAAAACTGGCAGATCTCCAAATGATAACATGCTTGAACGTCTTAGGAAACATGAACCGATGTGCACTAGGTTTTATTGGTTGTATTTAATGCATGAGTAAATTCTAATGATCCCATGTTAGGAGCTTCTTAGCCGGCTCGACATAGGAGTGAAGTAGGCACTCATAGGATTGGGGAGTTAAGTGCGCCACCCCATGAATGGTTTAAAGGAATACAATCCGTCATCCACGCAACTATAACAAGTAATTAACGTGTAAAAGATATCTAGGGAGTAGTGAAATCTAAGTAAACACATTTCTCCACTTATTGCTCACAACCTTAGTTTAATTTAGTTTTATTTTCATTTCTAGTATTTTATTTTGATTGCATCTTTAGTATTTGGTTAGTTGACTAGCAACTAATTCCGCCCAAATCCTTCAAACCCGAGATATTTACTTGTTTTCTAAAAAATATAAAAATACAAAAAAATAATCATCCCTCATCTCTAGAACTAATATTTAGGTTTTCTAATCCTAGCGACACTATTCCTAGCTGAACGATCAATCCCCCGGTACTTGTCACTATACTATACTACAACGATCAGGTACACTGCCTGGTGGGGGTTGTAAGCTTCTCAAGATCCCTTGAGAGGTAAAGCCTGGTGCAATCCCTACGCATCAAGTTTTTGGCGCCGCAGCCCGGGGAATAGTTATTGTCTAGGTTAGAATCTCTTTTTATTAGGTCTACTTGCTAGATTCCTTTCTAGTAAGATTTTATTTTTATTTTTAGATTTTCTTTAGTCTATCTTATTTCTTTGTGTTTTTGTTCGTAACTTTTCACCACCCGACATCATGGACGATGGGAACATCTTTGAACCCGTCATCCCACCACAACAAAACCCACCACTAGAACCTCTTAGGCCCCGCAACTTAGGAGAGTATTCCCGACCTAGCCACCAAGGCTACCGAAACACCATTGAGCTCACCGGAGCCAATGTGACCCCTTTGCGATCCGACACCATCCGGTTGGTGCAAAGCGGATGTGCATTCCATGGACTTCGTTCCGAAGATCCAAATCAACATCTTAAGGACTTCCTTAAAATCGTAGATTCCATAGACCTAGATGTTGAAACTAGAGAGACAACCCGATTACGCCTATTCCAATTCTCTCTACGGGATCAAGCTAGTCAATGGCTTGAGCGTTTACCCGCGGGATCCATCACCACATGGGATGATCTCACCACTCGTTTCCTTGCTCAATTTTTCCCACCGGGGAGAACCACTAAGCTTAGAAATGACATCTTGATGTTCCAACAACGTCAAAATGAATCTCTTTATGAAGCATGGACTCGTTTCAAGGACTTACTCCAAAAAGTCCCTCATCATGGCATAGATCTTTGGCTCCAAGTCCAAATCTTTTATGACCATATCGATCTCTCCACGAGGCGAGCCATTGATCAATCGGCCGGTGGTAAGCTACGTGATCTAAGTGCGGAACAATCATAGGAACTCATAGAAGATCTTGCTCTCTATGACAACGAAAGTTGGAATGATCCCCGTGATTTGAACAAAACGGTCAAGGAAATATCTTTGCCTTCGAACAACTCTAGCAACCCCGACCGTAGGATCATGGAACTTGAAGGTCGAGTCAAGTCTCTCATGAAATCTTACGAAGCTCAAAAGCCTTCAAGCCAAGTAAGCAGAATCGCTTCTACATGTAAATTATGTAATGGCCCTCACGAGACTCATAACTGCATGGAGCTTCCAAAACGTGCTTATAACGAATTCACATCGTCACATGTGGGTCGAGGCCCTCGAACTTCTGACGAGGCCTATGAGGCTTGGAAGGATAAACCTAATTTCAGAGGGTACCAAACGCGGAGTGTATCCTTCAATGACTCCTCACCACTCAAATGGTCCGAGCATTTTCCATCACAGAGCACTCCTAGGCAAAGCTGTGAAGATGCCTTGCGAAAATTCATTATATCTCAAGAATTACAGCTCTCTACGCTCGAGGCTAAATTTAGACAACAGCAGGCCGATATGAATAACAAGATTTGTAATCTGTTAACTGCTATCAAAGAGCACGTTGTTAATAAACATATTCATGTTGATGAGGTCAAATCTGTTACCATCATGGGTCCGCTAACCTCCCCTGTGAAAATAAAAAGTCCTAGTAAGCTATTCAAACATCTATCACCAAAAGAAAAAGAACCTGTCAACCCCCTAGGACCAATCCATTTCGTAAACACCATCACCACGATATCTGCTTCTACACTTAACCTAAACCAACAACAAACTGAAAAAATTGGTCATACAGCTAAAGATGAGACCTCAAGGGTGAACCACGATTTGGCCAGAAGCCCTACCAGCTCGTCCGAGCAGTGCGCCGCGCAAGAATCTAGCAAATCGGATGAAGGGAAAGAGAGGTCGGAAAAGCATACGAGAAATCCAGCCATTTTGGGTAAATCTATTCTAGAGGAGCCCGAGAGAAAAATGGAGGATGTTACCAGTGGGAGTAGCGATAAGACTGATAAAAGCAACCCTAAAGTTTTTAAGATTTTCTGCACCATTGAGGAAAAGCTCTTAACCGATAGTCATATAGATCCAAGTTTCCCAGACAACATAATACCCCTTTCCCTATACCAAGAAGCCTTTCCAGAACGCATAGTGTGCGAGAGAGTCGATGATTCAAGGGTAATAAGAAATCTATCAATCATGATTGGAGAACTTGTTTACAATATTGCCCTCACCGTGGTCGATAATGTGGACCCTCTCACCAATCGAACATTAACCAACCTTATTCTTGGGAAACCATTTATCAATGAATCAGGAGTAATCCTTGATGAGAAGGATGGAAGTGCATTGTTCACCAATGGTGTTAAGAAGGTAATTTTTCGTGGGGGTAATGAGGAGGTATACGAGTATCGTCCTTCCCTTGAGGGGAATCTATATGGATCAAGGGATGGAGAATCGGGGAAGATAAGACGGCGTGACCCGAATAATCTCAAAATTCCCTGCATGATCGGTCATAAGTACTTCGATAACGTCTACATTAACGTATTCCTGCCAAAGAATTTTATGTCCCTATTCCATTATACCAATATCTGCAGATGGGAAATGGTTTACAAGGGAGAGAAAGTGGTTGGTAAAGATCATGAAATCCAGGTGTTCGTAGGAAATATGGCATTCACTATGGAATTCACGATTGTGGACAACATCGAAGACTATGTCGAACCTAGGTTATCACAAGTCATTTTTGGAGGACCCTTTTGTAAAATCACTAATTTGATAGTTGATGACCGGAACGGAATCATGACCTTCGCTGATGGAATTAGGAGGGTTTCATACCAAACATCGTACAAGAGAAAAGACCTTAAGGAAATCGGTTGTCGGGCTTGATGAGATAAGTTCCCAACTTATTTTGTGTGATGAAGATGTTAGGAGAGGGTGTAAGAACACTTCCGATTTATCATGTGGATTCTTTAAGGATGTTAGTAAGCTTGATTCTAAGTATCGAGAAGATGTCTTCGAGTTTGAGGACCCGAAGTACTTACACTATGAAAGCGATACTAGTTTAGAAGACGACCTAGAGAGTGAAACCAACGATGAGGTCACGTAGTAACCCATGACCTTGAGTCTAGCTACAAGACTCGTAAATAAAGAAAAGTGCTTCTTGGGAGGCAACCCATGCTTTGTGTGATTTTATTTTGTTTGTTTGTTATTTTCTTCCGTATGCATGTTTTATTTTTATTGTTGGTATATCATGTTTCTAAACTAAATAGTGGAAATACTTTACTTTGTTGTTTTGGCCTAGTCTTAACTCCACCTAAAAGTATTTTTTGCAAAAGATAAGTGTAAGCTGAAACCCCAAATATGTTTTTAAGAAACAAACCGATCATCCTCCACAATATTAAATGGACATGTATATTCGTATTTGTTAGAGTCAAATGCTTGTATTGAGTCATAATGAAGTTTTGCAGGATTTTCCAGAAAGTAGGACCAAGTTTTTCCAGAAATTTTTTGGAAACTTAACACAAGAATTTCTGCAGGTCACTTCTGACGGCATCACGAGATTACTCTTGACGGCGTCACGTGTAAAAACCTGGAAATTTTACCAGTTTTGTTTTTCTAACGGAGTTTTAAAGTTTTTGTTGAATTATTAAGTTTTATAATCTCCAGGAAATCTGCAAACTTCATTCCAAAAGCATTATATCTTACTTTGTTTTCTAGGATTTAGTAACTTATATAGATTGCCGCCGATTTTATGCGAGGTTGCTTTGTTTGTTTTCTCAGGATTTACAGGTTATGTATGACAAGAAGATGATTTATATTCTGGAAGGGAAGCTTTGATTGTTCATTTTCTTGGAGGAAGATCTAACCTGGCCACCTTATTATCCATACCCAGCGAATCAGGGGAGTATTTTATTTCATTCTTTTTTACTTTTTCACTTTTACATTCTTTACTTGAACATTGGAGACAATGTCCATCTTAAGTGTAAGGGGAGGGTAAAATGATGATACCTTACAGATACACTTTCGCTTGAGTTTGTTTGTTTAATGGTAGATGTGAAATAAAACTATGAGAAACACTTGTTAGTGCAATTTTAGCGCCAAATATAAAATTTTTTACAACATTTAGGAGTGAAGCTTTAGCAATAGCAAGCGTCTCATGGATAGGAGATTGTATGACTAGCACATAACCGTATCATTCAGAAAAATTTTCCACCCAAATATGTGAGGTTCGCCTTTAGATTTGATAGGAAAAGCATTTACTATTAGTGCTTATGAGTGTACCGGAAGCATTTAGATTCTAGAACTTGCGTTAGTGATGCATCCCGAGACCGCTAGTGAGACTACATTCGTGTAGTAGGATTTACTACATTATAAGAGGCATTAGGATCACCCTTGTGTTAAACCTGTATCATAATTACTTGACCATTTGAGTCATATTACTTGGCTAGTTAAGTCAACTAATTTTTCCCACACCTTAGCGTTGTACTCATTTTTAGTACACGAAACCCGTAGTACACCCCTCCGAGCCTATCTTTTCGTTTATAACTTTAAGCATCTTACTTAAAGGAAGAATTTGTTACACCCCACTTAAATGTACACCCAAATCGCCTTAGCCTTCCGTGTATGCACTCATCTTTAGTGCATTATTGTTATTTGTTAAACCCTAAGTCAACTATCTAATTGATTACATGGTTGCTAAGTCGAGTCATATCCTTGTACATATTGTTTTGGGACAATTGGGACTCATGGGTAAAGTACTTATTTATGGAATAATGGGGAAGAACATCATTTATTACCCCCATACGTACGTTAATCTTAAAAGTGCTCCAAGTGTTTTGATTTTCTTAATTCGAGTCATTAGATAAGTTTATTGTAAAGTATGTAAAAATTCAAGTGTAAGGGGAATTTTCATTCCCTATGATGTATTATTTTGGATGGTAGGGTACGAGTGTATGCAAAAAAAAAATAATAATTAAAAAAAAAAAAAAAAAAAAACGAAAAATCAAGAAAAAGAAAAAAAAAATTAGAAAAAGAAAAAGAGAAAAAACATACGAACTACCATCCCGTTTCATTCTATTTTTTTTTTGGTTACGTTTTTGTTATTTTTCATTTATTAGCTTAAGTCGAGTCTAGTCTTGGCTTAGCAACGCCATATTGTACATGTAATTAACCAAGATTGTTAACTCGCCACCAGTAAAGACTGCCTTTATCCAACAAAACCGTGTATTTCATATCCCTACACCTAACGTTACAACCCTTTAAAAGACCTCTTTGATAGTTTATCCTAGGTGCTTACGCTATGTGGTGGAGGTTTGATCCTTTCCCAAGCCTATGGTAATCTATTTTGCTATGACAGGTAGTGAGAGATATCTTCCATTTCCATATTGTAATTTATACTTTATTACACCCGAGAGATGTGAGTATCTAAACACTATTTGTGAGGTGCTAGTGTATGACCTCCGTGCTTGTCTATTGGTCTTTAGTGGAACAATTATTTGTTGTAATTACTTTTATATTAGTGTTAAATGACCCCTAACTTGTATTTTGACTAGAATAAAAGCACATTTGCTTAAGGACAAGCAAATCTCAAGTGTAAGGGTATATGATGAGGCGAAAATTGAACCACTTTTAAGGGGTCATTTAAGCCCGGAATTGAATTTATTTGATCAAATATTGCCCTAAATCGTTCCTTTTGTGATTTTAGGTACTTTGGGAGTGAAATCTGGAAAAGGAAGCAATTCGGACGTTTTTGGAGCATAAAAGTGAAGAAAACGCCAAAGACTTAATTTTCCAAGCTGGGAACAGTAGGTGACGGCGTCAAGAGTAACATCCTGACGGGGTCAAGAGTAAATTTCATGACGACCCAGTACAGAAATGAAGGCATCACAAGGAAGAGCGTCAAGAGTTAAATACGTGACGGCCTGGAAAAATATATAACGTGACGGCGTCAGATGTAGATCAAGGCAATCCGAGAATTCTTTTGGCGGCGAGATGACGGCGTCACCCATTTGGTCTTGACGCCGTCAGCCTCAATTTCCTATATATAGTTTTCTAATTTTCATTCATTAGGGGAACAAGTTTGGAGAAACCCTAAGGCCGAACCATATACGATTTTTACAGGTTTTTCAAGGGTTTTCAACCCTTGAACCCTTACATGTGTAATTGAGATAAGTGTTCTTCTAATTCAATCAATATGTCTATGTGTTGGTTGTCTATATCTTGTGCTTGTCTTAATTCCACCATGCTAGGCTAGATTTATCTTGTGTTTGCTTAGATCTAATGAAACCTAGATGTTGATTATGTGTTGATTACTTGTTTATGGTTGTATTGGATGAATGATTTCGATGTTAGGCTTAAGAAAACTGGCAGATCTCCAAATGGTAACATGCTTGAATGTCTTAGGAAACATGAACCGATGTGCACTAGGTTTTATTGGTTGTATTTAATGCATGACTAAATTCTAATGATCCCATGTTAGGAGCTTCTTAGCCGGCTCGACATAGGAGTGAAGTAGGCACTCATAGGATTGGGGAGTTAAGTGCGCCACCCCATGAATGGTATTAAGGAATACAATCCGTCATCCACACAACTATAACAAGTAATTAACGTGTAAAAGATATCTAGGGAGTAGTGAAATCTAAGTAAACACATTTTTCCACTTATTGCTCACAACCTTAGTTTAATTTAGTTTTATTTTCATTTCTAGTATTTTATTTTGATTGCATTTTTAGTATTGGGTTAGTTGACTAGCAACTAATTTCGCCCAAATCCTTCAAACCCGAGATATTTACTTGCTTTCTAAAAAATATAAAAATACAAAAAATAATCATCCCTCATCTCTAGAACTAGTATTTAGGTTTTCTAATCCTAGTGACACTATTCCTAGTTGAACGATCAATCCCCCGGTACTTGTCACTATACTATACTACAACGATCAGGTACACTGCCTGGTGGGGGTTGTAAGCTTCTCAAGATCCCTTGAGAGGTAAAGTCTGGTGCAATCCCTACGCATCAATAGTGGGCTGGGGTGTTTGTTGGATCAGGAAGGTGTTTGGGTTTGTTATTGTTTTTGGGTAAGAATAACTAGGATCCGTATGGTTTAGTAGTAGCAAATAAGCACAAGGGCCATTTATGTAAAAACTGAAAAGTGAGGGGTGTGAAATGGAATTTTTCCAATTTATTCCAAAGGACCAATCTCGCCAAGTTCCATTTACCAAAGGACCATAAAAGTTAATTTCTAAAATTTGAAATCCCGAGGACCAAATGTGTCAATTTTCAAAGTTGAGGGGCCTGTTTTGCCAATTTGTGACACTTCTATCCTAGGACCAATATTAAACCTTTTTAAATTCCCAAGGACTTAATTTGACTTTTCTTTGAATTAATTTGACCAGGGACTAATTTTGACAATCTTTGAAAGTTCAGGGACCTTTTATGTCAATTTTGGATTTTGAGGGGTAAAAGTTGCCAGTTTGTTAAAGCTTTCATCCAGGGATTAATTTTGAAAGTTTGATTATCCAAGGATCAAAGTTGACTTTTTATTTATTTTAAACTTTCAGGGACTAGTTTTGTCAATTTATGAAACTTGAGGGACTGAAACTGCCAATTATGCAAACTTTATTCGTTTTTCATTTGTTTTTAAACATTTTGCATCTAAAACATATAAAACATAATTCCTGGAATAATTTATGTATTTTGATGCATTTCTGAGTGTTTTTGGATGTTTTGGCAGTTCAGATACGATAAAAATGATGAGTATTTACACACTCATCACATCCCATACCCGATCCAACATCAGCCATGGTCAAACTTATATTATTGGGTCAAAGGTCAAAGGAGGTCAAACAAATATAATAAATTACCCCGCGCCCCTTTTTTCCCCCAATTCCCTTTTTACCTAGCTCTCATGAACCCTAGATTGACCGTACACAAAATTAATCGTAATTAAGGGTGTTTAAGTCAAATCAACATGCTTCTAGAAGCTCTGAATGATTTCAGAGTGTGTCAGATATCAAAGAAGCACACAAAGGGACATGTGGCAGGCTGCTATTGGTAGAGACACGTCATTTAGGTATGATCCAAGGGCTATCATGAATTGGTCAAGGATTGGAATGATCAAACGGATATTAGATGATGCAAAGAAACACAAACTCACACGGATTGCCAGCTTGGCAATCTGTGAACTCCCACTCCTCCTCTCCTATAAATAGAAGGCATTTGTAGCTGATTAGGGTGTGTAGTCTTAGTGTTAACGAAGCTATGTCAAATTTTCTTTAGATTGTATTTAGCTTAGTTTGTGTAATGCATTGAGTATTAATAAAATTTTAGTTTTCTATTAATCAAATTTTAGCTTATTGTCACTGCTTTAGTTATTAAGCTTTTATCATTCATATAATCAGCTTATTTCTTAGTTACTTTCAGTCTTTTCAATTAGCTTTATCATTCTTATTTTGGTAAATCAGTTTTCATAATCATAAAAAATACATAAAAAATCAAAAAATAATAGAAAAAATAAAAAATAAGTTCTAAATTTGTTAGATAAGCTTTCAAATAAGCTGTTTAGTTTTTATTCAATTCATAAAAGCTTTGTAGCTTGTTGTGGATTTGATTTCATTTCAAAATATCATAAGTGAATGATCAGTCAACAAAAGTCAACTATCATAGTTCCATTGATTGCTGAGAGGATTTGGATAAGTTGGAACAGATTTGGAAGGTTCCTACCTATCCTAGAGATAGGCAAGCATAGTGAATCCACCTCTATTCTTGCTGAGGTGGAATTGTTTTGTAAGTGTGGTTCAAATCTCTGTTATATAGTTTGATCTGAGTTAGTATAGTTTAGATTGTTGAATTACTGTTTAATTGATATATATTTGTTGATATTGTTGCTGTTATTGTTGAGATAGAGTTTGATTGTTCATTTGATCACACCTGATTGCTTGAATCTTTGTTTTAGCATAGCTTACTTGAGAATCTGATTTGGTGTGGATATGTGTTGCTTCATTTCTATTAGTTTTGTGGTGTTTGATTGTTGAATTAGTCCGAGATAGTGATTTTAAAGTTGCTTGATTCTGTGGAATAGAGATTTGTGGAGAGAATCTAAGAGTTGTAGAATTACTTTCACTATAAGGGAGTGTTTGGATGAGAGTGTTGCTGTGTGGAATTGTTGTTGGATTTCTTGATCTCTGTCTCATATAGGTCCATTTAGTGTATTACAAGAGTTTTGAATCATTAAATCAGTAGTGTAGCTTTTAAATAGTCAAAGTTAGAGTAAATTGCATAAACAGTTAGATATAGTGATAATTTGTTAGTAGAATTCAGTGGATAGTTGCATTATAATTAGAGATAGCTTATACTAGAGTGATTGTAGCTTAATACATCAGATTAGAAGTAGATTAAGCTGATAAAATTGGAATTGGTCAAAGTTTAGTGGTAATAAAATAGTCAACTGATATCAGAATTTGTGGTTCATTGGCTGTTGTACTTGATCCATTTTAGACTAGAGTTTGATTAATTGAGACAGAGCTTTTGGTTGATTTTGATACTCAGTTGTACAATAAAGTTTTTGCCCCCACATACTTGTGAAATTGAGCTTAATCTAAGTGCTTATTGCTTCTGTCAGTTCATATATTTGAGACAGAGTGACTGATTGTGAATTGAGGCCTGCAATTGTAATTTGAGCTTATATCTGTGTACCTGAGATTGTTTCTGAGCTTATTCTAGTTAGATAGGTGTGGTGATAAGTCAATTTCACCTGGCTTAATCTGTTTGTGAATCTGCTTATTACTTGGGCTTATTTCATAGCTTATTTAACTATTCTGTGACTTTATGTGATTCAAATTGATCATTCTCGGGATATCTGAGTATATTTAGGCATAAGTAGTGTAAAATAAAAGTTTCAGTCAGATTTTGTCACAAGTGCTTATAAATAAGCACTTGTAAATAAGCAGTTTACATCAAATAAGCACTTTTTCAGCTTCTTTTTGTTTCAAAATTTTTCTCAAAGTTTATTTTTATATTTTTGAGTTTCTGGTAATTTTTCAGATTTTTCTAAGTTGATTTGATATTTTTCTTAATTTTTCTTTGATTTTAAGCATTTTTAAATACTCTTTAATAAACAAAAATCCATAAAAATTCAGAAAAAGCCATAAAAAATACAAAAATATTTTAGGAAATTCTTTTATAATATTTTAGATTTTTCAGAAATTATTTTACATTTTTCCCTTTTATTTTTCTATTTTTCTTTATTTTTAATTCATTTAAAATTACAAAAATCAAAATAAATTCATAGAAAATAAAAGAAAATTCAAAAAAATAATTTTCTTTTTCTGGAAATTCATTTTATTATAATAATATTTTTAGAAAATAATTTCATGTTTGTAGGATCATTTTTCAATTAAATTTACGCTTTATTTTGAACGTTACGTTTTTAATAATCGCGTTTGCATTTTCGTTTTTACATTTTCAACTTTAGTGCATATCTAGCTTGTACAATTTGCATAGTTTGTGTTTGTTTGTTATAATTTGAATTACTTGATCACTATTTTCACTTTCACCAGTTTTCAATTCACGATTTGCACGAATCAATATTCCATGATTCCATTCACCTTTGTACGGATACGACTCGGGTGATCCGTATTTTGTGTGGATCATTTCGATACTATACTACTATATTATATAATTGATTTTTCACACAATCAAGGTGTTACAATGGCAGATTATCTGAGGAAGCCGTCTTTACGCAAGAGTGTGAACGTGGTGAAGGGAGACAAACTCCGAGAGGGTCAGGAGGTGGAGATGCACCTGAATAAGCCGCTTTTTTCGAATGCTGAGGTTCCGGTGAAAACATCTGAGCTCTGAGAAGTTGAAGTTCCAAGCGAGAAAGTGTTGTTGGCCAAGGATAAGAAAAAAGAGCAGGTTGCAAGGCTGGGGTTGAAGAAACCTTCGAGTGTGGCCAGAGGTTCTAAGCTTCAGTCTGGGATCAAGAGAGCTGGGGGTAGTATTTCTTCTCGTCTTGAGAAGAGAAATAAGCCGGATGATGATATCGAGATCGTTGAGCTTGATTCCACTGAGGAGATTCCCAATCCTGAACCGATCCGTTCGATACTACCGATTGGCTTATCTTCTAAGGATGTTGAGGCTGGTACGTTCCGACAGTATTCTTATGTCCTTCTTATGTTTTCGTTCCTGGTTTTGTTTTATAATCCGCTTATGTTTTCTTCGACTTTTTAGGTGGTTCGAAGGTTACTTCTCCCGGTCGGGGTAAAAAGGTTGCTGAAGAGGAGGATGTTGACATCGAGGCTGACTCTTCTGACGAGGCTTTCATTCCGGAGTGGTCGGTGAAGAGGGGAACCCAGATGAATAATGCCAATGTTTGCCGAGACATGATGATCCACTTGGCTACTCCTGGGGAGGAGAAATTCTTGGATGCACATGATGACGATAAGGCTATCAATCGTTCTTGGTTGTTTTTGGGAAAAAATTCTACAGCGCTTGCAGATGTTCTCTTCCGTTATGAGAATTTGAGGGATGAACATGCCAAGTTGGTTGCTGCTCATAAAGACTGCGGTCGTAAGGCCAAGGATGAGCTCAAGTAGTTGCAGGGGGTGCAGAGAGAGTTGGAAGAGTTGAAAGTTGCTCATGATGGTTGTGCTTCGGGTGAGTCGGAGGAGCTGAAAAAGCTGAGGATTGAGCATGCCGATTGTTTGGCAAAGGAGGAGGGTCTGAACGGAAGGATTTCAGATTTGAAGAAGGGGAAAGATCAGTGGAGGGAGGTGTCCAAGGGCCAGGTTGGAAAAATCAACTCCCTAGAGGTTGAGCTAGCGAAAACAAGGTTGGCACTTAGCGATGAGGAAATGGCTTGCCAGGAACTTCGAAAAGAGAAACAAGATTTGGCCATTTCCTCCGGCAACGTGGAGATTGATCACAACAGGGTGGTAAATGAGTTCCTTCCGGAGTTCGTCCGTCGCTTGTTAAGTAGCCATGAATTCAAAGAAGCCTTGGCTAAGCCCTTTAATTTATACTATCAGTCAGGGCTCATAGATGGGGCTAGCTTGGGAAGGGAGGAGGTGATGAAGGTGTTGGAGGAGGTGGAGGATCTTAACATGGAAGCTGATGAAAAGTATCAACCTTTGTATGATCAAGAACTTACCCAAGAATATTCGTATGTTCAGCGGATCCGAAAAACCATCTACCAATCGTACAAAGAACTTATCGAGATGTTCCCCGATCCTGCTCCTTCCAAACCGACGATTGTCAATGTGTTCGATGCTTCCGGCAATGACTCTCATGTGGAGGCGGCTGCCGGGGCATCTGGATCTGACGACCGGGTTATGACTGAGGGTCCTTCTACTGAAAAACCATCTGCTTAGGATACATCTGCTCAGGATACCACTGCTCCAGACGTTTGAAGATGTTTTTTACTTCAGGATTTATATACCTCCATTTTGACTATGGATTTAGGTATTATAAATTTTGTGTGAAGCTTTTATCAAAACTTTTTCTCGTTGGTTACTATCTGTTGGGGCTCGGGTACTTCCATTTTGACTATGGGTTTGGGGTACTCTAGGCTCCTTGTGAAGCTGATGTTAATTTTTAATTTCTTCATCCAACGGCTGATGTTGAGCTAGGGTGAAAGTACGGATGAAGGATGTAATAGTGTTCCGACTTTTTGTAGTGTAAGGCCTTAATGGTCGTTCGGAACAAGTGATGTAATTGTCTGTGGACTTTTTTGAAATATATATATCATTTTATTTTTCCTTTTGATCGTGAATGTATATATTTGTTTACATTTTGCCATATCTAATTTTAATATTCTAATCTGCCGAAGGGTGTAAGTTAATTTGAGCTGCTAGTTACTCGTCGTTGGTTGTATGTTGATCATTGCCTTGGTTGCTCAGACGTCTTAGAATCTAAATCATTCGTTTATTATTTGGAATTTGATCATTGCTTTGGTTGCTTTAGTTGGTCGTGTGACCTATGCCGTTCGGCACTTGTCCTTAGTTGTTTGCCTCCTGGCCATTTGGGCAACCTGTGCTGTTAGGCACTTGGCCTTATAATTTTGGCTCTTGGCCGTTAGGGCAACTTATGCCATTGGGCACTTGGCCTCATTGTTTTGGCTCTTGGCAGTTAGGGCAACTTGTGCCGTTGGGCACTTGGCCTTATCATTTTGGCTCTTGGCCGTTAGGGCAACTTGTGCCGTTGGGCACTTGGCCTTATCATTTTAGCTCTTGGCCGTTAGGGCAACTTGTGTCGTTGGGCACTTGGCCTCATCGTTTTGGCTCTTGGCCGTTAGGGTAACTTGTGTCGTTGGGCACTTGGCCTTAGTAGTTTAATGTTTTGAACAATAATATTAATCGAACAGCAACTTTCTTTGTCAGGAGTACAACTGCATATGATTTTTATTAGAAGTAGGAAAATGGCTTATGAGCCTTACAACAGGTCTTTCGGATATCTCCGATTACATAAAGCATTATTTAAGTTAATAGCATGCCAGGTCCGGGGTACTTCTACATCATCCATGGTCTGGAGCTTGTAGGTGCCGTGTTGGTAAGCTTCCGTTACTCGATACGGACCTTCCCAGTTCGGCCCTAGCTTTCCCTGGTCTTCCACTCTGCTAGCTTCGTTCCTCCGGTACACAAAATCTCCCACTTTAAATGCTTCGGGTCGAACCCTTCGGTTGTAGTATTGCTCCACTTTCTTTTTGTATTTGGCCTCCCATATTGCTGCCATTTCTCGTCGCTCCTCTAGCAGGTTCAAGTTCAGGTTGATCTCATCGCCGTTGTTTTCAGCGTTTGCCATCATGGTCCAAATGGTAGGCATACCTATTTCGGCCGGGATAATTGTTTCACTTCCGTAAGTCAGGCTGAAGGGTGTTTCTCCGTTGCTGGTCTTCAGGGTGGTGCGGAATGCCCATAGCATGTTTGGTAACTCATCGACCCATTCGGCCCTTTCTCTTCCTAATTGTGACTTGAAGCCTTTCATCAAACTTTTGTTGGCCCTGTCTTCTAATCCGTTGGCTTGCGGGTAGGCTACGGACGTATTGATCTGGGTGATGTTTAGCCTTTCACACCAGCTTTTGAATGGGTCACCAATGAAGTTTCTTCCGTTGTCTGTGACGATTATCTTAGGCAATCCGAACCTACAGACAATGTTGTCCCATACAAATTTCTTTACTTCTTTGCCGGTTGTCTTGGTTAACGGCTTTGCCTCCATCCACTTTGTGAAATAATCTATTGCAACGATGACGTACTTAACCTTTCCCAGAGCTTCGGGTAAGGGTCCTAACACATCCCTTGCCCATTGGAAAAAAGGCCACGGTGCCATGACTGAGGTCAACACCGTTTTTGGTAATTTGGGAACCGGAGCATGTATCTGGCATGAATCACACTTCTGGATTACTTCCCTCGTGTCTCTGTGCATGGTTGGCCAATGGCCAATAATAGCCTTGTCTCATGAGCTTAGGCACCACGGATCGTGGTCCGGAGTGCATCCCACACGCCCCTTCATGTACCTCTCGGATTATATAGTTGGCTTGGAGTGGTCCTACGCATCTTAGCATCGGTCCTAGATATGACTTTTTGAATAGCACGTTATCAATTAATGTATAGTGGTTTATCTTCATCCGAAGAGTTCGGGCCTCGTTTTGATCTTCCGGCCAGATCTCTTCCTTTAGACACCTGAGGATAGGCGACATCCAATTCTCTTCCTCTTCTTCTACCATGGCATTAACTATTTCTTCTTCAGTGGATGGTTTTTCTAATACTTCTACCAGGATTTCCTTTGTGAGGTGATCAAATGCTACGGATGCTAGCTTGCTCAGTATATCGACTTTTTGGTTTTGGGTTCTTGGGATATTTTTTATCTTGAAACGGTCGAAGCAGGTAATGTATTATTTGGCTTAGGCAAGGTATTTCGTCATGCTCTCCGTATACGCTGTGAAATCTCCGTTGATCTGACTTGCTACTAAGTTTGAGTCTACTCGTACATCCAGTGCCTTTATATGCATACTTCTTGCAATTCTTAGTCCAGCCAACAGTGCTTCGTATTCTGCTCCGTTGTTAGTGGCATCAAAGTTCAACCGGACGGCATAAGTGCATTCTTATTTGTCCGGACTGATTAACACCAGTCCTGCTCCGGCACCCTTTTTACTGGATGCTCCGTCGGTATATAGTGTCCATTCTTCAGTTTGGGAGATATCACATATCTCCCTATCCTTCCCTTTCGGATCCTGATCAATTGGTCTGATGGGTATTTCATTGATTAAATCAGCTAAAACTTGTCCTTTGATTGCATTTCGTGGTATATAAGTGATGTTATAAGCCCCACGGTAAATTTAGCTAGCCATTCGGAGGCCTCTGCTTTGTTCAATATTTGTTTGATAGGTTGGTCCATTATGACCTTAATAGGATGAGCGTCAAAGTATCGTCTTAATCTTCTGGATAGGTGTAGGAGAGCCAGAGCCAATTTTTCTATCGGAGCATATTTCTTTTCGGCTTCATGTAACGTTCGGCTCACGTAATGCACCGGAATCTGTCGCCCTTCCCTTTCAACTAGCATTACCACACTTATTGCCTCTTTCGTAGCCGATAGGTACATGTACATGTCTTCTTTCGGTTTTGGTGTTGTTAAGCAGGGGAGTTCTAAAATCATCTTCTTCATTTCTTGAAAAGCCCTTTCGGCCACTTCTGTCCATCGGTACTCATCTTTGTTATCCTTGGTAATGTTTTTAAGGGTTTCAAAGAAAGGTAGGGACTTTTCGGCGGACTTGGATAGGAAACGGTTTAATGCGGCAAGCTTGCCGCTCAGACTTTGCATTTCTTTGAGTGACTTTGGCGATTGCATGTCGGCAATTGCCCGGGTCTTCTTGGGATTTGCCCTGATTCCTTCCGAGGTTACCATGTAGCCGAGAAATATCCCTTCTCTAGGACCTTAAATAACACAACTTTATCACACCAATAGAAGCTTAGATGAAGAAGAGATGGAAAGATGGTGACTTGTAGATGTATATGTATTTCGTATGTAAATAGAGAGAGAGAGATGGAAATGAGAACTTTTATTCAAGAGAAACACACACACAAGCACACACCTCAAATGAGCCTTTGAGGTGTTTATATAGTAAGATACAAGAGATGCCCTAAGGCTTTCTATGGGCTTGGGCTTGGACTTGGTTACATGATTAGATAACAAGGCTTATGTAACATAGCACATAACATATTAGCTTGCCAAGTCCAAAACCCAATGACTAAACTATTACTAATCTTAACAAATGACACAAAGTTATAATATGATAATGACCATCACTTCTATATATATATTTTTAATGCTAACAATCTCCCCCTAAGGGGTGGTCATTCGAATGATGCTCCACGTGATTAGGTCTTCCGTGTTCTTTGTCTTTAACTTTGTGTGTCGTTGTAGAGTAGTCTTTAGTCTTTGTTCCTTCATGCATAGTGATCTTTGATAACTGACTTTTCATCGTTCTTTGTTCCTTTGTGATGTGGAGTCATCTGCCTTTCGTCAGTTCTGCGTCTGTGGTGTTTGTTCGCCATTCCAACATGCTCATACATCTTCAGTCTTTGTGATATATGCATTTGTAGTTCCCGTTCTTTCACACAGATCTTTGTCACTTTACTTCTGTAGATTCTTTCACATTGCGTAGAATCTTTCTTTGCTTTGATCTTTGTGAGAACTTTGCTTTGACTTTGTGATGCATGTATGAGCATGTGAAATCCTTCGCCATGGAGATGATGTATAGCTGCAGGTAAACAGTTAGCAAATAAAACAACCGGTACTTATAGATAAGAATTAGAGATCGTCAACAGCATAGTGTGAAGACTCCTTCTAACTCTTACCAAGGCTGTTCCCATGTCAGATACTCTCGAGAGAGCTTACGAGACCTACTTAGTAGCTCAATGACTGGGTGAGTCGCTGGGGATCACTCCACGACTGTAGACCGTTTGAAACCACCGCGAACACTAAGCGTAACCCATCAAGAATTACCTAAGTGACCTGCTGTCAGGGCTGCTTGATGTTGACCCTGGCAGGAATTTCCATTCAATCATTGAGAATCACAAAAGTGAATCCTCTCATAAATGTTATGGAAGATTGCTAAGATCTGCGTAGGACTCTTAAGTTTACATCTGGCGTCCTTAATGATGAACAACCAGTGTAGAAATATCATGTGTTCCTATGAGATCTTTTGATGAATCTCGAGGCTCTAGACTCTATAAGTGCACATTTGGTTTCCTATGCGGAGATTAGGGAGAGGTCTCCTGCTTCAATATCAACCATCTCTAAGAGACAGGTCGATAGATTACACCGGTTCCCTGTGAGAATGAAACAAGCTCTTTTAAGAGAACTTTAGTGGTTAAGAAGGTTTAGTGCAATGCGTCACTGGGTCCATGGCGTCTTTGTCTTCAATACCGGTGTCACCTTAGCAACAACCAGTAGCATACGAATTGAACCCGGTGTCTGCCCTAAGGTTGAACATATGGAGGGCTATTTCTTTTCACCCTTTTTCTTTACTTTTCTTTTTAATTCTTCAACCCCTTCTTTCTCCTTTCTCATTTTCTCCTTTTTTCAATCATACCTAAGGACTTCTAATTCTAATCTATTGGATTTGTCCTTGGATAGATCCCTCCGGCTCTGGCGGATCATAGGACGGTTTTTCCTAACCTTTGTCACCTTATAACACCATGACTACCCTATAATTACCATGAAACCATTTATTGAAAATCTCTCAAAGTGTTTATGATAATAAAACACATTGTTGTTACCACTTTGAGAGTTTTGCAACTTTTGAAGGACTCCCCCTTCACATGTGCTCATGGATTATTTAAAAATTTTGCACATGCGAGAGGAGTTTGCACTTTTTGAATTGATCCACTTTCAGTGAACATGAACGATTCGAGACACGCTTACATCACTAGTTAGACTAGCTTGAAATTATTACCCATCCTAGTCAAGTCCAAAGAAAGTCTCTCGATACGGTACATTCTACTCAGACAAGTCCTATTCGAGACACGCTTACATCACTAGTTGCACTAGCTTGAAATTATTACCCGTCCAAGACAAGTCTTTTCGATTACTGACATTTTAAGCTTCGTCAATTTATTGGTACTTACTGAGTCGAGCTCTTCTGAGATTCAGCCACAATCTTTAAACATTTTGATCACATTTTAATCATGTCTTCTCCCCCTCAAAAATAGCAAATCGTGATATTTTTTATATCAACTGATTAAGAAAAAGCTTTTGGAGAGAAAGACAGATTTGTTTTTGCATGATTTCGGAACATTTTTGTGTTTGTACTCACCCTTAATGATAGCACATTTAAAATCAATTAAGGGTTTTGAGGGAGTTATCTTGAGCACTCATTTTGAGAGATTTTGAGAAATCTTTTGAACAATCTTGAAAAAGTGCTCAAGAATTTTGTTTGAAAACGAGTTTATGCTTGAAATCTTTTTCGTTTGTTTAGACTCGAAATTTTTGAAAAAGAGTTCGTCATTGAACGTACGAGTCCTTGATTTGAAAATAATCAGAAGTCATCGTTTAAGTACGGGTTTCGTACTGAAGTATACGAAAGCCATTGTGAAGAAACTTTTGAGAAACAACATGTTATTAGAAAAACATTTTAAAGAACTCCCGCTCAAGCATCTGTACATGTCCGTATCATTATTGAATGACATTTCTAGAAACGTACAAAATATTGATTTATACGAGAGACATGTCGTGAGAAGAATATTTTTGGATTTTTTGATTTTATATTGTTTTTGTATTTTTTGAAAATTTTATGTTTTTGTATTTTATTTTTGTTGGTTTTTAAAATTTTGTATTTTGTTTTTCAAAAATATTTACAGCGAAGCGATTTTGAAAACATTTTTCAAGAAGATTCGAGAAGACGTTCTAGCTCCTCAGGAGTTAGGCTTCGCATGCCAATTCGTCGAACTAAATAGTCAAACCGTTCTTTTGGAAGGGCTTTAGTGAATAGATCGGCGAGTTGGTAATCAGTCTTAACAAAAAATAATTCAACAGTACCCTCTTCCACGTGTTCTTTGATGAAATGGTAGCGGACTTTGATATGCTTCGTCTTAGAGTGATGTACGGGATTGCACGAGATGGCTATGGCACTTTTTGAGTCACAATACATAGGTATTCTGTCAAAAGTAAAGCCATAATCTATGAGCTGTGCCCGCATCCAAAGAACTTGGGCACAACACGCAGATAGAGACACATACTCGGCTTCGGCGGTTGATAGCGCAGTACAATCCTGTTTCTTTGACGACCAGCTTACTAGCCTTTCACCCAAAAATTGTGCTCCACCTGATGTACTCTTTGCGGTAACTTGATCACCAGCATGGTCTGCATCTGAAAATGCTGTTAGATGAAACCCCGAATCCTTCGGATACCAAAGTCCCATGTAAATGGTGCTTCGTAGGTACCGAAAGATCCATTTAACCTCTTTGAGGTGAAGTTCGGTAGGCTTTGCCTGAAACCGAACTAATAAACAAACAGCAAATTGAATATCGGGTCGACTAGCACTTAGGTACATGAGAGAACCGATCATGCTCCGATATTTTTTCGGATCGATGGGTTTTCCAAACAAATCAGCACCTATTTTTGGTGAAGTGACCATTGGTGTACCAACAGAATCACAGTTTTCCATTCCATGTTTTTTCAAAATCTCAATTGTATTTAGCTTGATTGATAAAAATACCACGAGGGGATTGATGGATTTGTAAACCAAGAAAGAATTTTAGTTCCCCCATCATGGACATTTCAAATTTGCTTTTCATGAGATTTTCAAAATGTTTTGAATGGTTAGGATTGGTTGATCCAAAAATAATGTCGTCCACGTAAATTTGAACGATCAAAATGTCATCTTTGAATTTTTTGATAAACAATGTGTCATCAACCGTTCCTTTTGTGAAATTGTTTTTGAGCAAGAAAGATGATAGTTCGTCATACCACGCTCTTGGAGCTTGTTTTAAACCATAAATTGCTTTCTTAAGCTTGTAGACGTAGTCTGGATGATCTTTGTCGATAAATCCCTCTGGCTGACTCACATACACTTCTTCTTTCAGAGTTCCATTTAAGAAAGCATTCTTAATGTCCATCTGATAGACTGTGATGTTTTTGTGAGCTGCATAGGCTAAGAAAATCCGGACTGCTTCAAGTCTAGCTACAGGCGCGAATGATTCTTCGAAGTCTATCCCTTCTTCTTGTGGATAACCTTTAGCCACGAAACGAGCTTTGTTATGAATAACAGTCATTTCCTCATCCAGTTTGTTCTTCCACAACCACTTGAGATCAAGAACACATTTATCAAGTGGTCGTTCAACAAGTTCCCAACTATCATGTAACAGGTATTGAAGAAATTCCTCCTGCATCGCTTCAATCCAAGGGTTTTCTGCCATTGCTTCCCGAATGTTCTTTGGTTCTTTGAGGCTGATTGAGCAAATGTAAATGCACAATTCGAGATCG
Organism: Artemisia argyi; assembly: GCA_030686995.1. Classification (NCBI taxonomy): domain Eukaryota; kingdom Viridiplantae; phylum Streptophyta; class Magnoliopsida; order Asterales; family Asteraceae; genus Artemisia; species Artemisia argyi. The sequence continues at coordinate 191,102,942 of CM060709.1, forward strand.
GTGGCAAGTTGTCTCCTTGTCTGAACTGGCTTTGAAGGTTCACCAATAACATGTTCTATTGGATGGTCTTTTGTCCATTGAAACGTAGAAGGGTACCTTGGGTGTAACAAATGTGTGTTAGATGGTTCTTGTAACCTTGAAGAAGATTCAGCAGAGTCTGTTTCAAACGGGTTTTCAAATACTTCTTCTTTCTTCTTCTTCTAACGTAACATCGTTTGAATTATTTGTTGGTTCTTCTTGAAAATTTGTGTTTTGGTTTTGCTCATTGATTCGCCTTAAACTAGTTATCTTTTATTTCTCAACCACTTGTGAATGGTCAATAGTAAAGTCAAACTAATCAAGACAAATGCTTCCGTGAAATACAGTGTTTTCCCGGGTCGTAATGTCCCAACGAGGTTGTGATGGTATTAAAAACGAATCTGTGATCAGTGAATGTGAACAGGAAAGGTATAAGTGTGTGTGTGTGATTTAAACTAAGGTTTTATAACCTAAAATGACTTAAATAAACTATTAGAATGATTACGTGAAAGCTAGATATCTAAAACGTATAAACGTACACCAATTTAAAATCAGACGCGACTGCGTACTGAGAAAAAGGTGAGTTTTTAAGAAAAATAAACTACAAGGGTTAAAATTGAAAATTCTATAAACTTAAACTTAAAATAAAATTAAATTAAAAAGAAAACTATTTTTTTAGATTATTATATTATTTATTATTAATTATTTAATAAAAACTATTTAACTATTTAATTAAAACTAACTTAAATAAAAACTAATAATAATAAACACTACAAATTAAACTAAAAACTTATAAAAATAATTTCTAAACTTAAATTAGAACTTGAAGAAAGTATAAAAAATAAAAATAAATGTTTTTGTCTTTTTATAGATTTTCTATTAATTAAGAACTATTTATAATAATTAAACTAATTAAATTATTTTAAATTACAAATAATACTAAATCAACTTAGAAAATTATGAAAAAATTTATAAATCTAATTAACCATCACAGGAATCCTAAAAAATTACAAAAACTTTATTTTATATATTTTTAAACTAGCTTACTAATTATTATTCTAATTATTAAACAATTACCAATTAAACTAATTAAATTATGAAAACTAGTAAATGAACAGTACAAATTCTAGAAAAATTACTAAAATTATATTATAAATTATAAAAGCTAGGAAAAATATAAAAACTAGGTGTTGCCTTAGAAAAATTAATTATGCTATTTAAAACTTATTTATTGATTAATTATTAATTAAACTATTTTTAATTCTAATAAATACTAAATTACAAAATAAAAATCTAATAAATTTATCAAAATTACTTTAACCTAAAAGGAAATTAATAAAAATATAAAAATACAAATTACTTAATAAAAATGTAAAAATGAAAATTAAAATTAAATTAAATTAAATAGAAACTATCACTTATTTTTATGTTGTATTTTCTGGATTTTTCTTTTACAAAACTATATTATATATAAAAATAAGCAACTTTTGTAAAAACAACTAATTTAGAGCTTATTATTAAGCACTGTGGAAGCTTATTGCTACCACAGTTGACTTTTGTTGACTGAAGTGGTAAATAAGCTCACAAGAGCTTATGTGGGACCCACCTTGGTATATTCTGGTTCAAATAAGTCTTATGGACTTGTCTAAGCTCAATTTGGTCAAATAAGCTCAGTAGATAAGCTGGTAAGCCACAATAAGCTAATCCAAAACTTGATTTTAACACAGAATGGGGACAAAGTTTATGGGTATTTCTAGGTGGGGTCCACTGAGATTCAGGTCAAACAAAAGGTCAATTTAAGATCCCTGGTAGGAGGGGGTTGTAAGAACCTAAGTTTGATAGGTGGGGCCCACTGAGGTGGTCACAAACCACCACCAAAGGTGGTGGTTTGGCCTGAATCTGCTGGTGCAGGGCACACCTTTGCCCTGCAAGTGAGTTTAGGGGTGAGTGGGGCCCAGGACAAAAATCACAAAAATATAAGCTAAGTAGGATACTGAGGTTGAGGTGGTAATCTTTAACTAGGAAAAAGTTTTAGGGTCTCAATCTAAACACATAAATCAAAACAATTCTTTGAATTATTGCAAAAATCTGAGAGATATGAATTTGACTTTTGATAGAACTTTGCTAGTTTGACTTTCACCAACTTTGAGCTTAATCTACTTACTGAATATGTTATAATATGCTATTTTAAAGTTAAATTAAGATAGGTAAACAACTTTTGAACTAAATTAGAGGATTGTAGATCCTAAATCCACAACAGATGGCAGTTGTGATGATCAAATAATCATTTTGACTTTTCTCTTAATAAGATACTGGTTTTATGACTTTATAAACCTATTTAGACCTAAACTAACAACCTACAATAACAAGCAACAACAATAGCAGCCATGAACATGGCTTAAACAACTAATCCAAACACCCCTTATTGGACTGTTTTCAAGAGAAAATCAAAAGTTAAGCTTATACAGATTAAACTAAGACTCAAACTAAATTTAGTAAGCTAAAACAAGTATGTATAAAGAACAATTAAGCTATAATGAGCATATCTATGGTAATATAGCAAAAATCCTAAGAGTGACTTACAAATTGATCAAACTGTGAACTGAGAAACCAAGAACCATGAACAAACCTGCAACCTAATAGCTTCCAAACAAGCTTTTTATACCAGAACACTTCAAATCAAACCTTGCTCAGCTTCAATTCTTAATCAAACACTATTTTTTATTTTCTTTATATTTTCTTGATTATTTTTGATATTTTTTCTTTTCTATTCTAAACTGATTTTTAAGGTATCCAATAGCTTACAAGAGCTTGTCAAGGCTTATGTGAACTGAGAGAACCAACAAACAACAACAAATAACAAGGTTATGTGAATTTGTCAATTTCACATAAATTTGCTAAATACGAATTTTAATTAACAAGAGTGCAATTAAAAGTTTTTGAAAGATTGAAATACATGAAAGTAACTTAGTACAACTGAATTGAATTGAAAATTACAACTGAGAAGGAAATTTAAACTACATACGATTACCTAAAACTAAAGCTACACTAATAATACTTTACCAATGCTTCATTCCTTCTTTATAGAGACTTTTGAGGTTTCTGTTGGAACCAAAGTTTTACTATTTTATCAAGTCTCGGTCATTTGTAATAATAGGTTGCTTTAGTTATTATTTTACTTACAATATAGTTTATGTTACAAAGTTTACTAGACTTAAGCTAGGTGATCCATGGGCTTTAAGGCCCATACGATTTCATGAATGGGAGGAGAGGGAGTGTTGCCCTAGCTCCTTCCCTATAAATAGATGGCTTAGGTCTTTGTAATACTTGGTTGGTTATTTGAAACATTAAGGAAACTCTTGCAATTCATATTCTCTAATTTCTCATAATCATCCCATTCTCATTCTCATCACATTTCTATCTTTATTGTGCTTGTGTTTACAAAATGGTGACCTAACAAGTGGTATCATTCGCTAGAGGAAGGTGTAGTTATTGTTTTCATTGATTTCTATCTTAAAAGTCGCTTTTTTTAAATCGAATTCTTGTGAAACTTTTAACTTTCTTGTTTGTTTCTTGGTTTTTCTCACATCTTTGCTTACAAACTTGTGTTTAAAATCAAAACAAACCAAAAAGTTCCAAATTTTTTACAAAACTATTCGATTTGGTCATTTGTACTTTTATCGAAATTTTTTTAGTCTTGAAAAATTTCTTAAAGTTTTCTACTTTCTTTAAGATCTACTCATTTTACACACAAAAGTACAAGTATCTTGAAAGAAAAACGAGTTTTAGGATTGCTTTCTTTGTAAAACAACAACTACCAAGTTATCGAAATTCTATATAGTTACCATTTCGAGATCTTCTCAAAGTGCACTACCTCGACTTCGTTTGTGTGGACTCGGTATTTTCTTTCTTGTATAAGAAATTTAAGTACTTCGACTTTTGGGAAAGTTTTCGAAATTGTATAATTTCGAAAACTGTTTATCGTAATTTTGTGTTTTTTCGCAAAACATAAAATTTTCGAAATCACAAAGTTGTCGCAAACTTATTAAGTTTCGAAATCTTATTATTTCGAAAAACTAAAAAGTTTCGCAAAACCTTGATTATTTCGAAATTTCAAGTTTTCGAAAACCTACAAAGTTTCGCAAACCTGGTTTCTCGATAAACTGACAAGTTTCGCAATCCTATTATCGCAAACCTTGTTTCTCGATAACCTGACAAGTTTCGCAATCCTATTTATCGCAAACCTTGTTTCTCGATAACCTGACAGTGTTTTCGCAATCATTGAAGTTGTGCTAAGTTTTTCGATACTTGGTTTAATCTACACTTTCTACAAAGATCCATTTCTACACAAGTGTTCTAAGATGTCTCAACCACCGAATCATTACTTCCCTCATATTCAGCAACCTCAATATCAGCAGTCTCAGCAACCTCAACATCAGCAGTATCAGCAACAACAAAACCTTCCGCACATAATGAATCAACAACCTCCTAAACAAACATACAATCCACTACATCATTACCTAATGACGCAACAACATCAGATCATTCCTCAACAACAACCATATCAAGTGCCACAACAAACCAATCAGTTTTCCTCCAAACAACCTCACTGGTTTGACAGAATGTGTGAAGTTATTACAACTCAACAATCCCGACATGAGGCAGGATCACTTGAAACACCTCCAATGCTAACACCTGGGAACTATGTTCAATGGTCAAGTCGATTCTTACGTTTTCTTGAACTAAAGAAACATCATGGGACATTCTTGAAACAAGTGATACTTGAAGGACCATTTGAGTGGCCAACAAGATTTGAAGCTGGTGATCCAAATGCTGATCCTCCACGTCCTCCTGGTGATAGACCCCTTCCAGAATCTGCACTCACTGAAGAACAGAAACTACATCGTGAAGCTGATCAGTATGCAATGGCTTATATACTTCAAGGTATACCTAATCCGATCTATCGAAGTGTCGATGCTCAGAAAACAGCCAAAGCTATGTGGGAACACGTTCATCTCCTTATGGAAGGCACTCAATTGAACAAAGATGACATGGAATCCAAGCTATACATGGAATACACTGACATCACAATTGAACCTGGAGAGTCACTTGAATCCTACTATCATCGTTTCACAAATGTGGTTAATGATCTGGAACGTCATAAAATCACAGTACCAAGGATCGTTGTGAACTCCAAATTTGTTGGTAGTCTTGGCCCTGATTGGCATAAATATGTGACATTTGTTCGTCAAACGAAGAATCTTCATGATGCTCCATATGGCTTGTTGTATGATTTTCTGAAACACCATGAACCTGAAGTGGAAAAAGATAGAGCTCTACGAGGAGGATACACACCAACATCAACACCAAATTCTTTGGCTTTCGTAGCTCAATCTCCCTATGCTCCACCACCAATGTCAAATCATGCATATGTTCAAGAGCAGAACTACTTCAGTTATCCACAATCTTCCACCTCGAACCAAATGGTCCCTTATGATTCACCTCTACAGAATGATTCTACTCAACTTGTTCCGTTAAACAACAATGATGCTGTGTACTACTCCAACTCCAATGATGATGACGATGATGACTTTAATACGTTGAATCAGGGACTTGCTCTTATTGCTCGTGCTTTCAGCAAATTCTCCAACAAAACAAACAACCGTCAACGTTCATCTTCTAACACAAGGAATCAAGCTGTTGTCAATGATGGAAGAGTGGAAATTCAGAATCATAGCTATGGTCGATCTGGTTCAGGAAATTATGGGAATGGTCAGAGGTTTGGTAACAATGGTGGGTTCAGGAACAACTCAGGATCTTCTCAGCAAAGGTCTGAATCAGTTGCAACTAGGAACTCCAACTCAGGGAATGCAGTGTGGTGCTACAATTGTAATGAACAAGGTCATATAGCGACAGCATGTCCCAAACCGAGAACTCGGGGTAGTAAGTTTCACAAGCAGGCATTACTCATGGCTCTTCAAGATGAAAAAGATGGACATTTCCCTGAACAGGATAACAACTTCATGGCAAATGTGAACAACGATGATGACATGGAAGATCTGGAAGCCAATGCTGCTGTGATGCTTATGGCCAACATGCAGGAACTTAAGCTCAATGATTCAGGTCCAGTGTATGACACTGACGGCTTGTCTCAGGTACATGACCTCAATGCATGCTTTATTAATGAAATAGTATCACCTTCTGCTTATGAATCAGATATGGCGCACGTTGTTCCATGTGTATCATCTTCATCATCTCAAACAGATGAACAAATAAGCACAGTTGTCATATTTGATGATGACACAGTGGTTTCATTTGATGATCCTATTGAGAATGTTAAAAATGATCATTTAGAACAACATGAACCATCATTTGATCCAGACCCTGACCTCATATTGTTATCTAAACAACTGGATGATCAAAAATTGCAAATCATTAAATGCAACGAGACAAATAAAGTTTTGAAAGAAAAAAATACGTCACTTGCAAGAGATATTGAGTGTTATAAAATTCAGCTTTCAAATCAGGAAGACAAAATTAAACATGCAAAACGTTTTGAACAAGCTTTTCAAGATTCTTACAACAAAGAACAAGATCTTCAACGTAAAATGCAAGATTTAATTGAGTCAAACGGAAAGTTAATTTCGAAACTTGAAAGTCAGAAGTGTGAATTGAAAATGCAAGTTGAACGTCTTCAAAGAGACCTTTCAAAAACTGCAACAGAATTGTCAAATTGCAAAAAGGAGTTTTGTGAACATAAAACACGAAAAAGGAAGTATATAGATGACTTACTTGGTGATATTGTTGATCTTGAAAAACAACTCAAAGAATTTCGTCACATTGTTTACAAACACGGGAACTCTGTCACAACAATTCAAAAGTTTGCTTTAAAACCGAGACCCGATAAAGGATTTGCACTTTGCGATTTTAAATCAATGTTTCTTCACAAAGCTTTCAAAGAAAATACTAAGGTTTACAGTATTGATCACATGTTTGATAATACAATTGTGCGTGCTGTTGTTTTTGATACTGAGGAAGAAGAAGAACTTGAAGACGAGAGTCGATCAAAAATGAGTTATGTTCAACACTGGACACCATATGACTATTCAAAAGCTCCACCTCTTTCCAAATCTTTTGTTACTCAAAAGGATTTACCTAAGAAATCATGGTTTATCGAAGAGTCATATGTTTCATCTCATAATGAGGCCCCTGTCCAAACTGTAGCACAAATTAATGGCCCTTTACCATCATCCGGTGAACTTAAACCTTTACCGAAAACGTGTCGTGTCTTAAATTATTTCAAAACCTTTATGGAAGACATCGAAATTTTGGAGGAAACAATTGAACGTAATTATGAAATAAAAATTGAAACTTTTCAATCCGCTTACGAGCGAGAAAAGAGAGATATTTTTCAAAAACAAATGAAGCCAATTGTTCAACACCTCCGTCTACGTGCTACACGTTGGGATCAGGAACTTCAAAAGGAGGTCAAAAATATGATAAACGTTTTCAATGCAACTGAAAATGACATTTTGGTTCAAAAGCAAAGAAATAGAGTTTTAAAAAATGATGCTGATCGACTCTTGGAACAAGTTCTCAATGCTGATATTTTGTCTGTTATCATGAATGATCTCTATAAATCTGGTACTTCTATGCTTATGGATGATCTTTGTGTTGACAATAACTTGTTGAATGAGGAAATTGAGACACTTAAACAGGAAAATGATAAGTTGAGAATTAAAAATGATGATGTGACAAAACAATTTTCAAAAGAAATTTGTCAACTCAATCAAAGGCTTGAATGGTGTCAAGCTAAAAGTCTTGAAAAGGAATTGAAACTTCAAAATAAAAATGTTTCAAACTCGTGTCAGCTTTGCAAAACCAATGAGTCTTTAAAAAGTCTCTGTCTCAATTATGAGAAAGAAATTGCGGATTTAAAAATTGAAAACGCCGAATGGCAACAAAACCGCGATGACATCAAATATTGCAATGGTTTACTTGAGTCTGAAATTCAGGACAAAAATCACATCATCATTGATTTGAAAGAGAAAGTTAAGCTACTTCAAAAAGGAAAAATGGTTGACACCACGGTGATAGCACCAGGAATGTATCATGTAGACAAAACTGATAAAGGAAAGGTTGTTCAAAACACTAATGTTGATAACTCCACTTCTACAGGACTAGTCTCCACTTCTAGCGTTAGCAGACCCAAGCGTAAAAGTAAAAAGAAGAATAGGATCTTGCAACGTAAGAGAGGACACCTAGAAGCTCAAGAAGTAGAAGACCAACTTAGGAATTTGAATAAAACTCATGTTGCATCAGATTTAGATTCTAATCTGGAAAATTGTAATCAAAATCTAAATGTAACAAATGATGAACCTTTGAATGTTTTGAATATTAATGCATCTTGTGTGTTTTGTCGTAAAAGCGTATCATCTGGAGATCATACAAAATGTTTAGCTAATTCTCTTCTCAATCGTCATAAGAAACGTAGGACACGCATTCCTTCTAGGCCCACTATTGCCTCTAAGTCTAACTTAGGAAAGCCGTCTTCTACGGTTTCTAATGCAGTTGAAGTTACCCCCATAGGTACCGAGAACAAATCTAGGAATGAGCCAACTACTAGAGCATTTAACATTAAAAAAGCAAAAACTAGTTGGAATTGGCAACGTTGGTTACAACACAAACCAGACTTTAAATGGATCCCTAAATTGTTGAAAACATGTGTTTCTAACCAACAGGAACCCGCAAATTCTTTGGGTTCCACCCTTACTTCTGTTCCACCCGTGTCTTCTTCTGGTGATGCAGGTGGTACAGATTGTTCTCTGGATTGTTGATAGCGGATGCACCCGACATATGACAGGCAATCTCAAACTGTTACACAACTTTGTCTCAAAGTTCATTGGTACTGTCAGATTCGGGAATGATCATTACGCTCTAATAATGGGATATGGTGACTATATCAGCGGGAACATCGAAATCAGTCGTGTTTACTATGTGGGAGGCCTTGGACACAACCTTTTCTCTGTTGGTCAATTCTGTGATGGGGATCAAGAAGTTGCATTTCGTGAGAAAACTTGCTTTGTTCGTGACTTACAAGGAAACGATCTTATGTCTGGCTCACGTGGTTCCAATCTTTATACTATTTCTATGTCAGATATGATTGCAACATCTCCGATATGTCTTCTCTCCAAAGCAGAATCGACTAAATCTTGGTTATGGCACAAACGTCTTTCGCACTTGAATTTCAGAACTATGACAGACCTTGCTCGTTATAAACTTGTCGATGGATTTCCAAGATTCCGTTTTACCAAAGATCACTTATGTTCAGCCTGTGAACAAGGAAAAAGTACTCGTGCTCATTTTCCGTCTAAACCTGAGCAAAGTACGAATCATGTTTTACAACTGCTTCATATGGATCTATGTGGACCGATGCGTGTTCAAAGTATCAACGGTAAACGCTACATACTCGTAATTGTAGATGACTTCTCCAGATGGACTTGGGTTTATTTCTTACGAAGTAAAGATCAAGCTCCTTCAATGATCATCACCTTTCTCACTAAAATTCAAGTTCAGTTACGCAACACAGTACGAATCGTCAGAACTGACAATGGAACTGAATTCAAGAATCAGACACTTAGGTCTTATTATGAGAAAGTGGGAATTGAACATCAAACATCTATTCCTAGAAGCCCAGAACAGAATGGTGTGGTTGAAAGACGCAACAGGACGTTAGTGGAAGCTGCTAGAACTATGTTGATCAATGCTCAATTACCAGATTACTTGTGGGCAGAAGCTGTCTCAACCGCATGTTATACACAAAACCGTTGCATGATCACAAAACGCCATCGTAAAACACCATATCAAATTGTTCATAAAAGGAAACCGAACATCGATTACTTTCATGTATTTGGAGCACTTTGTTATCCGAAAAATGATCGTGATGATTTAGGTAAACTTAAAGCAAAGGCTGACATTGGAGTGTTTGTTGGATATTGTGAAAATTCCAAAGGTTTTTGGATATGGAATCGTCGTACAAGAGAAATTCAAGAAACCATTCACGCTAATTTTGATGAACTCACACAAATGGCTTCTGAGCAACACAGCTTAGGACCCGAATTCAACCGTCTTAACTCTCCGGCATCTTCAGCTGAACCATTGCCACTTAACCGCAAAGAATTAGAAACCTTGTGTGCTCCACTATTTGATGACACAATTGTATACCGTCCTACTGAGGTCTCACCTAATTCCGCTGCTCAACCTGATAGCATTCCAGTACCAGACTCACCTCAACAAACTTCTACAAGTGTTGAGAGAGACGGTCCTCCAATTGTATCACCATCTACAGCCGAACAAACTGGTTCTAACTCCCGCCATCCAGCTGAAGATCCTACACCACAATCAGTTCCATAACCCGCAGAGCAAGATCCTGATGCGTTCTTTAATCCGTTTGCACCGGCTCCTATTGTTCCTGATATAGCTGAGTCGTCAACAAGCAATTTGGATCCTGCTAACATGCGAGATACCTATCAACTACACCCTTCCACACACAAATGGACTCGAGACCATCCACTAGTTCATATTATTGGCCATCCAGATGCACCTGTTATGACAAGACAACGACTTCACACAGATGGAGAAACTTGTATCTATGCACTCACAGTTTGTCACGAAGAACCGAAGAACATTAAAGATGCAATGACTTATGACAACTGGATTGTATCTATGCAAGAGGAATTTCAGCAATTCATAAGACTTGAAATCTGGGAATTAGTTGAAAGACCTGACGGAGTCTTTGTCATTGGGTTAAAATGGATTTGGAAGAATAAGCTTGATGCTGAAGGAACTATCATACGCAACAAATCCCGTCTAGTAGCGAAAGGATACTCCCAACTGGAAGGACTTGATTTTGCTGAATCCTTTGCACCAGTGGCTCGACATGAAGCTGTTCGGATCTTTTTGGCTTATGTTGCACACAGGAATATGGTGGTTTACCAAATGGATGTGAAAACAGCATTTCTTAATGGAGAACTCCGTGAAGAAGTTTATGTCAGTCAACCTGAAGGCTTCATTGATCCTGAGCGTCCTAATCACATTTACCGACTCAAAAAGGCACTCTACGGACTCAAGCAAGCCCCACGGGCGTGGTATGACAAACTGTCCACTTTCTTGCTGGCCAATAAATTTTCTAAAGGATCGGTGGATCCAACACTATTTACAAAAACCTACGGGGAGGACTTACTTGTTGTTCAAATATATGTCGATGACATCATTTTTGCCTCAACAAAAAGAAGTTACTCTAATGATTTTGCAAAATTAATGAAAGATAATTTTGAAATGTCCATGATGGGTGAACTTTCGTTCTTTCTAGGACTACAAGTTCATCAATCACCCCGTGGAATTTTTATAAATCAGTCCAAATATGCTCTAGAAATTTTAAAGAAACATGGAATGATGACCAGTGATACTTATAATACACCAATGGGCTATACCACAAAACTAGATGCTGATTTACATGGGATTCCAGTTGACCCTACCAAATACCGAAGTATGATTGGGTCCCTCATGTATCTCACAGCTAGTAGACCTGATATAGTATTTGCTGTCTACATGTGCTCTCGCTATCAGTCCAAACCAACTGAAAAACACCTCAGTGAGGTCAAAAGAATCCTTCGATACATAAAGGGAACCATTAACTTGGGAATCTGGTATCCGAAGGATTCTGGTTTTGAACTAATTGCTTTTTCAGATGCTGACCATGCAGGATGTTTGGGCACACGCAAAAGCACATCTGGTGGATTACAATTTCTAGGAGACAAACTTGTGTCATGGCAATCAAAGAAGCAGGACTGCACATCATTGTCGTCAACAGAATCTGAATACGTAGCCATGTCTGCTTGTTGTGCTCAAGTCATTTGGATGAGATCACAACTTAAAGACTATGGCTACCTATTCAACAAGATTCCTATCTATTGTGATTCAAAGAGTGCAATTGCTATCTCCTGCAACACTGTACATCATTGCAAATCCAAACACATCGATCTCCGATATCATTTCATCAAAGAGCATGTGGAAAAGGGTACAGTTGAACTTTATTTTGTTGGGACTGAGTACCAATTGGCGGACTTACTTACCAAATCTTTAGCACCATCAAGGTTTGCTAGTCTAGTTCACCAAATTGGTATGCGATGTTTGACTCCAGAAGATCTGGAAAAGTTTTTAAAATACAACTGATCGTCAAACATCATAACTATCTTTGTATAATATTTTTTTCTTAACTATAAACCAATCAAAACACAAAAAGATTTTTCATATTTTATTTCTCATCAAAAAAAAAAAAAAAAAAAAAAAAGAAAAAAGAAAAAAAAATGCAAGTATATCGCTTCACTTCAACACCTTGTTCTAATTTTACAAGTGTTGAGGGGGAGTCACGCTTAAATCTTTTACCAATTTTTCAATTGGTATACTTGCATGTTTCTCATATTTTACGGTTCTTCGGAGTATGTGGAAATTCTTTTACATTCCTTTGTCTCATCTCATAATAAGTTTTTTTTTTCATAAGTTAGGATTAACGGAGGTATTTCTCAATATTACATATGTTTGCTAGTTACTTTAGGGACCTAGTATACATATCTCATAGTTAAGGGACCTAAATTGTCAAAAACTTAAAGTTTCAAAAGAATAAAACAAACAAACCGTATAAAACAATCCCACTTATTCAAAATCTCTTAAACCCTTTCTAAAAACCTACGGCCCTCATTAATTCGAGCCATCCAAGACCTTGATCATCAATTCGTAAGTTCCTTTGTACTCACTAGGGTATTACACACATAGGATCTTGGTTAATTGGAAATACAACGGTTCGATTTCCTGTTTTCATGATGTCGAGAACTAGGGTTTAGGATTTCGAAAATTGCTCTAAACATGTTTAGGTGGATGATTCTTGATAGGGCTTTGTTAATTAGCTTGTTTCTAACATATCCCCATTGTTTTTCATTCATTCCATCATGTATACTTTGATTCTCGAATTCGTAATTTTGGGTCGAATTGGGTTCAAGAGGTTCTGTGCGTATTTGCTTGATTTTATTGGTGGGATTTGTTGCTAAGGACTCATATTTGCATGTTTGATTTAGCTATGATGATTCACACCATTTATACTTGATTCTCGATAAACTAGTATGCTTCGTTATTTGATAATGTCGAATTAACTGAGTCTTATGTGTTGTATACTGTCATTTTGTGTCATTATGTGCTTACTCATGTACTTGTGATACGCTTGACTCTATGATACTCATTTGTCTCAAAGTTATGTCATTATCGAGAACATGTTCTTAGCCTTTATCGAAATCTTTGATTCGAGCCTAGTGATTTTATCTAAGTGGTGATTATATATCTTGGTGACAGGCCTGAGTCGTTGGAAAAGTTCTTTGCTAAGGAAACGTACGTGTAACCTCAAAATTCGATTTGATTCTTGTACAAGAATTTGTCGAGAACCTTGAGTATTATAGCAATCTTTAACTTATCGAGAAACTGGTGTTTTCGATAAATGTTGTTCAAACTCAGTCTTTTCGAAATTATATTTTCGAAATCACTCTTTGAACTATATTTTTCGAAATCTTCAGATTCTCGAAAAGTTTTTATCGAAAAAGATGATTTCGAAAACTTCAATTTTTTTTCGCATTTCTTGATAAAGGAAAGATTTCGATAAAATTTACTTATAAGAATTTTCTCGATAATTAACTTTCTCGATAAATTTCTTTGTAACATTTTTTCGAAATTTTCTCTCAAATCAAGTTTGCGATATAATTATGTCATGTCTTAGTTTTCGATATCTTCTTTTAACATAAGTTTGCGATAAAAGGTTTATACTATTTTTTTCGAAAACTTGCTTAGGCCTTGTCATAGACATGTTACCTTGTTGTGATTCATTATTGTTATGTAATGTGAAGTAACTATGAATTGTGTATTTCAATTGTGCCTATTTGCAAGACATTGCATTGTATAATTGATTTCGTGATTCTTAATAATCAATGATTTCTCATATATGCTTGCTACATTATGTAACATTCGTGCTTAATTGTCTTAAGTAGTAATCTATAACCAAACTCACATCTGTGCTAACACGTAACAAATTTGGATGTTTGGTTTATGGTGATATTTTTCAGATTAACATGGCTGAACACAATGAGAACGTCACTGAACAAGTTCTTCCATTACTCACCATGGATGACATCACTCCCGAGAACTACAATGTCACGATTGGCAACAACAATCCCCGAGTTGATTTCGACAAATTGAATATCAAAGAGAACTCGTGCAGGATTGTGAAAGATATCCTACTTGCCCATCCATGCAAACCTCTGCTCACCTGTTCTACTTCAGTTCCGCTGTTCTACCTTCATCAGTTCTGGATTACTGCTCAGGCTAACTTGGATGATGAGTCTTTCACTGTTACTTTGGATAGCCAAGAATACACTGTAGATCATGACGTTCTTCGAACAGCCCTTCTCTTGCCACAAACTGACAATGAATTTGCTCCTATACTACCTGACCTGGATCTTCTTGACTTCTTCATTGAATTAGGGTATGAGGTTGATGATGATGTACCGCTAGTCAAGCTTTCCCAATTTAATGCCAAGCAAATCCCTCAGCCTTGGAGAACATTCTGTCTGTTGGTGGTAAGATCTATATCTGGAAGGAAAAGTGGTCATGAACATCCAAGGCTCGAACACCTGCAAACATTCTGGGGAATGGTGACTCTGACACCGATTGACTTTGCAGTTCCTATCATGAATGATATCGTCTACAGTATTCAGACCGAACGTGTGAAGACTATGATACCATTCACAAGATTCACCAAGCTTCTCATAGAACATCTCTGCAAAAACTCTCCAGAATTCATCAAGAGGATGGCTGATCCTAATGAGCCGAAGCACCTCTTCGAGGACGACTTCACCACCTCATTTATCAAGACGACCACTTCCTCAACCAAGATCAAAGGCATGAGGCTTCCCGAATACCTACTGAATGACAAAATCAAGAAGAGTCTGAACTACAAGCTGTATGACAATGCTTACAAAGGAGTACAAGAAGAAGCAACAATAAAGACTCGTAGCAAAGGAGGTGTAAAGTCTGGAAGTACTACAAGCACCACAAGCTCACATCAGACTAGATCTAAGGCTGCTCCCAAGACTAAACCATCTGTTATACCCAAGTCTTCTGCCAAGCCTAAACCTACACCCAAACCTAAACCTGCTACCAAGCCAAAGAAGAAGGCAACTCCTGAGTACTTTATTCGGGATGAACCTACTCCTCCACCGTCTGACACCGAATCCGAGTTCGATACAGAATCTGACGAAGAAGAACCAGACTATGAACTGAGATACAGAGCACCTGATGAAGCATTTCCTGCAACAGAGATTGCCGTACAACAAAGTCTTGAAACTTATGAAGAAGAGACAAGGAAAAGAAAAGGGATCACTATTAATGAGCCTAATGATGATGAAGACGAACCAATCGTTGAACCTTTGGTCGACAAACGCAAACTGAAGAGTATAGTTGTCGACACTAGAGCTGAAGAAAAGCAGCTCAGGAAAGAACAAAGGAAAGCAACTCTCGAAAGCCGACTCATGTCTCAACCTTTAACTCCACCACCTATTGATCAGTCGGAACATGAAGGAGCTACTAGCAGCATGAATCCTCCCGTTGTGTCCACAACGTTAGAATCAGCCCCACAGCCAGATGACACCGTTAAAGACACTGACAAAATTGGAGATGTCACTATGACAGAGACTGCTAACGTAGAGGAGAATGTTGGCGGCCAAGAGAACATTGCTACGGATCAGGAACATGAATACCTCATTACTCCAGAGTTTCTTGCACGAGAAGCAGAGGAAGCAGAGGAACGTCGTAGAAAGGAAAACGAAGAGAAGAACGCGTTCGACACCAACATATTTCTTAAGTCATCTTCTCAGCAGACTTCCTCAGCACAACCTCCACCTCCTCAAGACTCTCCACCAAAGGATCCGACTCCTCCTGCTTCTTCTTCAGACTCTCACAACGAGTCATCGTCCGAATCATCACCCGAGCACTCATCTCCCACACCTTCTGAAACCGCATCTAAACAGCATTCGATCAATGAACCAAAACAACCAGTTGATCTTCAGGAGCAAGTGAACAAACTCACCAACATGGTTACCAATCTTACTAAACAAGTTGAGGACTTCCAGGAGTCAAAGCAGCTGATCGACAAGTTCTTAAACTCTGATTACGAAGGATTTATCAGAACTGCAACACATGATTTTCTCACTGAAAATCTGGTTGATATGATCACTCCTACAGTAGCAAACCTTCTTGAACCAATTAATGACAACTTGGATCACAGAATCAGAAGTGTTACAAGGAAAATGTTGTCTACTACACCATTCACTCTTCACACCGCAAAACCTTCTTCTGTGGCTCCAACCATCCCAGAATTGTCCTTCAATGACATGCTTGTCAAACTCTTCGACAACATTGCCACAAAAACCACACAGACAGCTGAAGAAAAAGCCCTGCATGATGCTATGGTGGCTTACATGTCAAAAGAATCATGCAAAGATGCTGCTGGAACCCAAAAACGGACAAGAAAAGATGACGATCCTGACCCAAACTCCAAAGGCAAGAAATCTAAGTCTGGAACAGGAACAGGTCCCTCATCCTCTCTACAACCACAAAGGGACTCCACTCCTCCTGGAAATCAACAACAACCCTCAACTACTGGTAAAGGTCAAACTGAAGATGAAGAAATTTTCATGGAACACACTGATGACTTCCAGGATCAACTTGACACCGATCAACGTGCTCCACCTACTCATGATTCTCATGCTGGACCATCGTCACCATCCAAAGCTAAAGACAAAGATGCTACATCTAAGTCTAAGAAATCTAAGAAGAAAAGACGTCATACATGGCTCGACAATGATGATACTCCTCTTAATGACTGGTTGACAGACATGGTTCAGGCTCAACCTCCTCTAGAAGATGAAGAACCCCTTCCTGGCAATACTCTACAATTCACCCAAGTTATTATGAAGGATCTTCAAATCAACAAACTAACAAAGACGGAGCTGAGAAGAATCAATAGGGATGCACAAGAATTCCTCAAGAAAAGATCTGGAAACAAAGTTGAATACGAATATCATATGCAGAATATAGCCAGTGCAATGTCTGCCGACTTTGATTGGTTAAATCCTGAAGTGAATATCGATCTCAGTTCCAAGAATCATGAAAAACCTTACTTCACTGACTGGACCAAACCATTACCCTTGAAAGGATTTCCAGACAAACCCAAGATACCTTACAGCTTCTTCTTCAACAAAGATCTTCGTAACATCCAGCTCACTCAGGAGACATCCAAGAAGAAATATGCTTCCTCACTCACAATCTCAGTACCAGCCGCTAGATACGAAATTCCAGCCATTGAAGAAACCACTCGTATTTTCAGCAACTCCATCGTAGCTTACGACAGAGATGCTCTACACGGAATTCAACATTGGCCTGACCGTCGTCGTCTCGGTTATACAAGCAGATTAGGAGAGACATCATTGGAAAATGTGAAGCAGAAATCAAAGATCATCGCTATCTTGGAGATTCAACAGTCGAAACGGTTCAACTACATATTCATGCGTGAAATTGTTGTTAAACGACAAGATGAAAAGAAGTACAAGTTCTCTGAAGCAGACTTTCCCAACCTTAATCTCAATGACATCGAAGACATGTATCTCGAAAAGGTTCAAAACAAAATGCGTGGATTCGATAGAGATGTACAGTACAACTTCATGGCATCACTACTTCTTTACATCCGACGGTTGATTGTTCAAGAAAGAGTGGAAGATCTTCAGCTTGGAGTGGAAAGTTACCAACAGAAGATCAATTTGACAAAGCCACAGTTCTACTTTGATGGTATCTATCAAACACCACAGTTTACTCTCAACCAAGAACCTTTTGGCTTCACCTACATCAACAGCAAAAAGCTACAAAGTTTCATGAGGTTCGATGAGATACACAAATTCTGTGATGTTACACTCAAGTTTGTTCGTGATGGGCTTGTCAAAAGGTTGAATGATGATAGACGTAAGATAGCTAAGGGGGAACAACCTAGATGGAAATCCAGCATAAGAAGACAAGTTCGTAACTTTGTCTTAAAGATTGAGGAAAGGTTAGTTCGACGGGAACAGATCAGACGACTGGAAAGCTATATCGGTGCCAGACCATCATTTCCTGTCAGAAACTTTGAAAGACCAGAACCCAAGTTCACTGACTTTGATGCTCCACTTCCTGACGAAGAGTAACTTGGTACATTTGATTATTTCATTTGATTGAATGAATTTTTCATTATGGCTTGTGCACGCATTACAGTGCACAACCCGTACTTGTAAAGAAAGGACCCTGAGGTACGCTTCAGTGCCTCAATCCTCATATAAGGAGCGAAGGCTTCTTACTTTTGAGTAGAATTAATCAAACTTTTATGATTTTTCATAATTCTGCTCAAAAGGACAAGTATTTCACCTCAATAAGACCTAATCACTTGTTGAGGGGGAGCACTTGTCAAAACTAAATACTTTGTTCAAAATCAAAAGTTCTTGGTGAATCTCCCCATAAAACTCAAAAAGCATATTTTAATCAAAAGTTTAACAAAAACAACATCTCATATGCTATTTTTGAGGGGGAGAAAATGAAAAAGTGATTAAAATATATGAAGTTAAAGCTGAAAAGTTGTATCTTGAACGAGCTAGACTCAGATTCACCCAGGAATTGACGAGACAATAAAAAGTTAGTAAAATCGAAAGGACTTATCCTCGACGGGTAATAACATCAAGTTAGTTACTAGAGCTAGTTGTCACCTAAAAGCTGACAATGTATCTCTTTAACTAACCACGTAAGCGTGTCTCGAAAAGGATTAGTCTTAATAGAAATGTATCGTCTCGAGAAACTTTCTGTGGACTTGACCAGGCCGGGTAATAACTTCAAGCTAGTTTAACTAGTGATGTAAGCGTGTCTCGAATCGGTCGTGTTCACTGAAAGTGGATCAATTCAAATGTACTTGCTCCTCCCGCATGTGCAAATTTATTAAACACTTATGAGCACATGTGCAGGGGGAGCCCTTCAAAAGTATACACAAAACTCTCAAAGTGTTAAACAAAATATTTGATTAACAAAAACACTTTGAGAGATTTTCAATCTAAGGTTTCTTGGCTACTGTCGGAGTTATAAGGTGATTAAGATAGGAATATCAGTCCTATGATCCTCCAGAGCCGGAGGGATCTACCCAAGGACAACTCCCATAGTTAGAATTAGAAGTCCTTAGGTATGATACGAAAAAAAGGAGAAATGAATGAAAGGGAAATAAGGAGTTGAAGAATTAAAAAGAAAAGTAAAGTAAAGGGTGAAAAGAAATAGCCCTCCATATGTTCAACCTTAGGGCAGACACCGGGTTCAATACGTATGCTACTGGCTGTTGCAAAAGACAACACCGGTATTGAAGATTAAGTCGTCATGGACCCAGTGACGCAATGCACTAAACCTTCTTAACCACTCAAGTTCTCTTAAAAGGACTTGTTTCATTCTCACGGGGATCCCGCGTAACCTATCGACCTATCTCTTAGAGACGGTTGATATTGAAACAGGAGACACCTCCCCAGTCTCCGCATAGGAAACCTAGGTGTGCACTTATAGAGTCTAGAGCCATGAGATACATCAAAGATCTCTTAGGAACACTTAGTATTTCTACAACTGGTGTTCTACATCAATGGGCATCAATTGTAAACTAGCGAGTCCTTCGCAGATCTTAGCAATCTGCCAAGAACGTTTATGAGAGGATTACGTAAGTATTTCTCAATGATTGAACGGAAATCCTGCCAGGGTCAACATCAAACAGCCCTGACAGCAGGTCACTTCGGTAACCCCACAAGGGTTACGCTTAGTGTTTGCGGTGGTTCCATTACAGTCTACAGTCGTGGAGTGATCCCCAGCGACTCACCCAGTCATTGAGCTACTCAGTAGGTCTCGTAAGCTCCTTCGGGAGTATCTGATATGGGAACGGCCTGGATAAGGATTAGAAGGAGTCTTCACAATATGCTGTTGATGAGCTCTAATTCCTTATCCGTAAGTACCGGTTGTTTTATTGCTAACTGTTTACTTGCAGGTATCTCACTTCCATGATCGTAGATTCCAACATGCTCATACATACATCTTGAAGTCAAAGAAAGCTTCCCCAAAGATCCTAGCAACACAAAGTTCAAAGAAAGATTCAACGCCAATAAGATGAATCTACAAAGTATAAAGACAAAGATCTCAATGCATGAAAAGGAATTTCTTGTACGTGAAAGTCTAAGTCCAAAGATGTATGAGTATGTTGGAATGGCGGACAACCACCAAAGACACAGGAGTGACGAACGGCAGATTACTTCATAACATAATCACTACAACTTCATCAAAGAACAAAGACAAAGAGCAAAGTATATCCATCATTATTCTATATCATTTCTGAAGACGTCTAAAGCTATGAAAGTCAAAGATTAAGACGAAGACGTCAAGCAACCATGATGACCGACCCTTAGGGGGAGATTGTTGGAACCAAAGTTTTACTATTTTATCAAGTCTCGGTCATTTGTAATAATAGGTTGCATTAGTTATTATTTTACTTACAATATAGTTTATGTTACAAAGTTTACTAGACTTAAGCTAGGTGATCCATGGGCTTTAAGGCCCATACGATTTCATGAATGGGAGGAGAGGGAGTGTTGCCCTAGCTCCTTCCCTATAAATAGATGGCTTAGGTCTTTGTAATACTTGGTTGGTTATTTGAAACATTAAGGAAACTCTTGCAATTCATATTCTCTAATTTCTCATAATCATCCAATTCTCATTCTCATCTCATTTCTATCTTTATTGTGCCTGTGTTTACAAAATGGTGACCTAACAGTTTCCCACATGCTTCTGACAAAATCCCACTCAACTTGAGCCGTTGATATGGTCAATTTGATCCTGGCCGTTTGAAAATCTTTTTGGCGCCAAAGTCTTGGGACAGAGGGGTAGCGTGTGAGATGTTTTCAAGGCAATAAATGTGCCTTGGGGTGTTGTGGAGGTGGAGGGTAACTAGTGGGAGAGTGGTTGTCCAGCTGGGGGGTGAGGTGGAGGTGGAATACCAGGGTGGTAATGGAGGAAGTGGTGTGGGAGGGAAATGGTGACTGGTTGGTTTGGTCAAACAAGGGCATTGACCCATTTTTTATATTAAGGGTGGGTTTGGTTTGGTGTTGGGCTGAATTCAAATGGGCTTGGGTAATAGGATAGTGGGTGGGCTGTTGGTATGTTTAATGGATTGGGTATTAAGAATAATAAGGATCCGTTTGGTTGTTAACTTGGAAAATCACAAGGACCAATTTTGTAATATTATGAAAGTTTAGGGGCCTGGTTTGCATATTATCCAACATATCATAAGGACCAAACCTGTTACATATTAATAATACAAAGACTATATTTACATAATATTACATTTTTAAACCTTAAAGGACTATTTATGTAATTTTCGGATTTTTGAGGGACTAAAAATGTAATTTCCCAAAATGTTATCAAAAGGTCCAGTTTTGTAAAAGTTGAAAAGTATAGGGACCTTAAATGATAATTTTTCATATTACAATTTAAAACACCCCGGGGACCATTTATGTAATTTTCTAAAGTTTAGGGGGTAAAATTGTAATTTTTCCAAAAGTTATCAAAATGTTCCAAATTAAAAGTTATGAATAGTACAAGGGTAATATTTGTTAAATTTCACTTTTTGAATACCCAGGGACTAATTTTGCCAATTTTGATACTTGAGGGGTAAAAGTTGCCAATATGTGTAAACTTTTATCCATGGACTATTTGTGAATAATTTTGACTTCCCATAGACTTAAGTTGACTTTTTATTCATTTTAAACCTTCAGGGACTAGTTTTGACAATTTATGAAACTTGAGGGACTGAAACTGCCAATTATGCAAACTTTGTACGTTTTTCATCTGTTTTTGCATATTTTGCATTTGAAACATATAAAACACACCTCTAAGATATTTTAAGTATTTTGATACATATTTGAGTGTTTTTGTATGTTTTGGCAGTTCAGATTAGTATGAAATGATGAGTATTTAGACACTCATCACTCATCAACTCTTGGTAGAACAGTTTCAAGTACTGGAGTTACTTGAGTAGATGTAGATGATGTTGATGTAGTTGGTGCTTCAGCTTCGATTGTTGTAGATGCATCTTGTGATGGTGGTGGTGGTTGATGGTTTTGAGCGGGTGCAGCGGAATTTTGTGGAGATGCATTTGTCGAAGTTCCACCATAATATTCATCAAACATTAAGTCGAAGAACTTTTCCAGTTCTTGGTCTGAAGGTTTATCCGTGTTTGTTGACTGAGCTCCTTGAGGCACGAGTCATGAACTGATGTGTCCAGAAGTCTACATGTTTGGTGCGTGTCCTAATCCATTTTGATTAGAAGCCATTGGACTAAGCGCGGGTTCTAGAGCGTATCTCTCAGAAGCCACCGGATTAAGCGCGGGTTCTAGAGCGAGTCTCTCAGAAGCCATTTGTGAAATTTCGTCAAACTTCACATTCATCGTCTCCATTATCCTTTTTGTTCTTCTGTTATACACCCTGAATGCCCTCGAGTTTTCTGAATATCCAATGAAGATTCCAATATCACCCTTAGCTTTTAACTTCCCTAGATCTTCTCTGTCATTCGTCGGATAGCACAAAGCGCAAACACGTGAAGGTAAGAGATGTCAGGTTTACAGTTGTTCACTAGCTCATATGGGGTTTTATTGAATCTCGGATGGACTAGGGATCGGTTTTGAGTAAAACAAGCAGTGGCTACAGCATCAGCCCATAAGAATAGTGGTGCACTAGAAAAGATCAGCATTGTGCGAGCAGCTTCCACAAGAGTTCGGTTTCTTCTTTCAACTACCCCATTCTGCTGTGGAGTTCTAACAACTGATATTTGGTGAGTGATTCCCACATCTTCAAAGTAGGTTCTTAACTCCTGATTAGTGAATTATGTGCCATTATCTGTTCTTACAATCCTTACTGGAGCTTGAAGTAGAACTTGAATACGCTTCAGAAAGGTGATGATGATGCCTGGTGCTTCGTCTTTTGATCTCAAAAACTTTACCCAAGTATATTTTGAATAATCATCAACAATAACGAGAATATACTTCTTCCCATTGATGCTTTCAACTCTCATTGGGCCACATAAGTCCATGTGCAACATATGTAACCTTGCTTCCGAACTAGGTACGGTTTTGGGTTTATATGATGCTCTTTTACTTTTTCCTTGTTCGCATGATGGACATAGGTGTTCCTTGGTGTATTTGAACTTAGGAAGTCCGGTGACGATGTTGTCTTTGGCTAACTTGTTGATGATGTCGAAATTGAGATGGGATAAACGTCTATGCCACAGTCAGGACTTAGTTTCGGTTGCCCTTGTCATAAGACAAATTGGTGATGTAGAAGCCATTTGGTTGATGTCGATAGCGTACAAGTTTGTACCACGATTACCAGTTAAGAGATCATCACCAACCAAATTTCTAAT
This sequence comes from Artemisia argyi, assembly GCA_030686995.1. NCBI lineage: Eukaryota > Viridiplantae > Streptophyta > Magnoliopsida > Asterales > Asteraceae > Artemisia > Artemisia argyi. The sequence continues at coordinate 191,126,568 of CM060709.1, forward strand.
AAAAACCGTGTTTCTCCTGAATGCAAGTTCTAAATCTGCATCACAAAACTGCCCAACTGAAAACAAGTTGTGTCCCAACCCTTCGACATAGTAAACTCGAGTGATTAAAAAATTCTCAAACCGAAGATCTCCATAACCTTGAATAGCTGCTACATGATCATTTCCAAATCGTACAGTTCCCATGAATTTCCAGACGAAATTGATCAGCAGCTTTAAATTCCCGGTCATGTGCTTGGAGCAACCCGAGTCGACGATCCAAAGACATATTTCGATAACCTGCCAAGAACAGAAGAGTTTGTATTTGGAAACCGTTTTGAATTTGGTTCCATGGGGTTAGGAGTAAAAGCAGAATCACACTCATAGACAGTTGCTACTTGTTTAGCTTGAATTATTTCTAATTTGCCGTTCTTAAGAGTGAACTCTCTACCCGTGGGAATCCACATACAAAACTTAAGGTAGTTCCTAGGCATTCGACTAATAGTGGTAGTCCTAAATCGTGCAACTAATCTTTCTATGGATCTAGATCTAGCACTAGGTCTTTTTAGAACATTCTTCTGTTCAGGCGTAACATTCACATTCTTAGAAACACATTCATCATGAACATCATTAATAAACATTTCTTGCATGTTAAACAAACAGAGTCATTACATGCATTAGAACCAATACTTTCGACATTACATTTAGATGAATCATGTTTCTTATTGAAAAGCGATAAATTCCTAGGGTGTTCTTCTACTTCTTCAACTTTATTCTTGCTACTACTCGTAGAGACAGGCGAGACTCTATTGTTCCTTGTATTGGTCCTAGGCTTTAGTCTGCTGCTCCTAGAGGTGCTTTCTAATCCTGTAGAAGGTAAGGCACACACATTAGGATTTATATTGTTGTCCTTTTTAGCATCCCTAGATTCTTTAGAATTAGCCTTTATGCACTTGTCATTTGTCTTAGATGTAGAGGCAGGCGCACTAGTGGGACTAATCCTAAAAAGGCCAGGTGCTATCACTTTTGGTGTTTCGACAACCGCTTTTCCTTTTTCAACAATCTTAACATTTTCACTTTTCTTAGGCAAGGGTGTTGGAGTGACTGGTTTTGTCAAATCCTTTTTCTCATCGACTTTTGGAGCAAACCGTGAAATTGACATTTTTGGTTTTTGAACCGTGTTTGAAACATTTGGTTTCTCCGAAGTCAATGGTTTTGTAAACTTAGTTTCCTCACCCTTTCCTTTTTGACTTTCAAGCTGAGCCCTCAAAAGATCATTTTGCTCTTTTATGTTTTTAAGTCACGCTCATACGACAATTTGTCATACTTGCATTCTTCCTTTTTTCGATCAAGTTGTTTAAAATATGACACATTTTCTTTTTCAAGCTTTATAAGAGCATTTTCATATTTTGAAACAATTGCGGAGGTCTCAGCTCTTAGTTGTTCATCGTCTTGAACAGAATATGTTTGTAAAATGATGGACATAATGTCAGTGGTCATAACAGCTTCGAAGAGAGAATCATTTAGGTTTTCCAAAACATTATGTTTTCACGAGTATCATTAGCTTCGTTTACCAGGGATTTGTGGTCCTTGACAAAGTCGGCCGTTTCTTTTAAGAAAGCTTGTTCAAAATGGATTACCCTCGCACTGATGTTATTCAGTGGGATAGTAATTTCGTTTTCAAAAACTTTTTTCTGCTCAATATGAAAACTGGAATTCCAGTTGTTAATATTGATTGTAGTTTTAGAAGCAACAATATTTTGAAGTTCTTGAATTCTTTTTTTAACGTCATCCAGAATGTCTCTAGCCTCACTTGTATTAAAAGTGTTGTTAGAAGACATTTGTTCTATTTTTGAAAGAGATTTGGAAGCAATTACTTTCTTAGAAAACATTTTTGAAAATGGTCGTTTTATGGAAAACACAGATGGTTCTTTTTGTGGAACAAAAGTAATTCCCGAAAGTTTGTTCAATTTGTTGTAATCAATGGGTTTCAAATCCTTTTGTTTCATTTTATTTATGCTCTCTTCGACATGTTCTATCATTTGCACAGAATCCCGAACGATGGGAGGATCATGTTTGGTGTAAATCACATTACCATTGTACAAAACATTCTGTTCTTGCTGAGCTTTCTTGAGATTACAAGGGGTGTTGTTACCAAGAGCCATTTTATGTTTCGTATGACAAATCGGATTAGTTTGATTTGAAATCATTTTCATTGTTTGACTTGACTGACCCGACTTAACCACTAATTCTTCTAGATGTGCAATCATGTGTTCTGACTCTACGATTTCTTCCAAAAGTTTGTCTTCTTTCTTTGCAAAGTCCTTTTTCAACTCATCCCTTTCTTTTTCAAGATTGGTATAAGCTGTTTTTTGTTTAGAAAGTTGGTTTTGTAAATCAGAAATTTCCGCGTTTAAAGATTTTATCTTTTTGAAAGAATTAACATCAAGTGTATCAAACTTGAGTTGCAATTGTTGTTCCCTTGAAACGGAATTTTGATAACCAGTTTCTAATTCAGACAATCTTTTGTTATGAAATTCAAAAGCTTTAACGTGTTCTTTGTAACTCTCAAGCTCAGCGGTCAATTTAACATTCGCGTCCTTAACATCGTGATTGACCTTTTTCACATTCTCAATTTCAATACGACAATTATTCAATAATGATTCAAACAAAGCACGTGTTTCCTCATCATTCTCAACATGCTATGAAACGAAGCCTCCATTATGATTCACACCTGGAGTCGCTGAAGGAGTATTGCTACTACTTGGCGTGTCCAGGTATGTATTATAAGTGGATGCTTGCTTCTCAAAATGTTGTTCCTCATGAGGAGACATATCAAATATATCATTATTGTGAAATGTGTTGAAATTTGATACCTCAGATGGTGCATTGGTTTCATAAACAGGAAGTGTGTCAGAATCCGTGTCATACTTAGCTTCTTGAAGATTCGCCATGAATATGCAGTTCGCATCGATATCCTCTCTGTCTTCCATGTCATCCATAAGAGCCATAAAGTCATTCTCCTCTGCGTTCAACTGAAATCCTGCCTCATTCTTTTGTGCCAACAGCACTGCTTTCTGCAAGTACGCTAGATCTTTCTTGTTTTGCCTAGTAGGACAGTTCCTTGCCATATGACCTACACCCTGACAGTTGAAACACTTTACCGGATTACCCTGATTCACATTTCCCAAATTCCCAACTACTGGAGCTGCAACATTTCTATTCTGATTACCCATTGCCTGATTACCAACATTCTAACCCCTCTGATTTCCAACAAACTGACCCAACTGATTCCCTGCATTCTGACCATACTGATTCCCTGCATACTGACCTGCATTCTGCATATTCTGATTGCCCATATTAAATCCAGTAGCATATCCTTGCTGATTCCCATAAACTCCAACCATTTGGCCTCCGTTGCCCATATTGAAACTCGGCTGAGCGATCTGCCTGTTGCGAGTGTTCGATGAAATCCTTTGGTTGTTGTTTGTTGGTGTAGAATAGCGTCCTTGGAATGCCTTAGACAGAAAAGCAAACGCTTGGGTCAATGTTTCACTAGCTTCATCATTTTTAGTGAATTCTGGTTCTTGGAATTGTGGGTATTGCTGTTGTGGAATAACATGTTGTTGTTGCTGTGGGTAGAACTGTTGTTGGTAGACCGGTGTTGGTTGTTGAATGTAGTTGTGAATGGAAGATGATGATGGTTGTTGAGTGTTCACTGGTAATGGTGTTGGTGTATTAGCAAGTAATGCAAGAGGATCATGATTCTTTGCCAATCTTTCTTTCCTTACTTCATTAGCCTCAGCTTGGTTTTGTTTTAGAAAATCATAGAGTTGATCATAATTCACATTATGTAAATCCTTTGTTTGATTGACAATTGTAACATAACGACCCCATTCTTCTGGAAGGTTATTGAGGAATTTGATATTTGTTGCAATTGTTCGTGGTGTCAACTTGTTTCTGATTAACTCATTCATCAAAGTGCAAAACCTTGTGTAGTGAGATTCAACCTGTTCACCTTTAGTGGATGTAAAGTTCTCCCATTCACTAAGAAGTTTGTTCTCAACGTCTTGTTGTCCAATTTCTATTCCATGACATATTCTTCGAACACGTTCCCACATAGCATAAGCAGTTTCACAGCTATCGACCGCAGCAAAGATCTCCCGTGGTAATCCAAGTTGGATTAAATGCATTGCCATATCATCAGCTTTGATATGCGTCTTGTCTTCATCAGTGTAATCTGCTTCTGTTTGTATACGCACAAATGGTTCAGTAGGAGGTGTTGTATTTGGATTACCTTGAATTTGAACTTGTCTTGGCTGAAATGGACCGTTTTCTATGGATTTGATCATAAGGTGACCGTTATCCTTTGTTTTGATGTAACGAAGCATGCGGCTTGTCCATGGGAGATATCCACCTTTTTCAAGCATTGGAGGTCGGTTTTCCGCACCGGCTGCATGAATGTCTTGCTGAGTTGCCATTGATGAAGTGTAGATGGATAAAGTTGATTCTTGGATTGTTCCAACGAAATAGGAGTAGTGTTTAGAGTAAGTTGATGCAAGTTTTTATGGTGAAAATTTTGACCTAAAACCTTAAAACCTCAATAACTTCTTCTCGGAGCGTTTTTAGGCCTCCAAACTTCGCCTGAATTGACAAATCATTCACTGTGTCGTTCTCCTCTGTCTCACGGTCGTTTTGATAGCTGATTCGTCGAAAACGGAGTTACGGTTCAAAAGTTATGGCCGTTTGAAGTTTGATCGTCAAAAACCTCACTTTTGTCAAAATTCTCGAAACTTTGCTGTGTTCTCGAAACTTTGGGATTGCGAAACTTTTCCTGATTGCGAAACTTAGGTGATTTCGAAACTTGTGTTCTCGAAAACTTTGACAGATTGCGAAACTCTGAGTGATTTCGAAAATTTTGAGTGATCTCGAAAAATTTCACAGTGTTATCGAAAATTATGATTTTTCGAAAACCCAATCCCACAAAAAGATTTCGAAATTATACAATTTCGAAATTTAGCCAAAAGTCGAAGTGTTTTCTTTCTAATACAAGAGAGAAAATACCGAGTATCCACCTGTGAGCACGAAAAGAGCCGTTTCTTGTGTTCTCGAAAATTGGTCAATGTGTGATCTCGAAATTTTTTGTAATCTCGAAAATAAGTACAAAGTTTGGCAGATTTTTGATTTACCAAAAAGTTCACCCAAATGAAGTTTCTAATCCAAGATTCTTGTACTTCTAGGCTTAAAAACACTAAAACTTGAAGAAAGTTTCAAACTTGATGATTTTTATGAAAGTTTTTTGAGATCTCGAAAACAAGTACAAAAACCCAAATCGAATTTCTAAGCTATGAAACTTCAAAAAGATTTAAACTTTCTTGTTAGAAACTGTAACACCCCCAATTCATGATGCAGCGGAATTCAACTTGGGTGTTACTCGACGGCACAACAGTCATAATAATAGAAAACGATCTCTAACCGAGTCGTAATAAAAAGAGTTGTCATTCATATTATTCAAATATATCAGAGTTTACATAATAAGGTCCCAAAACGGTTCCATGTTTCAAAATACATCAATATAAAGTCTTTGATGTTTTTATAGAATGACATAATAGTTTATAGCCTTCTTCCTACGGTACGTGCCCTTCCGCTCCATTTTTGATTATCATGGACCTGAAATACATGCTTAAGAGGTCAACACAAAGGTTGAGTGAAATTCATAGAGTTTGTTTAAGGTTGAACACAATATGTTGGTAGTAATGAGTTAATTAGACTCATACTCATGTTAGAAAACAAAACAGTTATCATTATATACTAAGCTCATGCAACCAAGACGTTAACGGGTACCAATATCAATCGGCGGTTTTGTTGCCCCGGTAAGTACTTTGCCGTCATACTTAATGTTCAAATATAGTGCATTCGTTTGAACTAATCTGCTCAAACAAATGGGATTCGTCAATCCCAATAGGCCTATTCACAATACTCACGCTCACTAATTCTAGTGATTAAATGGTTCATGATAGGGGCCTAGGATTGGCAAGGTAGGTACTTAGTAATAATAAAACAATCAGGCAGCATACAGTTTCAAAGCATTGTGTTCGGTTTAAAAGTAGCATGTATTCCCCCCAAGGGTTTGTAAAACATTGAAGTAATGTAAAGTGGGGCTATGAACTCACCTTAAGTAGGATAGCAAGTAATGAAGGTGATGATTGGATCGTGTAGGTTTCTACGAGCAACCTATAATAGAATGTCGTGACTTAGGATTTGAGTAATGAATATAACGGAGTGCCTATATATATATCTTGCATTTAGTCCATGATGTGGTATGATGTATATTGTAAGTCCTTGAATGAAAAGATTCATGAACATGTATGTTTTGTATATCGTTTACTACCGTTCGGGCCGACATAATTCAGAAGTCATGTTAGTAAGCGTTCGAGGAGCCAGGGCACTTTAACTCGTAAATCCACAACTCATCTCGACGGCTTACATAATGAACTCCTCACATGAGGCTCCCTACTATTGTAGTAGTTGATAAAATATATAGATATAGGTTTTGATCCGAAAAGTTACATGTCCGATATTTGTATAAACTTAGGAAAGTTTATTTGTACATGAAGATTGTTATTAGGGGTAGTTTCATAAGTCTTGAATGACCATTTTCTCTTGGTAAAATCTCATGGTTTCCTTTCAAGTGAAGTAGATCCAAATTGCTTGTTCAAGTTATCGCCTAATTCATTGTTTCATGTTTACGCCTATGTAAGTTGGTATGGTCATTTCGTCATGGCCTAGCCATGACCTTTGGTTCTTGTTCCAAGGTCATGAGACTCAACCTTAGCTCTAGCCATGGTGGTGGTCTTGTTTATAGGTCATAAGACCTCTTGTTCCTTTTAAAGTATAACCAATATATAGTGACTTGTATATATGTAATTAGCTGTTAAGAAACTGAGAAATATCTCACTCAGAAGCCGTTTTCAAGGCTCGATCCTCTTTGTTCCTGAATGAAAACATGATTCCGGACAACTTTCGTGTTTAACTTTTTCATGAATGGGACCAGAAAGGCCTCTTTTTCGTGTTTTAGGTTCTGTCACAGAAGCTTTTTAGGCAGTTTTGCCGGAAAGTTTTGGTAACTTCAAATCGCCATAACTTTTGACTCGTATACTCTTTTTAGGTGGTTCAAATTGCTACGGTTTGCTTGTTAAGTCCTCTACTGTAATATGTAATAATCCAACATCATATTTTTACCATTTTGATCAGGTCTTACCAAGAAAGTCACTACTTTACTTGTTTTAGTAACTTGTTTTAACAATCCATTATAACAACATCTTTTACTCATTTTTATACATCATGGACATTCATGCAAGACATAATATAGCAAGAATAACATGTAAATGATATGAACATGAGAAATTAACAAGAAGCATGTTAGATTTAGGCTTACAACTTTTGGCTTTCTAATTAAAGAAAGGAGTAACAAGTAAGGAAATGGACTTTGATAGACTTGCTTCAACCCTTTTCACTTCATGCAACCTTTCTACCCTTGGTATTCTTGAAAGATGAATGATGAAGGTTGAGGTGAATTGAGTGGATTTAAACTCAAGATAAATCACCAAGTATGTTAGGGTTTGGAAGAGTTTTGGTAACCTAAGATCAACTAGGGTTTCTACCTTGAAGAAACACTTGAACCTTGCTAGAACCTTGAAGGAAATAAAGCTATGGAGAGGGTGTTGTGAGGTATGGTATGGACGGCACAAGGAAGGGGGGAGAGGGGGCTTTTATAGTCTCATGAGGAGGTTACAAGACTTAGGATATTTTAGCAAAAATAACACATGTATACATCCTAGACCAAGTGATACAAGATCAAGCCACACAAGGGTGTGACTCCCCCCCCCCCCCCCCTTATGGCGGTTCACAAGGGATAAGGGGGTGAGTTGGCTTGGCTTGGTATTATCCTAGGTTATTTGGATGAAACTTGACTCCGGGAATTGCCAACCGTAAGTGATTAGGCCTCAAAACGTAAAATCGGGTGTCGTAAAATTATGAAACTTGAAAGTATTGTTAGACATGTCCATATATCCCATAATAAAACATAAAATGAGTGGTAGGTTCCATTTGGGTGGTAAACCCTGCTAAAAACTGGAAACACGGGTCTAAAACGCGTAATACGTAAATTGTACGAATATTGCGTAAAATTGAGAAAAGTAAAATGTTACTTTTCTAATATAATAAAAATGATTTAAAATGATTTATAATGTCTAAACTGGGCTCAGTCTAGTGTCGGTTGGTATTAAATGTCTTTTAGACATCAAACCGTAAACCTAAAAATCAAGGAATGACTTATAACATCAAGGGATGATTTTTGGTCAATGGAGGAGGGAAAAATATGTTGACTTATTATAATATGTTGAAAACTCAAATCGTCTTAGAAACGCGGTGCAGGTATAGGCTAGGGTTACGGCTGAGTAAAAACGCTTAAAACTGAAAATTCCAGTTTTTCACGGCCGAAGTTTATTTTGGTCATGATTTTTCTCAGTCATGATTTATTCTCAAATAAATCATGAGTGTGTCAAACATTTTTCTGATGTGGGGTCACCTGACGGGGTCAAATTTCGTTGTGCGTAGAATTTCTGATTGCCGTTTTACCCTAAAACGTGTAATGTCGTGTAATTCCTTAATAACTTTCACGAAAATGATCTGACGAATGTCAAACATTTAATTTGCCATGGAAATGATTTATCACTCGAGAATATGAAATAAAAATCAACTTTTGGGAAAATTTCAGAAAGAAATGAATAGTAAAATTTTCCGGGAATAGTAATTAACCTGAAATTGCGAATTGTTACAGTCTCCACCCCATATGAGAGCTCCGTCCCGGAGATCAATTTGCGTTGGGAGTAGAAGCTTTGTTGGTAAAAAGATGTGGGTATTTCTTACGTATCTGGTCCTCTCGTTCCCATGTGTATTCAGGACCACGTCATGAGTTCCAACGAACTTTGACAATTGGAATACGGCTTTGCTTGAGTTGTTTGACCTCTCGGTCCATGATTTCTACGGGTTCCTCAAAAAATTGAAGATCATCATTGAGTTGAATTTCATCGAGTGGAATCACGAGTGATTCATCCGACAAACATTTCTTTAGGTTAGATACATGGAAAGTGGGGTGTACACTACTGAGTTCTGATGGAAGCTCAAGTCTGTACGCCACAGGGCCAACCCTGGCTAGGATTTTGAATGGTCCGATGTATCTTGGGTTTAGTTTTCCTCGTTTACCGAATCGTATCAAACCTTTCCAAGGTGATACTTTTAGCATAACCCTATCTCCGACTTGGAATTCTAGGGGTCTGCGTCGTGTGTCGGCATAACTTTTCTGTCGATCTCTTGCGGCTTGTAATCGACTTCTGATTTGTACAATCTTATCCGTTGTTTCACGGATGAGTTCTGGTCCAGTGAGTTGAACTTCTCCCACTTCAGCCCAACAAGCAGGTGAACGACACTTTCAACCATAAAGTGCTTCAAATGGAGCTGCTTGAATACTTGTATGATAGCTGTTGTTGTAGGAAAATTCGACTAATGGTAGATGAGTATCCCATCCTTTTCCAAAATCTATTATACATGCTCGAAGCATGTCTACAAGTGTTTGGATGGTTCGTTCACTCTGACCATCGGTCTGAGGATGATAGGCTGTACTTATGTCTAGATTTGTTCCAAAGGCGTCTTGGAATGACTGCCAGAAATTGGAAGTAAATCTACCATCTCTGTCGGATATGATGGATATTGGTGCACCATGTCTTGAGACTATTTCTTTGACGTACAGTCGGGTTAGTTGTTCCATTTTGTAAGTCTCTTTGATTGGTATAAAGTGTGCGGATTTTGTGAGACGATCAACTATGACCCAGATGGAGTCATAACCGCTTGATGTCTTTGGGAGCTTGGTAATGAAGTCCATAGTAATTCTTTCCCATTTCCAAGTAGGAATCTCTGGTTGTTGCAATGGACCGGATGGTTTTTGATGTTCGGCTTTTACTTTGGAGCAGGTAAGACATTTGCTAACGTATGTTGCAATGTCGGCTTTCATGTTCGGCCACCAATAGAGTAACTTAAGATCATGATACATCTTATCAGATCCTGGATGTATGGAGTATTTAGACTTGTGTGATTCATGCATGATCAAGTCTCGTAGGCCACCATAAAGTGGTAACCAACTTCGACCTTGGAAGCATAGAGTTCCATCTGAACGGGTTTCGAATTTCTTTTGTATCATGCCATCCAACTTTTCCTTTTGGATGTCTTCTTGTTTCACCACCTCAGTTTGAGCGTGAAGGATTTGAGTAGGAAAGTTTGAATTTATGGTTAAAACTAAGGCTCGGACTCGTAGTGGTTTAACCCGTTCCTTTCGACTCAGGGCGTCGGCTACTACGTTTGCCTTTCCTGGGTGGTAACGAATGTCGCAGTCATAATAACTTAGTAATTCCAACCAACGACGTTGTCTCATGTTTAGTTCTTTTTGGTTCAAAATGTGTTGTAGGCTTTTATGATCGGTGTACACAGTACATCTAGTACCGTATAGATAGTGCCTCCAGATTTTTAGTGCAAAGACCACAGCTCCTAACTCTAAGTCATGAGTGGTGTAATTTTCCTCATGAACCTTGAGTTGTCTTGATGCATAAGCCATGACCTTATCGCGTTGCATCAACACGGCACCTAAACCTTGGTACGATGCATCACAATAGACTACAAAATCTTCGATTCCATCTGGCAATGCTAGGATAGGAGCACTACAAAGTTTCTGTTTGAGGGTTTGGAAAGCTTTTTCTTCGTTTTCATCCCACACGTATTTCTTGTCTTTCTGAGTTAGCTTAGTCAAAGACTTTGCTATTGAGGAAAATCCTTCAATAAACCTTCGGTAATACCCGGCTAAACCCAGAAATTGACGAATTTCTGTAGGTGTGGTAGGTGTTGGCCAATTTTTGATAGCTTCAATTTTAGCCGGATCGACATGTAAACCGGTCTTGTCAATCACATGCCCAAGGAATTGTACTGATTGAATCCAAAATTCACATTTGGAAAACTTTGCATACAATTTCTCTTCCTTGAGTAGTCCTAAAATTGTTCTCAGATGTTCTTTGTGTTCCTCTTCGTTTTTGGAATATATGAGAATGTCGTCTATGAATACGATCACGAACTTGTCCAAATATGGTTTACACACCCGATTCATGAGATCCATGAATACTGCCGGTGCATTTGTTAACCCAAATGGCATCACTTGGAATTCATGGTGACCATATCGTGTCCTAAAGGCTGTTTTTGGAATGTCTTCATCACGAACTCTAACTTGGTGGTAACCTGATCGTAGGTCAATTTTTGAGTAATAGGTTGAACCTTGCAATTGATCGAATAAGTCATCAATTCTTGGTAGTGGGTATCGGTTCTTTATGGTTAGTTTGTTTAGTTCACGGTAGTCAATACACATTCGTAATGACCCATCTTTCTTTTTCACGAATAACACTGGAGCTCCCCAAGGTGAGGAACTGGGTCAAATAAATTCCTTGTCCGAAAGTTCTTGTAATTGATTTGATAGCTCTTGCATCTCTGAAGGTGCTAGCCGGTATGGTGCGCGGGCAACTGGCGCCGCTTCTGGTATTAAATCAATTATGAACTCTATTTGACGATTTGGTGGTAGTCCTGGTAAATCTTCGGGAAAGACTTCAGGAAACTCACGGGCAATAGGAACATCTTCGAGACGTTTTTCATCGGATTTCTTTTCGGTTACGTGGGCTAGAAAAGCATAACATCCTTTCTCAATGTACTTCATGGTTTTGATACATGAGATGATGTTTATTCGAGTTCCACTTTGATCACCACGAATGATCAAAGTTTCATTGTTACATGGAATGTGCACAACTCTTTCACCACAAATAATGTTAGCTTGATGTTTAGACAACCAATCCATGCCAATAACAACATCAAAACTTCCGAGTTCGATTGGCATAAGATTGATGTTAAAGGGGTGGTCTAAGAGATTAAGGGTACAGTTTGGGATTACGGTATTGGTATTTACTAAGTCACCGGTAGCTAGCTCAATACTATAACTAGTGGTTAAAGTAATTGATGGAATATCAAGTAAAGGCGCAATTCTAGTAGATATAAAGCTCATATCAGCACCAGAATCGAATAAGACTTTAACAGGAATATTATTGAGTAAGAACGTACCGGTAACCACGTTCGGGTCCTGGTGTGGTTCTCCATTTCCCATGACATAGGCTCTACCACGAGCACCTCCGCCTTGGGGTCCTTGGTTTCGAGGACAATTGTTTTTGAAGTGTCCCCTTTCACCACACCCAAAACATGTAACTATGGGCTGTGTGTTAGCCCCAGTAGCTATACCCTTGCCCCTACAATCCTTGGCAAGATGTCCGGGCTTTTGGCACTTGTTGCATTTGGCCGGGCAGGGACCTTCATGATGGTAATTGCACTTGGTACATTGTGGTAGAGTACCAACATACTTACCACCGGCTGGTGCAGCAACATAAGCCGTCGCGGCTTCTTGTCTCTTGTTCTGCTGATTGTGATGGTTGTTGTTTCGGGTTTGGTTGTTATTGTTGTTGTTGTTGTTATTACTCCCACGGTTACCATCCCATGGTCGCTTGTTGTTGTTGTTCTTGTTGTTGTTGTTGTTACGGTAGTTGGAGTTGTTGGGATTATTGGTATTGCTGGCGTTGTTGGTGTTGTTGTTGGTGTTGTTGGTGTTGTTGGGGTTGTTTTGCTTGCGGGTTTCTGTCATTCGTACCACTTGGTCCATGAGGCTGCGGGACATCCGCATAGCTTCATCAAGTTCCTTGGGATTTGCCGAAGTCACATTCCCTTGTATGCTGGATGGAAGTCCCCAGATATACCTTTCCAACAATTTTTCCTTTGTGGAAACCATTGTTGGACAAAGTATCCTCAATTCCTGAAATCTACGGTTGTAGGTCATGATATCATTTCCCTTAACCGTATGATCCCAGAATTCAACTTCCAACTTTTGCATCTCACTGCGTGGACAGTATTCCTTGATCATCATTTGTTTCAAATTAGCCCAAGTAATTTTGTAGGCATTCTCAATGCCCATCGGTTGAGCAATTGAGTTCCACCAGGACAACGCCTCATTCAACAAAGTACCCGTGGCATACTGAACTTTGTCTCCCTCAGTACATTTACTGACTAAGAATACTGACTCCGCCTTTTCGAACCAACGGGTCAAACCTACAGCCCCTTCAGTACCCTTGAATTTGATGGGTTCACATTTCAGGTAGGAAATGAACGAGCAACCCTTTGGTACTGTAGTAACATTGGTCACCGGAGGGGTAGTTGAGTTCGGTCCTCCAAGGTTAAGACTGGCAATTCTGGCAGCTTCCGCAGCTATAGCAGCTTCCGCAGCAGTGGCGGCTTCGGCGGCTGCTGCAGCATCAGCGGCTGCTGCAGCATCAGCAGCTGCTGCAGCATCAGCGGCTGCTGCAGCACCAGCAGCTGTGGCAGTTTTGGCAGCTGCTGCAGCTGCTGCAGCTCGTTCCGTGACAAGTGCTGCATTGACACTGTCCTTTACCAGTTTGCGGATGGCAGCTTGCGTCATCGTTGGTGGTGTCTTTTTCTTTGGCGCCATGATTCTATTGTTCAAAAGATACGTTGTAATTAGAGAGTTGTGAGATGAGCACAATTTTTGATAAGAATGATAGGATAATAATATTTGAAACTTAAAAACATAACACATGATAGTATATAAAACAAGAGTTTTATTCATATAACGTTGATTACAAAATCGAACTTATTACAAGTTCATTCAAAACTTACTAACTGATACTTTCAGTTAGTAATTACAACGTTGTACTAAAGATAACTAGTACTATAACACTAGTCTAACGTCGGTTGGGAGGTTGTTGTAGTCCGGTTGGATTATTATTTCCGCGTGTTGCTAACACGTCTACACTTTCATTTGGACGGTACTCTTTGACATCCTTTTGGTATAGCCTTTGTTGTATGGAACTCATTTGAGTTTGCATTCCACACAAATCATTCTTAAGTTGATACCTATCAAAGTTTGCAACATCTAACCGGATTTCTGCGGTATTTAGGCAGTGAAGTAGTTTATGAATTTGTACCGCATCCTGTTCTTGGGCCCTCTCAACCAAAGTGAGTCTATCCTTGACGTTATCCAAGCCAGTCAAAGGATTTAAGACTACTTCCCCAACATGAGTCGAGTCACTCTTCACGTAGCTCATGTCAAGCTTAAACCAATATAGGTCGTCTCGAGCATTCATGGCATCCATTATGGCAGAATTTACCTTGGATATGTAGTCGTGCATTTGACTTGCCATACTTTGAAATTTGAGTTGGGTTAGGTTGAGAGCTTGTTTCAAAGAGTAGATTTCGTATTGAGCTGAGTTCACGAACATATGTGTAGATGTAGATGTTCCGCTGGTTTGGTAAGTAGATTTCGGAACTTGAGCTGGAGTGGTACGGTTAGATTCGGATGAAATTGGTGAAACCGGAGGTGGAGATGTTAATGGTGATAGATGTGGCACCACTATTTGTTCCTCCGCTTCCTCATCGATGCCTTCGATGTCAACATCCATTTCAGGATCCTCTTCGTACTCATCGATGTTTATGTCCATATCCATTTCAGGATCTTCGTCCGAATCTATTTCATTGTCTAGATCCTCATAAGGTTCTTCCTCATCATCGTAATCAATTGCCTCAAAGTAAGGATCATTAGGTCCGGGAAGAATTGGTAAATACTCAGGCATAGCAGGAAGATGATCGGGAGATGGAGGTGCGGACATGATGTCTACAATTAGTATTTCGATGTCAAAAATAAATCAAATGCTTATGGAAAATGCTCAAACTATGGCAATGTGCATATAACAATATACAAATATGTTCATGTAGCATAACATGTGTAATAAGTCCATAATCTTCTGGAGGATGGAAGGCACGAAAAGCGGAAGGCTATAAAAATGTTTTTGCTTGTTATTGTAGTTATAGTTTAGGTCTTACTTAGACCCGTTTCTCTATAACCATGGCTCTGGTACCAATCTGTAACACCCCCAATTCATGATGCAGCGGAATTCAACTTGGGTGTTACTCGACGGCACAACAGTCATAATAATAGAAAACGATCTCTAACCGAGTCGTAATAAAAAGAGTTGTCATTCATATTATTCAAATATATCAGAGTTTACATAATAAGGTCCCAAAACGGTTCCATGTTTCAAAATACATCAATATAAAGTCTTTGATGTTTTTATAGAATGACATAATAGTTTATAGCCTTCTTCCTTCGGTACGTGCCCTTCCGCTCCATTTTTGATTATCATGGACCTGAAATACATGCTTAAGAGGTCAACACAAAGGTTGAGTGAAATTCATAGAGTTTGTTTAAGGTTGAACACAATATGTTGGTAGTAATGAGTTAATTAGACTCATACTCATGTTAGAAAACAAAACAGTTATCATTATATACTAAGCTCATGCAACCAAGACGTTAATGGGTACCAATATCAATCAGCGGTTTTGTTGCCCCGGTAAGTACTTTGCCGTCATACTTAATGTTCAAATATAGTGCATTCGTTTGAACTAATCTGCTCAAACAAATGGGATTCGTCAATCCCAATAGGCCTATTCACAATACTCGCGCTCACTAATTCTAGTGATTAAATGGTTCATGATAGGGGCCTAGGATTGGCAAGGTAGGTACTTAGCAATAATAAAACAATCAGGCAGCATACAGTTTCAAAGCATTGTGTTCGGTTTAAAAGTAGCATGTATTCCCCCCAAGGGTTTGTAAAACATTGAAGTAATGTAAAGTGGGGCTATGAACTCACCTTAAGTAAGATAGCAAGTAATGAAGGTGATGATTGGATCGTGTAGGTTTCTACGAGCAACCTATAATAGAATGTCGCGACTTAGGATTTGAGTAATGAATATAACGGAGTGCCTATATATATATCTTGCATTTAGTCCATGATGTGGTATGATGTATATTGTAAGTCCTTGAATGAAAAGATTCATGAACATGTATGTTTTGTATATCGTTTACTACCGTTCGGGCCGACATAATTCAGAAGTCATGTTAGTAAGCGTTCGAGGAGCCAGGGCACTTTAACTCGTAAATCCACAACTCATCTCGACGGCTTACATAATGAACTCCTCACATGAGGCTCCCTACTATTGTAGTAGTTGATAAAATATATAGATATAGGTTTTGATCCGAAAAGTTACATGTCCGATATTTGTATAAACTTAGGAAAGTTTATTTGTACATGAAGATTGTTATTAGGGGTAGTTTCATAAGTCTTGAATGACCATTTTCTCTTGGTAAAATCGCATGGTTTCCTTTCAAGTGAAGTAGATCCAAATTGCTTGTTCAAGTTATCGCCTAATTCATTGTTTCATGTTTACGCCTATGTAAGTTGGTATGGTCATTTCGTCATGGCCTAGCCATGACCTTTGGTTCTTGTTCCAAGGTCATGAGACTCAACCTTAGCTCTAGCCATGGTGGTGGTCTTGTTTATAGGTCATAAGACCTCTTGTTCCTTTTAAAGTATAACCAATATATAGTGACTTGTATATATGTAATTAGCTGTTAAGAAACTGAGAAATATCTCACTCAGAAGCCGTTTTCAAGGCTCGATCCTCTTTGTTCCTGAATGAAAACATGATTCCGGACAACTTTCGTGTTTTAACGTTTTCATGAATCGGACCAGAAAGGCCTCTTTTTGCGTGTTTTAGGTTCTGTCACAGAAGCTTTTTAGGCAGTTTTGCCGGAAAGTTTTGGTAACTTCAAATCGCCATAACTTTTGACTCGTATACTCTTTTTAGGTGGTTCAAATTGCTACGGTTTGCTTGTTAAGTCCTCTACTGTAATATGTAATAATCCAACATCATATTTTTACCATTTTGATCAGGTCTTACCAAGAAAGTCACTACTTTACTTGTTTTAGTAACTTGTTTTAACAATCCATTATAACAACATCTTTTACTCATTTTTATACATCATGGACATTCATGCAAGACATAATATAGCAAGAATAACATGTAAATGATATGAACATGAGAAATTAACAAGAAGCATGTTAGGTTTAGGCTTACAACTTTTGGCTTTCTAATTAAAGAAAGGAGTAACAAGTAAGGAAATGGACTTTGATAGACTTGCTTCAACCCTTTTCACTTCATGCAACCTTTCTACCCTTGGTATTCTTGAAAGATGAATGATGAAGGTTGAGGTGAATTGAGTGGATTTAAACTCAAGATAAATCACCAAGTATGTTAGGGTTTGGAAGAGTTTTGGTAACCTAAGATCAACTAGGGTTTCTACCTTGAAGAAACACTTGAACCTTGCTAGAACTTTGAAGGAAATAAAGCTATGGAGAGAGTGTTGTGAGGTGTGGTATGGACGGCACAAGGAAGGGGGGAGAGGGGGCTTTTATAGTCTCATGAGGAGGTTACAAGACTTAGGATATTTTAGCAAAAATAACACATGTATACATCCTAGACCAAGTGATACAAGATCAAGCCACACAAGGGTGTGACTCCCCCCCCCCCTTATGGCGGTTCACAAGGGATAAGGGGGTGAGTTGGCTTGGCTTGGTATTATCCTAGGTTATTTGGATGAAACTTGACTCCGAGAATTGCCAACCGTAAGTGATTAGGCCTCAAAACGTAAAACCGGGTGTCGTAAAATTATGAAACTTGAAAGTATTGTTAGACATGTCCATATGTCCAATAATAAAATATAAAATGAGCGGTAGGTTCCATTTGGGTGGTAAACCCTGCTAAAAACTGGAAACACGGGTCTAAAACGCGTAATACGTAAATTGTACGAATATTGCGTAAAATTGAGAAAAGTAAAATGTTACTTTTCTAATATGATAAAAATGATTTAAAATGATTTATAATGTCTAGACTGGGCTCAGTCTAGTGTCGGTTGGTATTAAATGTCTTTTAGACATCAAACCGTAAACCTAAAAATCAAGGAATGACTTATAACATCAAGGGATGATTTTTGGTCAATGGAGGAGGGAAAAATATGTTGACTTATTATAATAAGTTGAAAACTCAAATCGTCTTAGAAACGCGGTGCAGGTATAGGCTAGGGTTACGGCTGAGTAAAAACGCTTAAAACTGAAAATTCCAGTTTTTCACGGCCGAAGTTTATTTTGGTCATGATTTTTCTCAGTCATGATTTATTCTCAAATAAATCATGAGTGTGTCAAACATTTTTCTGATGTGGGGTCACCTGACGGGGTCAAATTTCGTTGTGCGTAGAATTTCTGATTGCCGTTTTACCCTAAAACGTGTAATGTCGTGTAATTCCTTAATAACTTTCACGAAAATGATCTGACGAATGTCAAACATTTAATTTGCCATGGAAATGATTTATCACTCTAGAATATGAAATAAAAATCAACTTTCGGGAAAATTTCAGAAAGAAATGAATAGTAAAAATGAATAGTAAAATGAATAGTAAAATTTTCTGGGAATAGTAATTAACCTGAAATTGCGAATTATTACAGAAAAGGTTTATAATTAACACTAGTCTATAATAAAAAAAAAAGTGTTAAAAACCAAGAAAAACAAGAAAAGTCATGAACTTTTCTTAAAAAAACGTGTAGAAAGCTTAACAAATACGAAACCAACAAACTCCCAACACTCCTAAATCATTGTTTGGCGATTGATACCACTTGTAGGACCTTAAATAACACATTTATCACACCAATAGAAGCTTAGATGAAGAAGAGATGGAAAGATGATGACTTGTAGATGTATATGTATTTCGTATGTAAATAGAGAGAGAGATGGAAATGAGAACTTTTATTCAAGAGAAACACACACACATACACACACATATACACACCTCAAATGAGCCTTTGAGGTGTTTATATAGTAAGATACAAGAGATGCCCTAAGGCTTTCTATGGGCTTGGGCTTGGACTTGGTTACATGATTAGATAACAAGGCTTATGTAACATAGCACATAACATATTAGCTTGCCAATTCCAAAGCCCAATGACTAAACTATTACTAACCTTAACAAACGACACAAAGTTATAATATGAGAATGACCATCACTTCTATATATATATATTTTTAATGCTAACACCTTCTTCCACTCCGAAGGAGCACTTCTTATGGTTCAGCTTCATGTTGATCTTTTGGAGGTTGTCAAATGTCTCGGCGATGTCGGCCAGTAGCTCCTTTTCCGTTCGGCTTTTTATTACCATGTCATCTACATATACCTCTAAGTTTCAACCAATCTGTGACCGAAAGGCGGTATCTACCAGTTTCTGATATGTTGCCCCGGCGTTCTTTAATCCAAATGGCATCTTGACATAGCAATAGGTTCCATGATCAGTGTAGAAGGCCATCTTTTCTTTGTCTTCTTTTGACATTTGGACTTGATGGTATCCTTTGTAAGCATCGAGGAAGCACTTGTAACGGAATCCCATTACTGATTTAATTTTCCAGTCGATTTCGGGTAGCGGATAGTAGTCTTTCAGACAAGATGAATTGAGGTTTTTGAGATCAATGCACATCCTCCAACTGTCGTCCGGTTTCTTTACTAGCACTGGGTTTGAGATCCATGTCGGATACCGGACGGGTCTAATGATTCCGGCTTTTAACCATTCTTCCACATCTTTGTTTATGGCTTGGTTCTTTTCCTCTGAGAAGAATCTCTTCTTTTGAGCAACGGGTTTGTCGTGGACATTTACATTGAGCTTATGCTCAGCAACCCATTGGGTTATACCCGTCATATCTGATGGTTCCCATGCGAAGACGTCCTGGCTATTTTTTAGCAGAGTTAGCAACTGGCTCCGTCCTTCCTTCGAGAAATTTCTTCCTATTGTCATCAATTGATCCGGATATGCCGGATTGACCAAAATCTCTTCAGTCTTTGTGACTTCATCCACGACTGTTGTTATCGGGGGGTCTCAGCTTTGGTTTCTTTTTCTAGCAAGAATTTTTCTTCAGCTTCCTACATTCCGAAATGATGACTGATCGGGTGACCAGAGTGGCTACGCCTCTTGGTGTTGGGAACTTCATCATAGAGTGTATTCTAGAGGGGATGACCCTTAGCTTCTTGATTCCAGATTGCCCTAGTATTATGTTGTAAGGGGAGGGGGATCTAACTACTGCAAACTTCATGGTTGTTCGGCGTTACAGCCCTTCACTTCCGAAACATACTTCCAATTCAATTTTTCCCAATGGTTTGATAGCTTCTCCGGTGAATCCGACCAAGGGTGTATTTGTTTTTGTTAGTAGGGATCGGATGGAGGAATTAAGGTTTAAAAAACAGTGTTCATACATTACTTCCACCGAAGCACCCTGATCCACGTACACCCTTCGGACAGTATACCCCTCTATTTCTGCTTCGACTATGAGTGGTTCGTCAGAAACATCTCCGGGTAAGATTGGGGGAAAACTTATAGGGGCATTCATCCACTCCTCTTCTTGGTCCGTGACTTTGCGTTTTCGCCCCTTCTCATGATATTGAACCATGTTGATGATCCGCCCTTGGTTGGTTTGATTATGACCTCGCGGAGGGGCTCTATCCCGTTGTCGAACATCCTTGATCAGATGGTCGAGTTTGCCTGTTTCCATGACCTTCTTAAGTTGTTCTTTCAAATTGTGACAATCATTTGTGAGATGACCTTTTTCCCCATGATAGTCGCAGTACTTGTCCATATTTTCTCTCGACGGCCTTCCTCTCAACGGGGGTGGCGCCGGAAGTCTAAGTTGATGTTCGGTTGCCAAGATTTCTTTAGGGGCTTTGGTAAGCACATTCAAGTCTATCGGTCTGGTATCCCTCTGGTGTGCGTCATTACGACGATAATCCGTTCGATAGTCTGCTCGAATAACGTTATCGTTCCTTGCCGGACCATAGGGAACAAAGTGATCATTTCGTCGAGGCCTGAATTCATCTCGGTGATTCTTTTTGCTAGCTCCGGACATTTGCAACCGTCAATGAAAGAGGATATTTGCATCACTTCTGGGACACCCGATATGCGACTAGCTTCATCTGTCCATCGTTCCTTAAATTCTGGCAAAGCCTCATTGGCTTGTCGGACAATCTTTGTGATTTCCATAGGATCCCTGATGCATTTTCTCCGGAGGGAAAACCTTTGCACGAACTGTTCACTTAAGACATCCCAACTGTCAATACTGCCTCGCGGGAGACGATCGAACCATCCTCTAGCCGCGTCATTCAGAGTTGCTGAAACATCATACACCATATTGGCATGGGCCATGCGCCTTGATTGGCTGCTCCTTCAAACCTTGTGATATGGTCGTCCGGATCGCTGGACCCATCGTACAGTTTTAGATGAGATGGCATTGAATACTTTGCGTTCCTGGGTCCGGAAAAATCAATGATCCTTCGGGGAAAAGGACTCTTAGATGCTGCTTTAAAAGGTTTAGATAGATCGTCCACCGGTTCCTCTTCGGACTTCTTAGCTCCGTCATCTTGGGATTCTCCATCATCAAAGTCGAGCTGGATGGGTTTGATCGGTGTTCCCCCTCCGGTATTTTATTCCTGGACTAGGGCTTTCAGTGTAGTGATGTGATTTTGGATTCGTTCTATGCTATTGTTGTGAGAGTTATCATCGTTGTTTCTTCCGTCACCTTCAGGTGTTACTGGAGTAGGACCTGTCATCTCTTAGCTTTGGTAGAGTGAATGACGGGTCCCACGGATGGCGCCAATTTGTTGAGGTAAAATCTTGTGTCTACCTTAAACAAGCAAGGTGAACCCTTCGGACTACGATTGGTCCTTTGGATTCTTTGTCTTCCTTCGTACACCCATGTCCCTTTGGTTACCTATAACTCGCCCCGGGAATGTATCCCAGGACCAACCTCCCGCGTGAGAGTAAGTATTTTTAGAGAGAGTGAGTATAAATAAGAGTTAGAGAGTGAGAGAATTAGTTGACCTTAAGTGAGGATTTCTCCTCTATTTATAGGCTACTCACATGGAGTGTCAGGCCGGTTTGTACTTAATCCCTTAGTATTTGCTAGTTTATGCTCCACTATCACGTACTTGCTTGTACTTTGGTATGCGTAGTTATCGCATATCTGGATGGTCAGGTCATCCAGAGGGACCTGGTGTTAGAATTTAACAATCAAAGTACACGTATATGCGGAAGCTAGATCAAGTATAACACATAATTATTAACCAAAACATAATAGAAACGTACCGTGGTGATTCTATCCTGAACAAGAATCAAATAAGCAAGTCTTGAACTTTATGTAATTAGATCAATGATAAACCCCTTACCGTTTTGTTTATCGATCTCTTGATAATAACTATAGTGAGTTATTACCTCGTTCTTGTACACACAAACTACCAACGAATAAAAGAGATTGCAAGATCTAATTAAAACACTTGATTTTTGATTAAACAAAAATCGATCCAAAACCCTAAGGGGGTGTTTGGTCGATTGGCTATGGACAAGAAAAAGAGAAGGAAAACTTTAGGGTTGTGTGTGTGCACAAAAGGTGAAAAACAAATAACCCTTGTGTTGTTTATATAGCATAGCAAACTTGTTCTCCAAGTTTGATTGGGTTTGGATCCCTTCCCCTTGGGTCGACCGGCCAAGAACCCACAAGGGTCCTTCCGGATCCTTCTTGCTACATATTTCCATCTCTAGTCCTTTAACTTAACATTTAACGATAGTTAGTACTTACGGTTAATCACTAACGTCCAATAAGTCCCTCAAGTGTTTAATTAAATATATATACACGATACATATATCATATATATATTTAATATACTTTTATTCTTGTTTGCAATGTGTGCAATCCCGAGGTCTCAGGTTCGATACTAGTCATTTACATATTAATATTTATACGTTACTTTTAACAGCTCCCACTCGTATATCTATTAATAGTAAAATGACATTGCTTAGCGTCTCGCAACACTCCAGTGCCCCAGCACGACTCGAGCTAGGTTTCCTGGAAAAAACCTTTAATGATTCATCATTATAATTTCCCTTTCGTTTCTAATACTACATTTAATAAAGATGTGAGATTCTTTATTAATATTCTGTTTCTCGTCTCTTTATGATTGAACAAAATTATCAAGACATCTGAACGTATTCCAGATAGACTTTGGGCGTGGCCACGCAAACATTTTGTCAACCCTACGAGGGGCCCAGCAGTATTAAACTTCTGAAAAAAATCAGAAGGAACAAATTCTCTCTTGACTACAAGAATAACCCATGAACTTTGCAACACTTCTGAAAACAACCCTTATAACTCCCTATTACGGTGAGCGGTAGATTGCTTCACAAAAATGCACTACATCCATGACACTTATCTGGTATCTCAAGTCTGAGGATAACTTTAAATATGATTCTCACATTAAATATTAAATCATATTGTTGGGATAAGTCCAATACTCAATTCATTGAATATCATGTAAAATTGATATGACTACGCATCAATATACTTTCAAGTATATCCTAAACCAATACTCAAATTTGTCTTAGTTTAATGATATTCCCATATCATTAATTGACAATGGACAATTTAGAATAATAATTTATTCATAGATTTAAACATGCAAATATAGAATATATTATTAAGACAATGAATAAATAAACATAAACAATATTTTATTTCATTAAAATAATAATTGTACATTACATCCCTTATCCAAATACTAATCACAAATGGGCATGAAACTTTCAGCTAATTTAAGTCCTATTCCTTCAGCATGCTTGTAAAGCTTGGTGCCAGGTAAAGGCTTTGTAAATTGATCTGCTAAGTTTTCATCTATGTGAACTTTGAGCATTTCGATTTCACCTATTTCGACTTGTTCTCGAACATAGTGATGCTTAATCGGGAAATGTCTAGTGCCTTTCATGATTCCAGGTTCATTGGAAAATGTACTTGCAGCCGAGTTGCCACAATACATTTTTATAGGTCGTTGAATCGAAGGCATAACCCCAAGCTCTGAAACAAACTTCCCAATCCAAACAGCTTCCATTGCAGCTTCTGAAGCAACTATATACTCACTTTCTGTAGCAGACATCGCTAGTACACTCTGCTTTCTGCTACTCCAATCCACAGCTCCTCTGTTGATGCAACATGATCAAGATCTCTTTATGTTTTAATGATGACAAACAAACCATCGAAACACATAAAATAACAAATGTTAGCTCAAAATCACCGGAGCCAATGTCTGCTCCTGGCGCGCTGCCCGCGCGTCAACGCGCGGGTGACGCGCCAGGAGTCTGTATGGTTCCGGGCGAATTTTGAAAGTCGGCTTTCCCCTTACCTGACAAATGTGGATCTTTCAATACAGGTATGAATATGTTATGTGCTTAATTGAGAACACTCGAAACGAGTTTTGAGACTTGAGAGATAACTTTTAAAACACCCATTTACGGGAAAACGCCAACTCATGTTTTCTAACTATCGCCTCTAGCCAAGGCTTTTCTAAACTTAGGGAGCTTATATATTTCACGTGACATCATGTTGAAGCATCCATATGCTCATATCCCGTACTTACGTCTTCTCTAATTACGTAACGGGTTTACTCCCTTATTGGTCAAACTAAGTCAAAGGTCACTTTGCGTTAACGCATCCTTTCCCACTTGGGTTTTGCTTTACATTAAGGCAAAGCACTTAACTTGTTTGAACCAAGGTATTAGTTGAGAATGTCGAGTCGTGGAAAGTCACGAGATATGAAACTATGGATTCTCGACGTTGTGTTACTTGAACTTATAAGTAACCTATGATTTTCTCAACTTATAATCTTAATTGTCTAAACCTTTTCTTCTTAATGACAATTAGATTATGCCTTAATCCTCTCTTAATCTCATTTATACATAAGACAAAACCAATCATATCCAAATCAAATATTCTCTTACACAATCTCTTACACGATCTCTTACACCCTTACATATTCCCTTACACACTACATCTAAACCATCCATTCCCTTACAACACATCTCATCCCTTCATTTGTAACACATGGGGAATTATTTGAAACCCTAATAAGGCTCCTCTCATCCAAGCCATTGAATTTAAATCAAACACATCTCAACCATCCATCCAATCCCTCTTCCCTATACCACCACATGTGTTTGATCCTAGCCATTGAATTCAAACCAAAACCATCTCAACCATTGATCCACACTTATTCCCCAAGCAAAGGAGGCTCTCTTTGATCTCCACCATTTATTTCAAATGAAACCATCTCAACCCTCCATTTCTCCTTTCCCCCCAAGCAAAGCGTATTCCTTGGAATATCCTTCTCAACCCTAACCTAGGCATGTTTGATCCTAGCCATCCATTTCAAATGAGATCATCTCATCCATCCACATTCACCACATGCCAAATTGTTTGAAAACCAAGGGAGGCTCCCTTTGATCCTATCCATCCAATTCAAACCATTTCATCTCAACCCTTCATCACATTCTTCCCCCCCCCCAAGCATTGGAATATTCCTTGGCATATTCTTTCTCTCTTTTCTATGCCATGTGAGGAGATACACTTCTACCCCTTCCAAATTACCTTATCTACACTTTAAATCCTTGGTAATTTGGTTTCTCTTTAAACACTTCACAAAATATTTTCCAAATTGGCTATTTGAGTTGGCAAACCTTAGAATGATTAATGTTAAGGTTTTGTGTGAAGTACAATTGGGGGTTTAGCAAGGATAGGTATTTATAAGATCCAAACACTCAACACTTGGGAAAGTTTACAGAAGCCTGGCGCGCTGACGCGCGGGTGACGCGCCGACCTCGGTAAAAATTCCCAAGTTTGGGTTCTTGGCCTATAAATACCACCCTTGTCTCTTGTACTCCTCACCCCTTGCCATTATTCTTTCTCTCTAGATTCTTTCTCTCTAAACACTCTCAAATCTCTCTATCTCTAATCTTATGTTCTTGATTTTCATACTAACATATTTAAAAGAACACATATCTTTGCAAGGGAAGAATCACAAGAACCTAATCCACTCTTGTGATTGTGTCGAGGGTCTTCTTTCTTATACCCTTTCTATTACAATCGAGTCTCTAGGTTAGGTTAGGACTTGGTTGATAAAATAAACATTTATTCATTCATTTGTTTGTAAGGGAAGTCTTGTGTCTTGGTGACCAAGCCTAGATCATTGGGGATCTAGTTGGGGTTAGATACTTCCGGGTGGAAGTCTTGGTAGTGATCTTTGTGATCCATAGGTAAAGTCGAATCGTGAGATTCTTTGGGTGGTTTCCGAGGGCGGAATACCGTTGGTGAGTAACTCCTTCTTTGTGAGCTTCGATATTGGTAGATATCGGTGGAGTGAATTGTAACGGTTTGTAGTCCACCGAAAGGATTATACTAGTGAATAGTATCGGAGTCGCGGATTTGCAACTGGACGTACGGATGGTATAAACCCCCCATCCCGAACCAGTATATATCGTTGTGTTCTTTACTTGCTTTATATACTTTGGTTGTGTTGGTGGTTGTTGGATTATTGTACAACCACTAGGAGTTCTCTTTGGCTTAAAGTTTTTAAACATCCAAAAAGCCGAAGAAACCGTATTCACCCCCCCCCCCCCCCCTCTACGGTTCTGTGGAAAACTAGAAGGGGGGTTGAATAGTTTACCACTTTTAAAATCCTTTTTAACTTGAATATCTTTACAAAAACTTTTACGTTTGCTTAAAGATATAAACACAATGTTATATGTTTGATTCTTTGAAAAGCTTTTCATGTGAATAACAATTCTAACTTTACTAGTTTCATACTTTGAAAAGCTTTGCTTGTGATGATCCTAACTTTGCTTGTTTAGTTCTTTGAAAAGCTTTACTTGTGTTTTAAGATATAAACACATCTTTACTAGTTTAGTTCTTTGAAAAGCTTTATATGTAACTAGCAATTCTAACTAAAGAACAACATGTAATAAGCAAAGATAAAGAAAGAAACGATCAAACCACAACACGATTGTTTATCGTGGTTTGGCTACAAGGACTCTTTTTCCTTGCCCTACATCCACGCCCTGAGTTTCCAACTCGAGAGTTATAAGCACTAATCAACAAGCTCCTTTCATCGGCGGAGAAAACCTTTACAACGTCGCTTACACTTTTACCGACACTAAGCTAGATGTCGAGTTCTTTTACACGGGTACAACCACTCCCAACGTCGCTTACACTTTTACCGACACTAAGCTAGAGTCGAGTTCTTTACCAAGGGTACAACCACTCCCGTTAGTTCTTTTACAAGGGTACAACAACTCCCGACACACTACGTATTTTGAGGCCTAAAATACTAACCACTTACTTCTATATACATGACACAAATGAAGTATAAACTACCAAAGCTTATACATGACCAAGCTACCAAGACTTGCAACTTTAGAGTTGAAGCTTGTAACTTCTTGAATGATCTTGTGAAGTCCCTTGCTACATAAGAGAATCACACAAGTTAAATGTTACTGAGTTAGTTGAGAGAGTATGTGAAAATATGTCCTAAAGGGGTGACTCAAAACTAACAAATGGTTTGGTATTTATAGCAAACCATTCTGCAGGTCTGGCGGATACGGCGGACCCCTCAGAAGGGTTCCGCCCGTGTATCCTCAGGGTACCGCCAGGGCTGCAGTTGGTTTAGCAATAAATCTTGCAAACCAAACAAAGTCACTTCTCATTACTCTTGCAAACCAAACAATGTCACATCACATAATATCAAGTCAAACACTAAACTTGCAAGCAACATCTAAGTGAGTCAAACACATTACTTACCATAAATGTATATTGACAAAGCTTGCCCTAAATGTGATGTGACCTTACTATATTAAGAAATAAATGTGATGTGACAAGACACTTTCTAGCTTAAGAAATAAAAACAATGTTTTGTTTAAAAGGAAATTCAAACCTTGGTTAAACAAGACTTAAGCACTTTAAAGTGATGATTTACTTATAGCTAAACTTCATACTTTGTCATTAACAAAACTTAGCAAAGATCGTACAATATAAATAACGTTTTTAGGCGATATTTGTATTAACAATCTCCCCCTTTTTGTTGATGACAAAACATAAACTTTATTTATAAGTAAGTCACTAGTTTTAGTGTTAAGTCTTATAAAGTTAGTATAAAAACTTGTTTTTGCAAATATGAGGTGATAAGCACAAGTTTATATAAATTCTCCCCCTTTTTGTCGAAACAAAAAGAAGAGTAGCGAAGCGGAAGTAAGACTTGCTCCCCCTTGGACGATACTCCCCCTAAATGGAGTGCCAAGAGAGGAGACATGGATTTTGAACCTACAAGAAAAAGGTTGGTTGTTGCACAAGATAAGTCATGAAAGTATTTCATGTTTAAACACAACTAAGAGTTGTGAAGTGAAATAGTACAACACTCATGCTCCCCCTTGAATATTACTCCCCTAAATGGAGTATCAAGGGAGGAAAACATGGAAAATGGTCCTACAAAAAGAAAGGTTAGTTTAAACAACACAAGATATATGTATGCTACCATAGCAAGGTATAGTTCACTTATTATACCTAAATGGTCAACAAACAATGCACACCTTGTAGTAGAATGAAATTCATTCCATGTAAAACTTTGACTCTTAAAGAGTCAAAGACAAGAAAATTGGATGACACCATCCTACTTCTAAAAATGAAAAAAAAAATTAAAAAAAAATAAGAACATAAAAAGCTACAAGGAAATCATCATTTTCCTTAATGAGAAACATTTTCCAAAAACAAGGCTAAGGTTGTTTAAGGATGAAAATGTGTGTTGGAGGGTATAGCGGGTTTTGTTTTGAATGTTGTGGAGGTGACACGTTTTTGGTTTGTTGGTTTAAATGGTGAAACATTTTCCAAAAGAAACGGTTTAGTTTCATTTTGGAGACTCTAAACTTGAGACGTTCCACAATGTGGTTTAGGATAAACCTCATTTCATTGTTTAGAGGATCATGGATGTCTTTGTAGATAAGGTGAGACAACAATGGTTTTGGGTGGTGATATTCTTGTTGTGGTGTTTGGTTGTGGTCTAAAGACTCATTTTGGTCAAGCAATGACCTTGGTTTTTCATTTGTGAAAGGTGGTGGTTTTGTTGGTCTTGATGGAAGATCATTGAGATGCTTCTATTTTCTTATACGAAGAAAATAGAGATTCAAAGTGTTGGGAAGGTTCATGTGGTGGTGGTAGTTGAACAAAGTGACGAAGGCTTGGTTCTCCTAAAGGATTACCATGAAGGTTTTTGTAAATGGGGTGAAACACAAATGATTGTA
Source organism: Artemisia argyi (assembly GCA_030686995.1). Taxonomy (NCBI): domain Eukaryota; kingdom Viridiplantae; phylum Streptophyta; class Magnoliopsida; order Asterales; family Asteraceae; genus Artemisia; species Artemisia argyi. The sequence goes on from CM060709.1 coordinate 191,155,784, forward strand.
GGTGTGTATGACCTTGATCATTTGGAAAAATTGAGGGTCTAGCATAACGGTAAGCCAAACTCTCAAGCAATGACGGCGGATGAGGTGCATCATCTAATGACTCATTTGGTTGAAATATTGGTTGTTGTTGGGTTTTCGTTTCGGCAGTGGTGTCAAAGAGTGACAATGATGGAGGCTTTGATGGTTTAGGTGATAGGTTTTCAAAAGTTTCCAATAGTGGATGTGGTGATGTTGGTGGTGTATGGAAAAGTTCCATTGGTGTAAGTTATGGTGATTGATGGTTGAAAGGTTAAGGAAGTCTTAGATAGGTGAAGAAATATCAAGTGATGAGCTTGATTTGATTTAGTTATCTCAAATCTTTGGTTTGTAAGAGTTTTGAGATTGAGAGAAGTAATGGTGTTGGTGTGAGTTTTGGGGTATTCTAAAGTGATCAAACTAAAAAAAAATTATGGGAAGGAGTGTTTGGATTTGATGTGTTCCATACAAAGATTGAGGCTTCAAATGATTTGATGTCAATCCAATGGAATAGGGTGGAGTGAAAGACCAACATATGTACTCAATGCTTTGTGATCATGGGATGTAATTTGGTTGAAAATGTTCCAATGGGTTGAAGGTTCCTTTAAAAGGGTTCCTTGGGTTAGTTATGTTTGAATTTGAATTTTTGGCGGGAAGTAACTTCCAAATTGTTTTATGGAGTGAGAGTTAATGGAAGATGTTTCTCACTAAGGATAATGGTTTTGACACTTTACAAGTTTTGGACTTAAGAAAAATGACAAATTTTCTGCAGGTGTCTGGCAGAACCCTCACGGTACACAGGCGGAACCCATTCGAGGGTACCGTCTAGTCCGTTGGGCCAATTCTGGGTTTCCCAGAAAATACACTGGCGGAACCCAATTTTGGGTACCGTCAGATCCGCCAGGGCTGAAAAATTAGGCAGTCCGCAATTTTGACCCGCGAGACGATTTTCAAAATTTTCGAAAATTCCTAAAATCAAAAAGATAATGCATTTCTGGTTAGGCAATGCAAAAATTAGACACGTAAACATACATATCATAGAACTTTGACCTTGAGGTCGAGGATTTCACTATACTTAGTAAGAATTGCCATAAACATGAAAATTTGACAACTAGCCAAATGTTGTCTTCCTACATCATTGTTAGTTCCTACAAGTTCCAAATAGTACCAAATAACTTACCAACACACAAATACATAACACGTAATTTTTAAATGACCAAATCGTTCAAATAGCGCCTAGTGTCAAACACTCCTACACACCCGCTATCATAGACGGTCAATCTTCTTCTAGAGCTTTCCAAGAAATCTCTCGATGTTTTAGAACATCCCCTTTGTTTGCTTGAACTCTGCCGACTCATTTGGAATATCTGAAAGTTGGAAAATGTATTCTAGAGGTGGGAGCCTAGAGTTGGGCAAAGCCTAGAGTTGGAAAATGTTTACCTTGGGCTTTGTAGATTCTCCTATCACTTAGTGGGACAAAAGCGTGTGGAATGAGAGATTAGTCTAGGTGAAAACCTCTAGGAGTTGATGGAATGAGAAAGATGAACCTAAAGAGGCGGGTCAAGAGCATTCCATACGGCAAAGACGTTGTGCCTTGCACGGGAATGTCGGCCATTCTCTTGCTCATGTAGTAGGCATGGTTGAAGGGTTGCCTAACGGACAAGGAGTAGAGCATGTAGCAAAGGCAAACATTGATGTGATCCCGGTTTCCTATGGTGCTAATTACATTGGCTCTAAGGAGTTCTTCCTATTTCTTGAATTGGGACTTGAGTTCATTGAATTCCATTCCATATGGGTCCTTGATGACCTCATTTCCGGTTCTAGTTCTCCTAGTGTTGGTGGTCCTAATGAAGAGGTGGTCACGAAGTTCATCTTTAGACACAAGAGGGGTGTCATAGGGATGGATGCGGTCACAGAGTGTGTCAAGAGTTGAGAGGGAGTGCAAGTCGGAGTAGATGCAAGTATCATGGTTTGGGACACCTAGGATTTGAGCAAACTCCTCAAGAGTGAAGGAGTATTGATGACTGCTAGCCCTAAAGTTAATAGACATGTGACCATACTTATCCTTGGAGAGGATGACGGATGCATAGAATTCTAAAATGAACCTAGAACAAATAGGCTCGTCGATTTCTAAGAGACACTCAAAGTTGATTGTGGCAAATTCCGTGTAGATGTTTGTACCTTCTAAGAAGGATGGATCAATGGTTCTACCCTTATGGACATATCGTTTTTCTAAGGCCTTAAAGACAATGATTTGAGTTTGAGTAAGACCTTTGGTTTTGTGGTGTTTGGGTAGATGATGGTGTCCTTGTGGTCATAGTGAGTTAGAGGAGGCATGATGATTCCTAGAAAATCAAAATTTCACATTTTAATCTAAGTAAACGACTATTGTAATGTGTATGTTCTAGTGTGTGCCTATATGAAAACAATGTGGAGGTGCGGTTAACTTGACTCATTTTGATGCTTAAAAATGTTTTATAATGCAAGTGATGTTCCAATGACGTTTTTCATTTGTTTTAACAATGTGGTGAACGGTGGTAAAGTATGGTTGACGACCGAGAGTGAATATGTGAAATGAGGTGGTGATTGCTTGACAACACTTGAAGCTTGGATATCTTCTTTGTGTTCTTCACTTACTAGAAAGTGGAAGAGACGCATTTCATAATGAAATTCATTTGACTTTTGACGACATAGGCAAATATGTTAATGAGAGTATGGATATGACAATTGCCCTTTGTTTCAAAGAGCGACACAAGGGTGAACATAGGTTTATGTATCATGAAAGGTGGTTTAATCTTAATAGGTTAGGTTATAATGGGGATGACACACTTGTTTGGTTACATTGTGGAATCTTCTTGTAAAGATGACTAGGTGGAGTTATTGGTGAAGATGATATTGACTCTTGGTTTCTTTGAGGGCATGGAAATGGTGGATGACTCGATATTGATAGGACAAAGGATAACTCGGTTTCTCATTTCACATTACTTGTTTGAGGTTTGAGTGATGAAAGGTTATGAGGAATATGCTTGAAGGTTTGATCATTTTGAGAATCTTATGGGCTGATGGTAAGTTGGAGTTGTGAGTAAAGAGGTGTTTGGTTTTGAAATTAAAAATAAAACATCCTGTAGATTTGGCGGACCAGGCGGAACCAAAGGGAGGGTTCCGCCCGTATGGTCTGAGGGTTCCGTTGGAACTGCAGGGAGAAATTTAAAAGGGATTATCTTGATTTTTGTGGTTTTATCCTAATGTTCAAAACTAAGGTTTTAGGTCTTATGAGTCCTTGACTAAGCCTAGGGATGATGAATGCTTCTCATTCAAGAGGTTTTGTGAAAACGTTGATAGAATGGTTAACGTATACGACTTTCTTAGTTAAGATGTTCCTCAATGAACATTTTTACCAAGACGATGATGATGGATCACAATATGTCAATTAAGAACATAATGGATTGAATTGTCGCTGAAGTCGATGCTTCCTTTGTTGAAGAGATAACAATGTTGATAAAAGAATTCCGTTGTTGATACGTATTTGCTTGTTCAAGCGGAGCTTGTTGATGTGCTTCTCCATCCGATACTTAATTAGAGAACCTCACGCGTTTTGGAGAATCATTGGGTAAGTAGGTATAAAAGAGCAAGTACCACTTGTGCTTTTCTTATCAACTTATTACAACATAATTCCATTTGGCATACACTATGGTTTCTATTCCCGTTCTTTTGGGATACCATAATCCTAGTTGTGTAGTACCTTATGATGTATCCAAACAAGCTCAACTAAAGAGTTTTTCGAGGATCTTCTTTAACACGAGCACATAGACAAATGCTAAACATAATGTTGGATCTAATTGTTATGATAACAAGTAGTCTTCCAAACATTTCTCTACGTTTAGTTTTACCTACGGATTTACTAATCTCATTCTTGACAAGTCATCAATAACTTAACCATTGAAAACAAGAGAGTAACTAAGAATGTCTTTAAGTTAAAATCCCTTGCTTTTGGAGTTTGCTTTTATTATCAAAAAGGCTTTCAAATATTGACACATATAATCACATGATTACTTCGAAACGTATATTTTGTTTCACTAGTTGTTTTACTCTAAATTCCAAAAAATATTTTTGTTGAATTTGTTTAGACACAACTATGATCTATAAATCAAGTTTTATAACTATTGTCAATTTTGCTTGATTCAATGTTTGACTCAAGGTGAGAAGATGTTATTTTGTACTTTTACTCCATGCTTATCTTGTCATCATTGGACTTTCGACTAAGTCATCATCTACCAAAGATGATATCTTAGAAGGAGGAGATCATTCGTTAAATTTTATATTCAACGACTCCTCGACTCTTTGGGTTTTCTTACTTAAGAAACTATGAACTCTATTTGTTTTGAAAAAGTCCAAGAGGTACAACATCATGAGACTATGTGTCACATTTGATGTGTAAATCCTAGATGTTGAAAACTCATTTTATTTCACACATCCAAATGTATGCTTGTTTTATTTATTTCACCTTGTGTGTTTTATGTGAGATTATCATAAAAGAGTGATTGAAGAAAAACACAATTTAAGACTCAAAGTATAGTATTATAGAATGTTGTTTATCAAAAGTTTGTTTTGCAAGCATCACAAAAGTGTTAGACATTTTAACACTTAGGAAATTCTTAGTTAGCTTCCTTGTAAGCAAGAGTTGTGTGAGACTCACTCAAGAGTTTCTCGTGTTTATCTCTTGATGGTTAAAGAACCAAAACACCTTATATCTCCTACTAATACTAATGACGAAATTCCTTGTTACATAGAATCTAATCTTAGTTATTACTAATAGCAGGTAAACACTTTAGAGTATTACTAATGACACATATGACATATCTTAATGCTAGTCAACATGAAACACTGAAAGGTAAGTTGAAGAGACGTGTACCTTTTAAGCTCCATAGATTAGCCACCAAGAAGATAATCATTAAGCAAGTAATCTTGACTCATAGAAGAGCTAAACTCAAATACTTATAAATCCAAGGAAGTTAGACAAACACATAAGAATATTTGAAAATGATATCTTTATCCTTTTATCCTGAGCTCCTACTAGAGATAGAATTACTCCTACAATTCTCTCCTAAGTTAAACACAACTTGCTTTGTTTAACTTGTTGATGATTCATTAGAGTTAAATCCTAATCCGGTTCTATCTCTAAATGACTTTTGACTCTTTAAACAACATACAAGAGCTTTTGAACTTTCTTCAATTTTAGCAAGCATTTTTCCTTTTTCATTTTGCTTTTTAATCTCATGTTTGTAATCTAGACATAACTTACATTCTAGATCAATTTCAACATTACTCTCAAGTCTAGATATTTTATCTTCTAACAAGATTTCCTTTTCAAAGGTATTCTCAAAAGATTTTGAAGACTCATTGTTAAAGATAGTTTTTAGGTTCATGTTGCATAAACGTTTAGACTCATTTTCTAGTTTAGAAAACTCTAGGATAAATTTGTCAAAGCAAAAGTGTTTGGTTTCAAAATGTACCTTGCTTGATATTTTATCTAGTTGAGAATCACAAACCGGATGGTTGGCTTCATCTTCATCCGTGTTATTCCATGAATCGTAAGCAAGTCCACTAAGAGCTCTCATGAGTAATCATTTTCACTTACACCTTCATTTAAAACATTTAAACTAGTAGTACATGTATTTATCTCAACTAAACGTCAATCAATTAATATATCTAAGACTTCTAATACATATGTGAGATCAAATTGATCATCTTTGATTTGACATATCTCTTGATGAAAGTTTAACATATTTTTCCAAATATCATTAGCCGTTTGACAAAAATACATTCTTTCATATTCGGTACTAAAGCTTTATAAATCATTATTTTAGCTTTAGTATTTTTATCAAGTTTAAGATAGTTATCTTGGTTTTCAAAAACTAGTTTTCTTTGGTTTGAAATCACCAAAAGAAATAATATGCCAAAGATCTTGATCAATTGATTTCACATAGTTTTCAAAATTACTTTTCCATTCAAGTAAGTTTTCTTATACAAAAAGCGGTGGGTTTTGAATAGGTTGCCCTTCTTTGAGATTTTCAAAATCCATGGATCGATCCAAGTTTTAAAATACATTCTATTTTAAAGATCTTGAGTAACGTAGCTCTTGATGCCAATTGTGGAAAACTAGAAGGGGGGTTGAATAGTTTACCGCTTTTAAAATCCTTTTTAACTTGAATATCTTTAAAAAACTTTTACGTTTGCTTAAAGATATAAACACAATGTTATATGTTTGATTCTTTGAAAAGCTTTTTATGTGAATAACAATTCTAACTTTACTAGTTTCATACTTTAAAAAGCTTTGCTTGTGATGATCCTAACTTTGCTTGTTTAGTTCTTTGAAAAGCTTTACTTGTGTTTGAAGATATAAACACATCTTTACTTGTTTAGTTCTTTGAAAAGCTTTATATGTAACTAGCAATTCTAACTAAAGAACAACATGTAATAAGCAAAGATAAAGAAAGAAACGATCAAACCACAACACGATTGTTTATCGTGGTTCGGCTACAAGGACTCTTTTTCCTTGCCCTAAATCCACGCCCCGAGTTTCCAACTCGAGAGTTATAAGCACTAATCAACAAGCTCCTTTCACCGGCGGAGAAAACCTTTACAACGTCGCTTACACTTTTACCGACACTAAGCTAGATGTCGAGTTCTTTTACACGGGTACAACCACTCCCAACGTCGCTTACACTTTTACCGACACTAAGCTAGATGTCGAGTTCTTTACCAAGGGTACAACCACTCCCGTTAGTTCTTTTACAAGGGTACAACAACTCCCGACACACTACGTATTTTGAGGCCTAAAATACTAACCACTTACTTCTATATACATGACACAAATGAAGTATAAACTACCAAAGCTTATACATGACCAAGCTACCAAGACTTGCAACTTTAGAGTTGAAGCTTGTAACTTCTTGAATGATCTTGTGAAGTCCCTTGCTACATAAGAGAATCACACAAGTCAAATGTTACTGAGTTAGTTGAGAGAGTATGTGAAAATATGTCCTAAAGGGGTGACTCAAAACTAACAAATGGTTTGGTATTTATAGCAAACCATTCTGCTGGTCTGGCGGATACGGCAGACCCCTCAGAAGGGTTCCGCCCGTGTATCCTCAGGGTACCGCCAGGGCTGCAGTTGGTTTAGCAATAAATCTTGCAAACCAAACAAAGTCACTTCTCATTACTCTTGCAAACCAAACAATGTCACATCACATAATATCAAGTCAAACACTAAACTTGCAAGCAACATCTAAGTGAGTCAAACACATTACTTACCATAAATGTATATTGACAAAGCTTGCCCTAAATGTGATGTGACCTTACTATATTAAGAAATAAATGTGATGTGACAAGACACTTTCTAGCTTAAGAAATAAAAACAATGTTTTGTTTAAAAGGAAATTCAAACCTTGGTTAAACAAGACTTAAGCACTTTAAAGTGATGATTTACTTATAGCTAAACTTCATACTTTGTCATTAACAAAACTTAGCAAAGATCGTAAAATATAAATAACGTTTTTAGGCGATATTTGTATTAACAGGTTCTACATCCTCCATTAATGACAAAGACATAACCCGTCTGAAACTTCGTATCATCCTTATCACCTTTCCAAGAAGCATTGCAGTAACCTGTAACATCAAGTTCTGCAGATGGAGTACCCCCATAAACTAAGAACATCTCTTTAGTAGCCCTAAGGTACTTAAGAATATTCTTAACAGCAGCCCAGTGTTTTTCACCTGGATTCTGCTGATATCGACTGGTTAAATTATGAGCAAATGCCACATCAGGCCTTGTGTTTTTACCGCATACATTATAGATCCCACAGCCGAAGCATAAGGGACTCTCTTCATGCGTTGCACCTCTGTGGGTGTTGAAGCACAAACTTTCTCGCTCAAGCCCTGTTGTTCTTGCATCGGCAAATATCCCTTCTTGGAATTTTGCATATTGAATCTCTTCAATATTTTATCAATGTAAGCACTTTGGCTTAATCCAATTAATCGTTGAGATCTATCTCTATATATCTTGATTCCCAGAATAAATGCAGCTTCCCCTAAATCTTTCATAGAAAAGCAACTTCCAATATATGCCTTAACCTTTTGCAAACTTGGAATGTCGTTTCCCATGATCAATATGTCATCAACATATAAAATAAGGAAAATTACATTACTCCCACTAGCTTTGTGATATACACATGGCTCATCAAGATTTTGAGTGAATCCATACTTTTTAATCTCACTGTCAAATCTCTTATTCCATTGTCGTGATGCTTGCTTCAATCCATAAATGGATCTTTGAAGTTTGCATACACGATTTGGGAATTCTGGATTCACAAACCCCTCAGGCTGCGCCATACAGATGTCTTCATCTAGGCGACCATTTAAGAAGGCGGTTTTGACATCCATTTGCCAAATCTCATAGTCATAGTAAGCGGCTATGGCTATAAGAATCCTAATAGCCCTAATGTCGGCTACAGGAGAAAAGGTCTCCTCATAGTCAACACCAAAAGTTTGAGTATAGCCTTTAGCTACCAAACGGGCCTTATAGGTGTGTACAATGCCATCCATATCAGTCTTTTTCTTGTAGAGCCATTTACTACCAACTAACTTGGCACCCGGAGGTAGGTCTACTTCTTCCCAGACTTCATTGTCTTTCATGGATTGCATTTCCCCATTCATAGCAACCTGCCATTTTTCCTTTTCAGGATTATTCATGGCAGCTTTATAACTTGTAGGTTCATCAAGATCCCCTAACAAGTTTTCCTCACACTCTACATTAAGACATAGACGTGTAGGAGCTTTCACAGGTCTAGTTGACCTACGAATGGGAACCACTTCAACTTCAGGTGGAGGACCTAAACTTTCAGGTTCCACAGGAAGTTGGCTAGTGTTTTCAGAAGGTGCTACATCTTTATGATCGTCTTCCAGATCATATACTCTCCCATTGAATTCTTGAGATATGAGCTCCTTTTTCAAGAAGTCTCCATACCTTGCAACAAAAACTTTGTTTTCAGTTGGGTAATAAAAGTAGTAACCCATAGTTTCCTTAGGGTATCCTACGAAGATGCACTTCACAGATCTTTGTTGGAGTTTGTATGCTGAGACACGTTTAACATACGCCTCACAACCCCAGACCTTAAGATAAGACAAGTTAGGAGTTTTTCTAGTCCATAACTCATATTGAGTCTTATCAACCTTCTTTGTTGGAACCATATTAAGAATGCGAACTGCAGATTCTAAGGCATAATCCCAAAACGAATAAGGAAGAGTTGTTAGATTAAACATAGATCGTATCATATCTTGCAATGTACGATTCCTTCTCTCAAATACACCATTTTTTTGTGGAGTATATGGAGAAGTAAGGTGCTGGACAATTCCCTCCTTTGCTAAGTGATCTATGAACTCCTGACTCAGGTATTCACCACCTCTATCAGATCGAAGAGCTTTAATCTTCTTTCCAAGTTGCAACTTTAATTCTGCTTTAAACACTTTGAATGTTTCAAACACATCATGTTTATGTTTAAGTAAATAAACATAACCATAACGGTTGTAATCATCCGTAAATGTTAAGAAGTAGCTAGCACCTCTCCTTGACACATGTCTAAGTGGTCCACACACATCTGTGTGAATAAGACCAAGTAGATCATTCGCCCTTTCAATCCTATTTTTAAAGGGTTTCTTTGTGATCTTCCCATCAATGCAAGATTCGCACTTATCTAATGATTCATCATTGATCTTATCTAAAAGCCCATCATGTTGCAGCTTTTTCATGCGAGCCTTGCCAATGTGAGCAAGTCGACAATGCCAAAGATAAGACGAATCCAGACCTTTCTTGATTCTCTTATTATTGATGCTATAAATTGAATTATTTTTAACAAAAGCATTATCATTATCATTCATATCAATTTCAAAGACACCATTCACAGCAATATCATTAAAATAAAAAACATTATTTAAAGAAACTGAAATTCCATTGCTAGAAATAGTATGCTCAAAACCAAGGTTCAACAAACATGAAAATGAAATTACACCTCTAACAATTGACGGTGCATAATGACAATTATTTAAAGATAGTACTAAGCCCGAAGGCAACACTAAATTAAAAACTCCTATAGCTTCAACTCCTGCATGCGCTCCGTTACCCACGTGCAAGAATTGTTGTCCATAGGCCAGCTTTCTCTCAACTCTAAACCCCTGCAAGGTATTGCAAATATGAATGCCACATCCCGTATCATATACCCATGAATTCAATTTAGGAGTAACAGTGAATAATCAATCATAAAGAACGCACCTGATGAACTGGGGTTACCAGCTTCATTACCCTGCTTCTTGAGTCGCAAGTCATGAATGTAGAGAGGACAATTGCGCTTCCAATGGCCCTTTTCATGACAATGGTGACAAGCCTGATCCTTCTTGTTTGGCGGATTCACCTTGTTCTGCTTAGGCTGATGCTGCTTCATCTTGGGTGGTAGTTGATAGGCCATGACCTGCTTGCCTTTATCACATTTCCCCTTGCCTTTGTTAACATGCGATTTCTTCTGGATTCTCCCCCATGAATTGCCAACACTTGCGGGGTAGGGGCCTTGACCTTGGCTGGTAGACTCTTCTCATAATCAACAAGCAATGCGAGTAATTCTGAGACTGTCTTCCCCGAGCAGTGCATGTTGAAATTCTGCACAAAACCAGCAAAGTCCTTGTTAAGGGACCTGTTGATCAAGTGCACTTGCACATTGTTGGGGTAACCAAATCCAATTCTGTGAAGTTGATCAAAGTATTCTTTCATCTCATTCACATAATCTTCAACTGGTTTACCATCACCATGCTTGCAGTTGTGTAGCTTGTCAAGTTCATCATACAATTCAACTGCAGGAGACTTTTCATAAGACTTTTGAAGTTCTTCAAGCATGTATTTAGGAAAGTAGTACTCAAACTTCTTTTGTAACTGAGCACTCATGCTAGTGAGTATTATACTAGCAACCTCATTAAACTTAGCATGCTCTGTTAGGAATACAATTATTCCTGTAAAAGTCTCGGTCACCTAATGATTGTAATATCATTAAGTTAGCTCGTAGTTAGGTTATTTATTAGTTAATTAGTTTTAGTTTAAGTAACACCGTGGAAGAAGGACGGGTCTTCACCCACTATATGCCTGATCCATAGCCCGAGAGTGGGCGTTATATTGTAAGTATAAATACCCCTCTCCACATGTGGAGAGGGTTGAACCTTCCACTTAATCTCAATCTAATATTTCTCTTTTTCTCTCAAGGTTCCTTTCTTTCTTTCTTTCCTCTCCTCCTCCTTAATTCCAACGTCTCACTAATCACAAGATAAACATGTTTCATATATAGCTAGTATTCTACAATTGGTATCAAGAGCCAAGGTTTCATCTTAGGGCCTTGTAGAATCAAATTTGATGATGTTTTGAGTGGTTTTGTGAGTTTGGAGTCACTTTCTTGGAAAACATCTTGGTTTAATCTATCTAGTGTTGTTATACATGTTTGTAGTGTACTTTTATGTTCATTAGTGTTTGTAGAACATTGTAGGTTAGTTTGTGTTACCATATCATTAAGCTATTTGAAGTTTGGAGTTGATTATGGGCGGATTTCTTTGTTGCGTTTAAGTCCACTGTTTCATTGCTTGGTTGCGGTTAAGTTCTGACATCTGCGGTTAGCCTGCTGCGTTTACTATTTCGGGAATACAAACAAAACGCAATGAAAGTGACAGTTTTGGATTTTTGTCTCTGTGAGTAGATCCTGCGGTTAAGTCATCTGCAGCTAGCTTATTGCATTTAGGTTCTGCGGTTAAATGCTCTCCGTTTAGTTCACTGATGATAGTTCTCTGCGGTTAAGTGTATTGCGATTAACTCATTGCGGTTAGATTTCTGCTACTGTGGTTCAATGTATTGCGGTTAGATTACTCATTGTGATTAACTCATTGCGGTTAAGTGTATTGTGGTTAAGTGTATTGCGGTTAGATTTCTGCGGTTAGGTCTTGTGGTTAGCATATCTTGCGGTTATCTCTTCACATGTGATTTCCTCCTTGTAATCTTCAAATGAAAGGACCAGTATCGTATGTTGACTCTAGTGGACAATCATGCTCGGACTTTCAAGGGAATGAGTCTCCTCAGTCATGCAAATTGCTTGAATTGGCAAGAGAATGTCACATTGAATGCTTTCATACACTTCAGTCACATCTTTCTATGCTGCTTGAGGGCAATGGATTCGTAATGGGTTTTGAACGTGCATTCATGACACTTTTCGGTCAAGATGTTCAAACATTCACAGACATTATGATCTTGAATTTGGATCAATTACGACAACAATTGGTCAGAAAAGAAACATCTAACGAGGGATCCTCTGCTGCCCTAGGAGTGCTCAGCAAACAACTGCATAACTTCTTTGACTCCAAATACTCCATGATCTATGATTACGACAGTCAGATGACTATGAAGTACTTCACTGACCACACAAAGATAGATGTTGATCACTATAGAGATATGCTACGTCAATACCTGGACAAGGTTAAAGAGTACATCGAGAGACAGCCAATACTTGAACTTGTAGATGATGACAAGGCCGAGTCACATGTTGAACAAGCATGTGATAGTTTGGGTTCGGGTTTAACAGTGGATGCAAAGTCGGTCAACACTGAACTCGTGGATTCAGAAAAGGATGAGAGAGTCACTTCTGCTAAATTAGTGACCCCGGCTATGGAGAACATACCCACACCAGACTCAAGCAATGAGGTATCGTCAATTGATCAATACAATACGCCATCAAATGTAAGTCATCATACAGATCAAAGCAATCTCAGTTATAACACAAATTTGTTGAGACAGGCTGACAGTGCATTACCCTTATCTAATTCAACAAATATGTGTTATAAAGGGGGAGAAAATGATTTGTATGATGTCTTCAAAAATGATCTGTTTGATGAAAACCCTTGTCTCAAAGTTGAGTTTTCTAAGACACTGGACCAGAACATGGTTGAAAAAGAGACATTTAATCAACTCCAAAAACGGTTTTCACAATTACAAAAACATTGCATTGAACTTGAAATTGAAATACAACGTAAAGAAGAATGCTTTCAAAACTGCAAACCGTGTCTAAATCCTGAATTGCCTGATCTTAATGAATATTTTATGATCAACAATCTGAAAACTCAGCTGCATGACAAGGACTCAACTATCAACTGTCTTAAAAATTAGATCAAGATGTATGAGCAACGTAATGACGCCAAATGGAAATACAATGCGTATGAAACTAATTGCAAAATTGCTAAATTACGTGTTGAAAATGAGAATCTCAAGGTGAAATGTAATAAACTGTATGAGTCACTCAAACAGATAAATGCTGAGAACATCAATCTGACTACTCCACAATTTGCTAACAACGATGATTTCTCTGCTCAAAGTCTGACGTCATGTTCTAAAACTCCTAGTGAGCACACAGTGCCAAGTGATGTTTCAAAGAGTCAAATGAGCCTCAATCTTTCAAAACCGTCTATCTTGGGAAAACCTGTCTTGGAAAATGTTGGTTATCAAACTATCATTAGACAACCAAATGCTTTTAGTCAAATGAGACTCAGTCTTTCAAAACCGTCTATCTTGGGAAAACCTGTCTTGAAAAATGTTGGTTATCAAACTACCATTAGACAACCAAAAAATTTTAGTTCTGAAAGACCTAAATTCTCGAATACACGATGTGTTTCTCAAGTGGATAAAAAACATGATTTGACTAAGTCTGTAAGGCCAAAACCCACAATTCATAAATTAAATGGTCTTAAACCTGTTAAACCTTTGAGACATCGACCAAGGAAATATGACCATAGAACTACTCATCACAAGAATGTCACCATGCATGAAACTACTTACAGGTTTAGATCTTCTTGGTTATGGATACCAACTGGTGGGACATTGACACAGGTGTTACAAAGGGATTACACAACAGGTCGACTAAAACCTGCGTGTGGCGTCCAAAGGCACTGACATCTCCTGCGACTAGAGACATGTCTGCTCACATGTGAGTCGACATCATGTGGACTCCTGACTAATTCGTTTCAGGACTCGTGTTTCACTGTTCACCCACTAACGCATTCACTGTTTATACTCTATGTCAGTAGTTTGTGTACATATTGTGTGTTTGTTTTACATTAATTATATTTTCAGGGTATCTTTCTGTGTATATTCTTTTACTTCACATTGTGTCTATATGCTTGCTCTATGTAGTCTGTTGCATCTCATATCTAGCATCATGGTATTATATGTTCGTCTTGTAGACTTCCTCATCACTTGGGCATCTCTCATAACTACATGGACCAATCTTGTGCACTAGCATTATTCTCTAATATGTGATAGTGTAGTACAGGGACTATATGTGTCATTATAGCAAAATGTGTCTCATCTCATATTTAAGAAATTCTATTTCTTGCGATTAAAAAAGGCTAACCACAACACATCTTGCTATTAACTCATCTCTACTCACGTATGCTGCGATTAAGTCTTGATTGTGTTCCCTGTTTGCTCAATTGTTGGTATGTCAAGTGTTTTATCTTCACATTTGCTATTACCTTCCATGATTTCATTTTCTCATGCGTTGCGTTATTTTAGGTGGATATACGCGGTGCTCACTATCTCGTGTAAAAGAGTTTGTGTCTAGTAGGTTAGATCATACTTGCTTTATAATACATGTAATTGTTCATTTACTGCGTGTGTGTGAGATTCACGGTCATGAGTATGAGATCTTGGGTTTGTTGGTATTGCGGTTAGGACGGAAATACTATGTGAAGTACTTTTGATGTTAGGTAGGAAAAAGTAGAGTTAGTTGCTTAGGAGGATGGATCTCATTGTAATTTACGGTGTCTATTGTTAGATCCGTTGGAATATTACGGAGTGTGGAGAGAATTCTTGATTGCGGTTAGCTGATGATTCTTGATTGCGGTTAGATTAATTTCTTGAGTGCGGTTAGATTAAATTCTTAATTGCGATTAGTTTATGATTCTTGATTGCGATTAGATTAAGTTCTTGACTGCGGTTAGATCAAGTTCTTGATTGCGGTTAACTTAAAATCTTGACTGCGGTTAATGTGAATCCTTGATTGCGTTTATCTTAACCTAATTGCGAGTTTCTCTCTAAGTGTGGCTGCTATCAATTTAACCTTGCGTTTCACAGAACTTGCGGTTAACCTTCTCTGTGATTAAAATGGTTGCGTGTAATTATTACTGTGACTGCGGTTTGTTAAATCTGCGGTTACCTATACTTGCGGTTAACTTGATGTGCGTTGACCATGTGTTGCGGTTCAATTGGTTGCGGTTAACTTGACTTGTTGCGGCTAACTTAGTTTGCAATTATAACTTTGCGATTAAAATTTGAGTTTACGTTTAATTGAGTTTGCGTTTAATTGCTCTGCGTTTAACTCTAACTGGGAACTAACTTGACTCACTCTGTCTAACATTTATTAGAAGTGCTCAGCTTGTGTGTTTATGTATGGGTGTCTAATTATTCATGCATGGCTTGGTGTGTTTGACACTCATTCTTATTTGTCCAAACTGCTATTCTATGTGTTGAATGATTTCCCTTATGAGTGCTTATTATTAGCCGAACATAACCCTTGGCCCTATTCCTATCTCTTTACCATTTGATTCTAGGGTTTCTCTTGTTACTAACACTCACTATCACATATGGTCGCTTTCTGTGGTGATGTGTGTCAAATGCAGCTCCTATGGCAGAACCTATTGTCGAAGAACCATTGGCTCCACCTGTTCGTTCTGACGATGACATTTTGTCTTTCAACAAGTGGGTACCCATTGGGAAAAGCAACTTCTATGTTAAGACAGATAGACCTCAGAATCATCCCATATTCAGAGTAGCACTGGACATACTGAAAAACACCACCTTCTTCAATGCCTTTACCGCATCCTCCTCAATCCCCTCCATCTACATCCAACAGTTCTGGAACACTATGTGCCTTGACAGAACAACCAACATGTACAAGTGTCAGCTGGATGAGCATTGGGTGAACATCACCATGGAAACACTTGGTAGTGCTCTGCAGATATTACCAACGGGTGATAATGTTGAGTATACTCCCCCACCTACTCCAGCTACTCTTATTGATTTTGTCAATGAACTTGGATATCCCACTCAAGTGTCTACACTTTCCACTGTCATCACACATGACCTCTATCAACCATGGAGAGCAGTTGCAAGCCTAATCAATTTGTGTCTGACTGGAAAAACATCGGGATATGAAAGACTTAGAGCTCCATCTCTACAAATTCTCTGGGGTGTTGTCAACACTGAATAAGCCAAATGAGTCAAATAAGCACATCCTATGCCACACAGTTAAAAACAGGCCAACTAGGGGTCTTTTGGACCTCTGTGGGGCCCACAGAGGTGAAAGAAGGTCCAATTTGGGACTTGACCTGCCAAGGGTAACTGGCAAGGTACAAAATAAGCCAATAAGCTCTGCTTATTGCTTATTAATAAGCTTTGTGTGAGCCTTGGAGGTTGGGGCCAAATACTGAGTGGGCAGGTTTGGTCTGTGGACAGGTCACTCAACAAGACAAAATAAGCCAAAGTACAATAAGCTAGGGTAAAAGTAAAGCCAAGATCTAAACAAATGAGCTGATAAGCTCTTCAAAAAGCCCAAGGGCTAGAGGTGGGGTCCACTGAATATCAAGTTACAAGGCTGAGAAAGTTTACCAATGGCATGAAGCAGGGGAGATACCTTCCCCTGCAGCCTCAAAAAGCTAGTTGCACAAGCTTCATAAAAAATCTAGAAAATAAGCTGAATGTAGGATTTTGTAGCTTAGGTGAGACACTATAATTTCTGAGAATCTCAAGTCCTAGTTCTCAATACTAAATTCTAGAAAATTCCCACATGAATTGAGATTTTTACAAAACCTGAGATTTTGACTTTTTGAAACTTGAAAACAGGTTGACTTTGGTTGAAATCTATTGACTGAAATTGATTGATATCACTAAATGAGGTTAAGCTAAGTGAGTTTAACAAGTTTACAACATAAAAAATTTGATTTGGTTTCACAAATCCACAACAGTTAACTGTGTGGATACCTTTGACAGAGATTTTGACTTTCTTGCAAATGAGGTCTTACTTTTAGACTTTGAATGTTCTTTTGTGGTCTATTATAACATGTTTAAACAGAAAACAACTCAAGAAAATTACTAGGTCTCATAGATTACAGTTAAACCAAACACCCCATATTGAACTGTCATGGAGTGATTTCTGAAACAAGTGGATAATTCAAGCCATGAAACTGATTTCTAAAATCTTAATATGATTAAATAAACTAAAATAAGCATAGAAACAATAGGTTAAACTGCAAATACCTAAGATTATAATTTATGCATACAAGACAGTTAAACTACAAACTTTTACACAATGAAATCTAATTAACCACTACACTATTTTAAGCACTATCCTAGCTTAAATACCCTCACTAAGCAGAATGAAACAGAAATACACAAATAATAGGCACTGTAACAGTAAAATGCAAAAAAATTAAGTTGAGAGCTCACAATGTGCTTCCTGCCTCAAATCAGTTGAACCAAGGACCACAATAACCACCTAAAACTCCCCTGAGCACTAAACCATTCCATCCCTTTTCAACTCTGCCTCAGGAATCTTCCTTCATTGATCTTTGATTTTTCTTTTTGAATGATATTTTCTTGTTTTCCCTTATTTTTAAGTTTCTGAGTTACAGTCCTCTAGGTGATCTACAAACTTCAATTAGCTTATGAAAAAGCTTAAATAAGCTCAGACTACCATTGAACACCAATATTTAACAACATTTAGCTATAATGAAAATTTGGAATTAACTTGAAATAGAAATTGATTAGAGCTTGAGAAACTGAAATTTATTGAAGAACTGAGTGAAATTACACTAGAAGTTACTGAGTACAATCTTAAAAAGCTGAGAATTACACTTAAAATAGAAGGATTACAAATTCGACATAACTAAAAAATTAAGCTAAAATCTAACCCCGGCCTTCACTGCTTCTCTTTCTTTTTATATTCAACCTTTAGGGTTTGTGAGGTCTTCTGACTCAATTCCACTCTCATTTGGACCCTTAGATGAAGATAAGGTGATCCCCACCATTCAATTGGATTTTGGCGCCCAAACCTTTTTGTATTTTTCCCTTCATTATTTGAAGCCAGGGGGGATAAATTGGACTGGGGTGTTTGTTTGGGTATAGGGGTAATGATGGAGGAGGGGGAAGTGGGTGTGATGATGGTGTTGGCAGGGTGTACAGGGTGTCACGGGGGTGTTGGAGGTGGGAGATGGAGGGTCAAAGGGTAATGTTTGACTGGGTTTAATATTAAAAAGGGAGGTGGGCTGTTGAGGGGTTGGGCCAGCAAAGTGGTGGGCTTGGGTGATGGGTGTTTGGATTGGATTTGGATAAAAGTAATACTTGGTCCGTTTGGTTTATTAGCAAAGCACCACAAGGACTAAATATGTAATATTCCCAAAGTTGAGGGACCTGTTATGCAACTTTCCAAAGTTTGTTATAAGGACCAATTTTTGCCATTTGTAAATAATCCAAGGACTACAATTGATAATTTTCCAAATTTAAAAATTCTCGGGGACTAGTTTTGCCATTTTGGAAAGTACAGGGACCAATTGTGTAATTTTCTCAAACTTTTCACCCAAGGATTGTTTTTGATAATATTTTACTTTTAAATGCCTTGGGTTGACTTTTCTTTCATTTTAAAACTTCAGGGACTAGTTTTGTCAATTTTTGAAACTTGAGGGACTAAAACTGCCAAATATGCAAACTTTGTTCGTTTTTCATTTGTTTTTAAACATTTTGCATCTAAAACATATAAAACACACTTTTGGGATAAATTCTGTATTTTGATGCATTTCTGAGTGTTTTTGGATGTTTTGGCAGTTCAGATACGATAAAAATGATGAGTATTTACACACTCATCAACTTTCTACAAGAATGATTTTAAAAGAAATTCGTTTAAGACGTATTCAAGAGTGTGATAACCAAGGCAGACTCTAAGGCTATTTTCTAAGCCTTCATATCACGATTACGAATTTTGTCTTAAAAGAGTTACTTTTAAAAGCATGTTGTACAAAACATCAATCAAGCAAAAGTTTGTGGATTCATCTCAAAACATGTAATAAAGTATGAATCTTGCTAGTCTCGCTGTCACACCCCCAAAATCGGGTCCAGCGGAAGCATACGTGTAGCTGGGGTGTAACTCAATCGGTATTACAACACAAGTTCAAAAATGGTTTTCACTTTAATCATTTAGAATAAAATCGTTTAATCAAAAATGTTTAATTTACATCATTAAAAGTAGTGCGGAAGTAGGCCCTTAAAATAGTTTAAAACGGTCCCCATATAACTAATCAGAGTCTTCTATGACCATGCCATGCCCTGCCAAAACCTCCAGTAGCGTGCCATAGGTTAAAACCTGAAAATACATGCTAAAGTGTCAACACGAGGTTGGTGAGTTCATAGAGTTTGTTTAACAAATAAAGTATAAAGAAAAGTGATCACACAGCAAAGGCATCGTAAATCCACTCAGTTACAAGTCCCGCCATAAGAGACTTGTAACCTGTGTGTTCACAACCCACTACTAAAATATAGTTGCATGTTTAGTAGTCAAGTACCCGCGGTCATAATAAGTCACAATATAAGCACCACCTATATAATAATGTATGCCATGCAAAGCCCCTAATTAAATAATATGCGTCCCGTAACATGGTGGACGAGAGGTTGGCCGACCTCTAATAGCGCTATCCATACTACTAATAGGTGTCGAACAATGCGAATGTACGAACAGTACATCATACAACTATTATATACGATTAAGAACGCTCCGAACATGGGAGACTTAGCACGCTCCACCAATAAGGCGAGACTTTAGGGTTAAGAACGCTCCACCAATAAGGTGAGACTTTGCACGCTCCACCAAAAATGGCGAGACTTTAGGTCATAGTACGTACGGTACATTAGGGTCAAAAGTTTAAGTCAAGTTCAAAAGTCAAGTCAAGTTCAAAAGGTCAAGTAGTAATTCATGTAAAAACGAGCATGTATTCTCCCCCAAAAAGTTAACAAAACAATTTAAAATAGTAGGGGCTATGACTCACCTGGTGCGATAGCTACGATGATAAAGTGGATACACAGAAATGAAGCTCGGTCACTAACCGCGACCTATAATGAACGAATGATACGACCTACTTAAATTATGAGGGGATGCGATGAATGTACATGCACATGAAGCCTATACCACTCGAAGTTTGAAAATAGGTGTTGGCGTTGATTTATAGTGTTTCCATAACTTAAGAGAATATGTGCTATTAGAAGTTGTCAAATATATATATAGTTCGCCTAGTTTCAAAAGTGTATATCTTGGTCGTTTTAAGCTCGTTTTCTACGTTCTTTACATCCCCGGAATCGTAGGACAACATACTAACCTATTATTGATAAGTCGGGATGGCTAGATCAAGTTTTATGCTCAAATTTGTCCGTGAGTACTGTTCATCAGCAAGCAGTTTTTCAGAAAACTAGTTTTCGTCGTTAAATTCGGAAAATCATATCTCCTTCGTTATTAACTCGTTTTAATCCGTTCTTTCGCCCACGGCTTCGTTTTTTAAAGTATTTTCTAAATCTTTGGTCAAAAATTACCCATCATCTACTGATTTTCCCACGTTTTAAAAATATGGACAGTAGGTATATATATTGTTTCAAAAACCATTTCTAGTGTTCCAATCTAGTTCCAACTTCAACCAAACCACTTCCAATCACCACAAATCTAGTCTAATCTTACCATACACCTTCTTAGGGTGTCATGGGTTCCTAAACATCATAAATCAAGTGGATCTAACAAGGATCTAACTATAATCCATTACTAGTGCTCAAAAGTTATATATATATATATATATATATATATATATATATATATATATATATATATATATATATATATAAATGAGTGGTATATACTAACATATGCATGTAAACCTTGTATGAAACCACATGACCATAAAAATAACATGAAGAAATTATGAACAAGAGTTTGACAACTTACATAGAAAGGTTATAGAGCTTGGATGAGTAAAACCAAAGAAACCTTGAGTTTTTATCACAAAACTCAAACAAGGACAACAAAAGGAACTAGATTAACACTTGATCTTGGAAAAATGATGGTTTATTGTTGTTGTTCTTGTTGGAGCCGAGCACCACCCAAAGAGAGAAAGGAGAGAAAGCTATCTAGTTGTTTTGGTGAAAAAAAAATGATATGAAATGTGTAGTTATTGATATATATATTTCTCACAAAGACAAGATCCATAAATTGTGGAAATAAGTGAGGGGGAGGGATAGGTTGTGTTGATGGCTATTAATGTTCTTGTCTCCCTAGTGTAAGTATTACTAGTTTAGTTGGTGCATTGGGTGTTATCGGGTACCGAGTTAACTAAAAATAAACCGTGACGAGTTGAAGTAAAATATGATGAAGTTAATTGGGACATAATAAAGTTATAAAAATTGTGAAAATATGTTGGGTATAAATATTGAGTGTTCGGGTGATTATTGTTTAGTTTCTACGAAAACCGTCGTAATTAAATTAGGCGTACGATATAAATTAAATAAATTTCCAAAATATCGGGTAAATTAATAATATAATTTTTATATTATTATTATGAGTATAAAAATGTGTTAGAACCATAGTTGGGATTGTCGGATCAATTATTCAAAATAATAGTTTATAGGATAACGTTTATTAGGTAGATAATCGTACGTTTACAGAAATGACGCAACTCACGCATAAATGACAAATTTTCTTCGGAGGTGAATAGTGTTTTATGAATAGTAAAATTTTTGAACGCTTCTCAGAATCACAAACTGACTCCGAAAAAGATGAATAGTGATCAATGAATAGTAACCGATGAATAGTAAATGTTGAAAGTTCGGGAAAAGACCAGAATTTACGAGTTGTGACAGTCTCTACCCCTTAAGGGAACTTCGTCCCGAAGTTCAGTTAACGTTGGTCTCCGAAGTGTTATAAAGGTGAAAATTCATGAGATGAAATGACGAGTTGACGTGCTTTCAGGCGGTGGTTCACGAGGTGAGGAAAAGTATAAGCGTTCTGACAACGAAGGTACACACACACATAAATGAAGCATTCGGAAATTAAGTAGAGAATTCAATCCAGACAAAATTTTATTATAACCATTCTCAGTGTTGCAAAATTCATTTCTGAGTCGGATATAGGTAGTCAGCCTATGTCCCACTATCCCGGGTTGAATATAGGTGACTAGTCTATATTCCACCGAGGTTCCATAAATTTTGAAATACTCAACTCAGTTATACTAATACTATGTCCTTCACAAATACCAAGACGTTCAGAAAGACTAAGGCAGGTGATGAGTGTGTAAATACTCATCATTTCTGTTACATTTAAGCTGCAAAAACATATGAAAACACACAGGAATGCCTTGAAATATATAAAATTATCCCTGGATTGTGTTTTTATGCATAAGGATTGAAAACTGATGAAAAACAAAACATTTCACATAATTTACAGTTTCAGTCCCTGAACTTTGGAAAATTGGCAAAACTAGTCCCTGGTAAATCAAAACTTGTACAAATGTCATAAAGGTCCTTGGGATTCATAAGTTGTCTAGAAAAGTCCTTTAAAGTTTAAAAATAGCAAAATGACAACTTTGGTCCCTCAACTTTTAAAAGTGTCAAAAATAGTCCCTGAGGTTTTGAAAAATGGAAAATGTGAAAAATAAACCTTATACTATTCTAAAAAGACAAAATTGGTCCTTATGATAACTTTTGAGAAAATACAAATTCAACCCTTCAAAAATCAGAAAATTACAGTTTTGGTCCCTGGAGTTTGTGGAATTGGCAGATTTGGTCCCTGAGGTTTAAAATGATAAAATTTATACTTGTGGTCCTTGTACTAATGGTTAATTGCAGGTTTAGTCCTTATTTGAAGTTTGGAAAAATCACAAACAAACCCCTCAACTTTGGCCGAATTACACAATTGGTCCTTGTTGTTCTCTATTAACCAAACCGGACCCTTTGTTTTTAAATCCAAATCCAAAACCCAAAACTAAAACCAGATCCAGTCCACCACTTGGGCCCAAAATCCCTTCCAAGCCCACCCCCCTTTTGTAAATAAATAAAACAAACACCCCGCTTTTCCTCTTCGTCTTCCACCTCACAACCTCCACCTGTAACTCCACCTCAACCCCCCCCCCCCCAGCTGTTACATTCTCTCCACCTCACCACCTTTTCAGCTCAACCCCTACCTCCTGACACCAACCCACATCACAAATAAATGCATTCCCATCTCTTTATCACCAAATCCACCCCTCTCCTCTGTTTTTCAACATATCACCCCAAACTTGGCCTCCAAACCATGCAACTTGTCCCTCCACCTCATACTACCTCCCAAACTTCCTTAATTGAAAAATGGAGGCCACAAGTTACCCTTTTTGACTTTGGCGCCAAAACAGGTTTAAACGGCCAAGATCAAATTGACCAATCTAATGATCAGGAAAGGCTTGGGAAAGTCTCAGGATGCTAGTGGGAAGATTTTTGGTTATATATACAGAAGAAGGAAGCAATGTGGATATATCTAGTTTTTAATAAAAAAAAGAATGAATGTCGATTAGCTAATTTTCAAGTTTTCTTTGTATTTTTAAGCTTCTAAGTTGTAATTTCAAGATTCTGAGTGTTAAATCAAAGTTGTTTTCAGTCTCAATTTGAGTTTCTTGTTTCCAATTCAGCTTATGCAAATCTGTTTAATCAAAAATCTCATGTCACTTGAATGTTGTTATTAACTGATGTTAGGGATTATTAAGCTCATCTAAGCTCATAATACAGCTTCTATAAGCTATTGAAAATCATAAAAGTAGTTATAATCATAAAAACAAAAAAAAATATATATATAGAATTAAATAAGAGAAAAATAAAAAAAAAATCAACAAGATAAAGCAAGAAGGTGCAAGCTGAGCAATTTTGGATCAAATATGGGTTAGTGGGTCTGTGGAGACCTATTAGGTGTGTTACTTGTTCATGGTTCACTTGTTCTCAGTTGCATTCCCATTTGTAAGCAAAATCTTATATTTTTGCTTAATTACTATACTCATCTTATAAGTATTAATCTATTGTGTTTCTGTGATCTTTTGTTGTTTATTAGTGATAATACATCTTTAAATTGCATGCTTATGTTTTGAATTTAAAAGTTGCTTAGTATTTAAATCTCACAGTTAGATAGTATAATTTGCATTTGTTAGTAAAAGTTGTTATTTGTGTTTGATTTGTGTTCTTACTAGTTTAATACTTCATATTAGTCAGTTATGGATTAAATTTATGGTTCAAATCTTTTAGTTGCTTTGAAAAATAGAAATCAGTCATCATAAGGTATTGTTTGGCACAAGGGTGTATGCTGTGCATTTGTGGTGTTTTGTGGCCAAATCTCACCTTGACACATTTGCTTAGGTCCTAGTACCACTAATCAGTCATAAAAATTAGTGGTCACAGTATATAAAAGTCAAAATCCACATAAAGATTGCTTATCTGTTAACTGTAATGGCAGTTGGTCCACAAACTCACACAATTAGCTTATAAGTTGTAAGTTTAGTTTAATTTAGGTTAAAAATAGCTTATATTAACTTATTTAATCAGTTAAGCTCATGGGAAATTCATAAAAGTCAACTGAGTTTAGTAAAAGTCAAAAGTTGCATGTTCAGATTTTCATCAAAATGGCAATAATTTTAGTAATTTTTGTATTATGATCTAGGATCTGAAACTTAATTTGGGTAAACTCTACTAGCTTAACTTGTGAGTTTCATACTTTTCAGATTTTTGTGAATTTTTTGAGTGGACCTTTTTACCCCTGGAATACACTTGCAGGGCAAGATGATGCCCTGTGCACAGTTGTGGTATCTGATTTCATAAGCTCCTAGCTTGTTCAAAAGTGCTTGTTAGTTATAGATTGTTGTTGATTTGTGTAGCCTACCTAACTAGCTTGTTGTGTAATTAATTGTTTTTCCAATATTTGCTTATTGAGACTGCTTAATCTGCTCATCATGATATCTTTAAACAACCTACTTCACTGAGAAGTCAGTGTAAGTTAGTGAATTCACAAGCTCATCATAAGTTCAATATTGAGCTTTAGCTTGTGATCTTTAGCTCTTGAAGAAGCTAAGCATCCCAGCTATCTAGTTCAAAGCTAAAATCTCATTTTCTAAGTCTTTCACTAGGGCTGCATCAAGCTTTAAGCTTGTCCATTCACTCAGATTAACTGAGTGACTCAGTCAAACCACCAAACCTCATAAGCCCTCAATAAGCTACTCAGTGGTCTCCATTGTTCAAGCTTGTGCTTTGGGAACCTTTACCAGACCAACTTCATAGTCCATCACTCATTTTGTCATTTAGAGCTTATTACATAAGCTTATTTTGATCATATAGTGGACTGTAAAGAGTGTTTGGATCTCAGTTTATTGGAAGTGCTTATAAGCTTCTTACAAGCTTATTAGCTTAATCCAGTGAACACACTTGTTCATAATTATTAAAATACTATATATACATATTACTAATCTTTTATTTTCTTTCTTAAGCTTGTTTTAAAGCTTGTAATAAGCTTTCAAGCTTATTTTCATTCACTCACTTAACTGAGTTAATCAGTTGGACCCCTCACTTCCCAAGCTCTTTCTGAGCTTATCACTGGGTCCCACACCCTAAATCTTGGTTCTCCCAACTACCCTCCTACCAGACTTGAACCCTTAACCTTTTGTTTGACCATTTGACCACTGGGACCCACCTTAAATCATCTTGGAAATCTGTCTCATTTCTGTCTCAGTCACCATATAAGCAATTGCTTATTTCAGCTTTTTAGCTTATCCATTGAGCTTATATCAGCAAATCTAGCTTATTTAAGTTAAAATATCTTAAGTGAGCCAGGTTTCACCCTTGTGGACCCCACACAAGCTCAGTTGAGCTTATTTCTTGTCATAGTCAAACTTTGGTCAACTGTCTTAATAATAAGCTTATACACAGCTTATTAATAGTTTATAAAATTATTACTTTCACAAAAGTTAGTTATTTTTAGGTACAAAATAGGTTGGTAAAAGAAAATTCAAGAAAAACAAATATAAAATTAAGTGATAGTTTCTATTTAATTCAATTTAATTTTAATTTTCATTTTTAGATTTTTATTAGGTAAATTGTGTTTTATTATTTTTATTAATTTCCTTATAGGTTAAAGTATTTTTAATAATTTTCTCAGATTTTTATTTTGTAATTTAGTATTTATAATAATTAATAATAGTTTTATTAATAATTAATCAATAAATAAGAATTAAATAGCATAATATATTTTTATAAGGTAACACCTATATTTTATATTTTTCCTAGCTTCTATAAGTCATAAAATAATTTTATAAATTTTCTTGTGATTTATACTGTTCATTTACTAGTTTTCATAATTTAATTATTTTAATTAGATATTAATTAATAAATAGAATAATAATTAGTAAATTAGATTAAAAATACATAATATAAAGTTTTTATAATTTTTTAGGATTCCTATGATGGTTAATTAGATATATAAAATTTTTCATAATTATCTAAGTCTTTTTAGTAATTATAAATAAGTTAATCAATATAATTAGTTAAATAATAAATAAATAATAAATAATTAATAATAGATAGATAAATAGTGTGAAAAATATAATTTTAATTTTAAAATAAGTTTTATAATATTTTAGATTTTTAGAAATTTTAATTTTAATTTTCTAGACTTATTTTACACTTTCGTAATTATTAGTTAATTATTAAATAATTAATAATAATAATTAAATAAAAATAATTAATTAAATAGTTTTTAATTAATAAATAAATATTTTAAATTTATTTAATTTGCATTTAAGCCCCTAAGGCTTATAAAATCCTACTATAAGTTAAATTTGTTTTTGTTTACGTTTAATTAATAAACGTTTACGTTTTCAGTTTCTTTTTCACTTATACTTATCTGATTTCACGTATTAGTTGATATAGCTTATTAAAGCTATTTACTCTTATATTTCAGTTGTACAAATCACTTAAACCCTTTCCTGTTCAATTCACCTGATCTCAAAGTCGTTTTATTTCAGATTTCACATCTCGTTGGGATCTAACGATCCGGGGAAACACTAAACTCACCGGAGTATTGGTTTAGGCTGTTTGACTTGTTGACCATTACTTGGTTAATATTATCTGACTGTTTCGGACCAATCAGCAGGTGACCAAACTCGAGTTCAAATGATGAAACTATGCAAAGAAAACATAACGCGGTGACATATATGATACGTGAATCATGCTTATATGAAAGACAATGATAGTAATCATCTAGAATAAATGGATATAATATACCAGATAACGAGACACAAATCTCATCACCTAAGTCAGCAACAAACCACAAGTGAGGCATCATCTTGGCAGGCAGGCACGTGACGGTCATAGGGTTAAGTTTTTCGTAAAAGTAGCTATAGTCTAGGTTTTAAAAACACTTAGTTCGCTATAGCCAAAGCTCTGATACCAATCTGTCACACCCCCAAAATCGGGTCCAGCGGAAGCATACGTGTAGCTGGGGTGTAACTCAATCGGTATTACAACACAAGTTCAAAAATGGTTTTCACTTTAATCATTTAGAATAAAATCGTTTAATCAAAAATGTTTAATTTACATCATTAAAAGTAGTGCGGAAGTAGGCCCTTAAAATAGTTTAAAACGGTCCCCATATAACTAATCAGAGTCTTCTATGACCATGCCATGCCTTGCCAAAACCTCCAGTAGCGTGCCATAGGTTAAAACCTGAAAATACATGCTAAAGTGTCAACACGAGGTTGGTGAGTTCATAGAGTTTGTTTAACAAATAAAGTATAAAGAAAAGTGATCACACAGCAAAGGCATCGTAAATCCACTCAGTTACAAGTCCCGCCATAAGAGACTTGTAACCTGTGTGTTCACAACCCACTGCTAAAATATAGTTGCATGTTTAGTAGTCAAGTACCCGCGGTCATAATAAGTCACAATATAAGCACCACCTATATAATAATGTATGCCATGCAAAGCCCCTAATTAAATAATATGCGTCCCGTAACATGGTGGACGAGAGGTTGGCCGACCTCTAATAGCGCTATCCATACTACTAATAGGTGTCGAACAATGCGAATGTACGAACAGTACATCATACAACTATTATATACGATTAAGAACGCTCCGAACATGGGAGACTTAGCACGCTCCACCAATAAGGCGAGACTTTAGGGTTAAGAACGCTCCACCAATAAGGTGAGACTTTGCACGCTCCACCAAAAATGGCGAGACTTTAGGTCATAGTACGTACGGTACATTAGGGTCAAAAGTTTAAGTCAAGTTCAAAAGTCAAGTCAAGTTCAAAAGGTCAAGTAGTAATTCATGTAAAAACGAGCATGTATTCTCCCCCCCAAAAGTTAACAAAACAATTTAAAAGAGTAGGGGCTATGACTCACCTGGTGCGATAACTACGATGATAAAGTGGATACACAGAAATGAAGCTCGGTCACTAACCGCGACCTATAATGAACGAATGATACGACCTACTTAAATTATGAAGGGATGCGATGAATGTACATGCACATGAAGCCTATACCACTCGAAGTTTGAAAATAGGTGTTGGCGTTGATTTATAGTGTTTCTATAACTTAAGAGAATATGTGCTATTAGAAGTTGTCAAATATATATATAGTTCGCCTAGTTTCAAAAGTGTATATCTTGGTCATTTTAAGCTCGTTTTCTACGTTCTTTACATCCCCGGAATCGTAGGACAACATACTAACCTATTATTGATAAGTCGGGATGGCTAGATCAAGTTTTATGCTCAAATTTGTCCGTGAGTACTGTTCATCAGCAAGCAGTTTTTCAGAAAACTAGTTTTCGTCGTTAAATTCGGAAAATCATATCTCCTTCGTTATTAACTCATTTTAATCCGTTCTTTCGCCCACGGCTTCGTTTTTGAAAGTATTTTCTAAATCTTTGGTCAAAAATTACCCATCATCTACTGATTTTCCCACGTTTTAAAAATATGGACAGTAGGTATATATATTGTTTCAAAAACCATTTCTAGTGTTCCAATCTAGTTCCAACTTCAACCAAACCACTTCCAATCACCACAAATCTAGTCTAATCTTACCATACACCTTCTTAGGGTGTCATGGGTTCCTAAACATCATAAATCAAGTGGATCTAACAAGGATCTAACTATAATCCATTACTAGTGCTCAAAAGTTATATATATATATATATATATATATATATATATATATATATATATATATATATATATATATATATATATATATATATATATATATATATATATATATATAAATGAGTGGTATATACTAACATATGCATGTAAACCTTGTATGAAACCACATGACCATAAAAATAACATGAAGAAATTATGAACAAGAGTTTGACAACTTACATAGAAAGGTTATAGAGCTTGGATGAGTAAAACCAAAGAAACCTTGAGTTTTTATCACAAAACTCAAACAAGGACAACAAAAGGAACTAGATTAACACTTGATCTTGGAAAAATGATGGTTTATTGTTGTTGTTCTTGTTGGAGCCGAGCACCACCCAAAGAGAGAAAGGAGAGAAAGCTATCTAGTTGTTTTGGTGAAAAAAAAATGATATGAAATGTGTAGTTATTGATATATATATTTCTCACAAAGACAAGATCCATAAATTGTGGAAATAAGTGAGGGGGAGGGATAGGTTGTGTTGATGGCTATTAATGTTCTTGTCTCCCTAGTGTAAGTATTACTAGTTTAGTTGGTGCATTGGGTGTTATCGGGTACCGAGTTAACTAAAAATAAACCGTGACGAGTTGAAGTAAAATATGATGAAGTTAATTGGGACATAATAAAGTTATAAAAATTGTGAAAATATGTTGGGTATAAATATTGAGTGTTCGGGTGATTATTGTTTAGTTTCTACGAAAACCGTCGTAATTAAATTAGGCGTACGATATAAATTAAATAAATTTCCAAAATACCGGGTAAATTAATAATATAATTTTTATATTATTATTATGAGTATAAAAATGTGTTAGAACCATAGTTGGGATTGTCGGATCAATTATTCAAAATAATAGTTTATAGGATAACGTTTATTAGGTAGATAATCGTACGTTTACAGAAATGACGCAACTCACGCATAAATGACAAATTTTCTCCGGAGATGAATAGTGTTTTATGAATAGTAAAATTTTTGAACGCTTCTCAGAATCACAAACTGACTCCGAAAAAGATGAATAGTAAAATGATGAATAGTGATCGATGAATAGTAAATGTTGAAAGTTCGGGAAAAGACCAGAATTTACGAGTTGTGACACTCGCCTTGGAGCGAATTACCGTGCGAAGCGAACCGTTGTTGGCACATAAGACTCCGCAAGATTCAATCTTTATCACTTAGGGTTTCACCATTATTAGTCCGTATTATTTTCTTTATGAAAAATCACTTTTTTATTGCTTACATCATGTCAAACAATTAACAATAAAACAAGTATTCAAAGAAAACAAAACAACCAATAATAAATAAAGTGAAACAATTAGCCACATGCAATCCTTATTAGAAAAGATCCTAATAAAATCAAGTCTAGGTATAATAATGCATGTAATCAACTAAGGCATTCTCCTCTTAATGGAAGAGAGTCACATACATTGACGAATTAATTGCGTAGGCTAAAGCTAATATACACACCACATAGCATATAAATTGATTTTAATATTTATGTATTGGAGTCTTCCCCAATTTTAGATCTATCTAAAACATGTGACAAATAATAAAAAAAAAAAAAAAAAAAACAAGATTCATGACTAACATGCATGTTTCGTCACGGATAAAACCTAACAATTAACACATAGGTCACAAGATACGTTCACATAACCGGTTAAAGACCTAGGGTTTCTAGTGATTACAAATTAGTCAATTAAACCACAAACCCTAATTAGGGTTTTAAGTGGAAAATCGACCCCCCATAAATTAGGGTTAGGGTTTCAAAATTTTATAAAAAAAATTAAAAAGAAAAACCCTAGATCAAAACGTGTATCTAAAACAATTAAAGGTCCGATTTTTATTACGTTTTAGTAATCAACTACATGTTATACATGGCTCGTGATGCCACTATTATAATTTAACAATCAAAGTACACGTATATGCGGAAGCTATATCAAGTATAACACATAATTATTAACCAAAACATAATAGAAACGTACCGTGGTGATTCTAGCCCGAACAAGAATCAAATAAGCAAGTCTTGAACTTTATGTAATTAGATCAATGATAAACCTCTTACCGTTTTGTTTATCGATCTCTTGATAATAACTATAATGAGTTATTACCTCGTTCTTGTACACACAAACTACCAACGAATAAAAGAGATTGCAAGATCTAATTAAAACACTTGATTTTTGATTAAACAAAAATCGATCCAAAACCCTAAGGGGGTGTTTGGTCGATTGACTATGGACAAGAAAAAGAGAAGAAAAACTTTAGGGTTGTGTGTGTGCACAAAATGTGAAAAACAAATAACCCTTGTGTTGTTTATATAGCATAGCAAACTTGTTCTCCAAGTTTGATTGGGTTTAGGTTTCCCCTTCCCCTTGGGTCGACCGGCCAAGAACCCACAAGCGTCCTTCCGGATCCTTCTTGCTACATATTTCCATCTCTAGTCCTTTAACTTAACATTTAACGATAGTTAGTACTTACGGTTAATCACTAATGTCCAATAAGTCCCTCAAGTGTTTAATTAAATATATATACACGATACATATATCATATATATATTTAATATACTTTTATTCTTGTTTGCAATGTGTGCAATCCCGAGGTCTCGGGTTCGATACTAGTCATTTACATATTAATATTTATACGTTACTTTTAACACCTGGGTCATTCGGGTATTGAGGTTTTGCGGATATTGGTTCGTTCCGTCCGGTATTGATTCGTTTGTCCGGATATTAGTCTGTTCCGTCTTTCATGAATTCGGAGCTCATTCGGAAGGCATGGATCCAAAGGATACATACGCCAACAGGTATAGAGGTTTATTTTTAAAACAAGCATTTCCAACTCTTGTAAGATAATAACTATACATTTTTTGTAATTTGTACGAGCGTACAAATATCGATACCAAATTAAAAACCATGGGTGTTCAATTTTGGTTTGAATTGGCAGCATTTAAATAAAATATTATACCTACATTGATTGCATTTTTGTCAAGAATGTGTTGATTTTCTTTTTTAATATCTACATTGGTTTTGCAGTTTTAGTGAGGTTGTTTACATGTATTTGAATATTTCGATCTAAGGAAAGCCAAGTTGCAGTTTTATTTAGGTTGGTTACATCGTCTTGACTCTTTATTATCCAAAGCTTGAAATTGTTATAAACTTGAATGTGAGCCAAGATAGTCATGGCATGGT
The DNA here is from genome assembly GCA_030686995.1 of Artemisia argyi. Lineage (NCBI taxonomy): Eukaryota > Viridiplantae > Streptophyta > Magnoliopsida > Asterales > Asteraceae > Artemisia > Artemisia argyi. The sequence goes on from CM060709.1 coordinate 191,188,337, forward strand.
GGCATCATTTTATTCAAGCTTAGAGCACACGGTGTGGGTGCTATAAGGCTGCGTTATTGCCTTATGGTGTCGTCGGATGACACGAAGCGACACCAGAAGTCGCGCGTCATGACAACCGCCCAAGTATTTTTTTTCCAATATTGCAACGGTTGTTTTGTGGTTAAAAAAAAGTTGCCGGAGCCCAAAATACTAGCCGTTATTCACAAAAAAAAAAAAAAAAAAAAAAAAAAAAAAAAAAAAAAAAAAAAAAAAAACATTTTACTCATTTTTTTACCTTTTAAAAATCCTATAAATGTCTTTAAATCTTTAGGAGAGTGCACTATTTAGTGTTTTTTTTCTTTCTTTTTTTCTTCTTCTTTTATTTATTTATTTATTTATAACTCAAACAGAACGAAAATATCCGGTTTTTAAAAAATGCATGATGTAATTTATTTATTATCGGTTTCGGTGTAACTTTTTGATTCTATTAATTTTAACGATTATATTCATGGATCTCGATCTTACAAAACTTTTTGACCCACGATGTGTTTAGTTTTATTTATTTTTTGCTAATCTTGAGCTCAATGATGTAATCAAAATACCTTATATAAAGTAAAAACACATTTGTTTAAAATTTAAAAACTTAAAAAATAAATAATAATGTTAGACTAAAATATATCTACTTATAAAAAGACAATGCAAGGGTTTGTTGATACCAGGCTTTCAAAGTCCTTCAATGAAGGTTTCAACCCACTAGGGTTCGAATCTGGAGAAGGCAGGGTTTACTTCAAATTAAGTGTCGTGCCTTCGGGCGGCTTAAGTTGAAGGTTTTCCCCCCATCGGGTTTCATTGGTCAAGGATTTCTCCGAAAGAACCGTTTCAAAAAAAAAAAAAGACAATGCAATTTATTAAATATTTAAGTACTTACCATTAACTTTGTCCACTCTCACTTACTGCACATCTAATATACATTAAAAAAAATATATATATTGAACTCACAAATTGTTGTTATTATACACCGCAGTCGCTATACGAGAGTAATCATCTACTTTTATATAAAAACGAAAACACCCACCTACTAATTCTTTTGTTGTTTTACCGATGCCTTTTAGTACACTAATATGTGAGTTGCCATCAACCTAAAAGTTGTGGGATCAAATCTCGTTAGAAATATGTAAGATAGAATTTGTGAAACAGCCGGTGTAGCCGTGTAGGTTGTAAAAATTTACAGTTCTAAAAATAAAATAAAAATAAAATTCCTTTGTTGTTTTGCTACAATACAATTCCATTTATTAAGTTTTTTTGTTAAGCTTTTTCATTAATCTTTAAGTGACCTCAAACTTATACAACTTTAACATTTAGATTTTCTATTCTTTATAGCAAGTTCGGTTTACCTCGACGTAAGTACGAAGAGCACAAATGAACGGGTTAGATATGAAAACCCTACCAGATATACAAATAACCTGAACACAAATGGTGCAATCTATTTTTAAATAGGTTGGAGGTCGACCCATTTAACATTTATAAGCTTTTCTTTTAATTGTCTAAAGCATTTTTAATTGTCTAAACCTATATTAACTGATGACGTAACACATGCTAAACCCGTTTATCAAATAAGTTAGGGGGATCGACTACTTTACGATCGAAAACCTATTTAAACATAATCTTAACTTATTTTTCTATGGCGACTTCAGATCATGTAATGAATTAAAACCTTTATATTAACTAGATATGGCGAGGCACCTCGGGTTCCGGTTGACCATTAGCATGGTATTATAAGATTAAAACAAATTAATCCAAATACAACATTTAAGTAAGCGTATTAGTGTGGCGAATAAACGGAGAAGGTAAACGAAGAAGGATCCATGTTACGCAGGGAAGTCAAGCCTTTTTAGTGGTATATGGCCTAACATGTGTTCTCGTGGCCATTTTTGAACTTTTATATAGTGATCCCAAGATGTTCACATGTGTCAGGGAGTCGAATCTACCACATTTATACATAATTAAAAAACAACACATTTATCTAAGCAAGTTGTCTGGTTAAACATGTCAAAATGGGTGGCGAGATGACCCATTTAACGCATTTTTCCAAAAGGTTTAAATCGGCTAGGAAACCTTGACCCGTACACCTCGGTGCCGACTGACCCTTCCTAAAGTATCTAGCCCCAAACAATGAGCACCTGTTCTAGTCATTTTAGCCAAAAGTTAAGAATAAACCCATGACCTATTTCTTCAAAAGACCTCCTTAACCGGTCAACAAAACCCATAATGCCGTTACCAGCTCTGCACAATTATGACCGGTATGTATGACTCAAGTTAAATGGCTCAACTTGAACACGACCCGAAAATAAATATTCCCAAGTCTAGTAGTGTTAACCAAATTTACAAGGACGATTACACAACAACACAAAACCACAAGGACCATGACACCACTTAATTCCATTTCCTTTTTTACCAATTTCACTTCCCTCCACTCCACATCTCTCCAAACACAAAAAAAATTCCCTCCCTTCCCAATTTCACTTTCCCCTCCAAAAAAACCCCCAAAATCACTTTCAAAACCCTAATTCATTAATCCATCAATCAATTCCTTAATTTCACTTAATGTCGGATTCTGGACCTTCAAACTGCCAATCGGACTCAACTTCCGTTGGCGGTAGAGGTCCGATTCCCCATCCGGTCAGACGGCACTTGGCGATGCATTCGTCCAAGCCGCCGTTTGTTCCCAAAGATGATTATTATCGATTTTCGACTGGAAATGATGGAAAGAGAAGTGATCAGGCTGATGAAGTTATTATTGTTAAATCTCCGGTAGTTGTTAGCTTAATAGTTTAAATTTGTGTTTATTAATGATGGAAGTTAGTTGTTAGTGAGTGTGAATCGTGATACGTTTTCGACGTTTTTTATTGTTTAGCGAATAGGTTTTGACTTTTGAGAGTAGTTGGATGAATTTAGTAAAATTATTAGATTATAGTTTCTAGTGGTTAGTTTGTCCCGTGAACGATGCTACATTTTCGGAGTTTCACGAGTCGTGGTAGTTGAATATATTTGCATTGCCTCTTAGAATTGGATGAATAAATGATGAATATAGAGAATGAAAATAGCTAACAGCCTAACAGTTGACAGGTTTTTATAGTTAGTGTACCTTGTGAAGTGTACTACATTTTCGTTATTTCATTTGCTGTATTGTTGTTTATATTCTTTTAATTTCTAAGTTTAGGTTGTGTTTGTTGAATATATTTGTTGAACCTCGTAGAATTGCACGATGAAATGATGAAATATATAGATTATAGACAAGGAGGATTATAAACTTCGTGTCTATGGATGAGCTAAAATACAGTAAACGACGTGGTTAAAAAAATGTTTTATGCTATATTGGAATATTTCATTTGCTATGTGTAATACTAATTTCATTATGTGCATGAATGTTTTTTTACAGCCGGTGAAAAGAAAACTTGGAACGAGCTACAATGAAATTTCATCAAGTCCTAGTTATGCTTCTACAGTTAACAGTCCCGTTCAAACTCCCGTTTCTGGAAATGGTGGAAAGGTTAACAGTCGAGCAAAGGCCACAAAGAGCAACAGATCCGTTCCTCTGTCCCCTATCGGCAATGCTGGGTCACCTTCTCCGCTTACTCCTGCTGGCAATCGTTATGACAACTCGTTAGGTATGTACGGATTTAAGCGTTTCATATTTGCATAAAATTTGAAAGGAACATTTACATGTGATGGATTTTTTTTAATGATTGCAGGCCTTTTGACGAAAAAGTTTATTCATCTCATTACACACGCTGAAGGCGGTATTCTTGATTTGAATAATGCTGCCGAGACATTGGATGTAAGTTTATTATGATACGTTATATTAGATGTGAGTTTGCTGCATCTTTTTAAGAAGTTATAATGGTATAGGTGCAGAAGAGACGGATATATGATATAACAAATGTCCTTGAAGGCATTGGTCTTGTTGAAAAAACGCTCAAGAACAGAATCCGCTGGAAGTAAGGTTTTTTTTCTTCGTGTTTTGCCTTTGGTCTTTCTGAACATATGTATCTGACATCAAATTGTTTGCATAACCGTTTAGAGGCCTTGATGCTTCCAAACCTGAAGAGTTGAAGGATGACGTCAATCTGTTACAGGTATATTATTATTTTGTTATGATAATGTCACCCTCTTTACATTATTTCTGTATCGTTACATTCTTATTGTTTATAGTATTTTAGCTTCATTTGTTTTATTGGCTGTAGGCAGAGGTTCAAAGACTTACAATGGAAGAAAGTAGATTGGATGAAAGAATCAGGTTAATTGATTTATTATATTATCAGCTTTAGCAACTTACCAATATTCTTGTGTTAAACCTATATGTTTTGGCTGATATCGAGACCGTGCAGAGAAATGCAGGAAAGAATGAGGGATATGAGTGAAGATGACAACAAACAAAAGTAATATTGCTACTACCTACATTTTCATAAACCTTGCTAATATAACGTGTTTGCTGACTCACTTCTGTTTCAGATGGCTTTTTGTGACTGAAGATGACATAAAAACTCGACCATGCTTTCAGGTGAAATTGCTGTGGCATGTTTAGCTTTATAATTAACTACATCATGTTTCGTTTTTATATTTAGTAGTTACATAAGTTAACGTATATAGCTCAAAATGACAGAACGAAACTTTGATAGCAATTAAAGCTCCACACGGGACCACTCTCGAAGTTCCTGACCCCGATGAGGTGAGTTTCATGCTTTCAATATGTATTATATGGATAGTACCGAAATAAACTTTATTGGAAATAAACGTAAAAAATGTTAAATGAAACATTTGGTCTCCATTTGAGAGGTAGCTTTGTCTCCTTCAGCTGAGTGAGTTTTAAACTAATCACTTACAGAATAAATTAACCTATAGAGTTATCAAATCACGGATATGTTGATAGTTGATCATGGAAATTCAGTCCCCTGGATGTTTTGAAAATTTTGGTATTTCAGGCTGTTGACTATCCGCAAAGGAGGTATAGAATAATCCTTAGAAGCACAATGGGTCCCATTGATGTATATCTTGTCAGGTACCACTTTTGGTTATTATCTAAATCATTTTCTGGTACTGAAGCTGGTCAATTTGAGTTCACGCTAATTTAAAATTCTACGGGCATTTTAGTCAATTTGAAGAGAAGTTTGAGGATGTGGATGGGGTTGAACAACATGCACCTATGCCAGTCGCTTCAAGTTCTGGCTCCAGTGATAATCCAGCAACTGAATCAACCATTGTTGCAAATGCTGGCATGGAGGTTGAAGTTCACCCACAACCTGTTGAGAATATGAACTCTGGACATAACATGCCTCAAGACTCGCCTGGGAGAATTACGAAGATAGTTCCTTCAGATGTGAATGTAAGTAATAGTCTTTCATACATTTAAAGGCAAAATAGATAAACACCTTACTATACTATTACACTTTTTCAATTAAAAGCTCGAACAAAAATATATTCTTAGTCACATAGTTGTCTTTTTGGAACAATTCTTAGTCACATATTTCTACTTTTATAATCATATTAGTTGAATCATTCTCATCTAAATGCAATCACATTTTATCTGATGATAGTCAAGGCAGTTGTTACTAAAATACTAAACAGTAATTAAAGTTTTACAATTGTTCCATCTAGGACATTAACATTGGTTAAGAGGTCTAACTACTCAAGTTTCCTTTTTGCTTCGATGTTCTTATTTTTTTACTTTATTTTATTTTTTAATTTGAGAAATTGACTGGTTATATAAGTGTATGTGATGATTGTGTGAAATAGCATCCCAGTTGTATTAGTTTGTCGAGACTGCATCTCGTCATCTATTCTACAGAATGGGAATACATATCTTCTGTTTTTAAACAATTGCGACAAAACTTGGTGTATTTACTCAATTGGCATACGTAACCAGTAATACAAATTAGTTATACAAGTTGCAAGACGATTTTTCAGAAAGTTTCAGAATTTAAAAAGTAAAATTGAAACTTGGGAGGTTAAATGATATGAATAAGTGGCCTAGGTGGAACAATGGTGAAATCAGATTTACTATTTAATGACATATTCCCGATTAGTTATCAGCAAGAGTTGACAAGAACAACATTTTCTCTGTCAAATTGAGTTTCTTTGTGCATTACTCTCAAATTTACCACTAACAACTGGTTTGATTATGAGTGTTAAAAATGTGTCTGATAATTTTCTTTTTGTGAACAATTTATGAAAATAGTGTAAAATTTTATTGATCATTTTATCTATTTTGCTTAATAAGCTGCTAAATCCTAATGCATTATAGAAAAAGGAGTCCTTAAACTATATAACCCAATCTTGTCATACGCCATCCAGCAATGTTCACTCTAAGAAGCTGGAAACTGTTAGACCAAATTGTGTATCATTATAAAACCATGTAAAGCATTTAGGGATGTTATATACATTTACTCTGGTTAAGCTGGTTTTTGTTAAAAGACGGGGCTTAAGAAATAATATTGTGATCAAGCGTCACATTGTTGTAATGATTTGATGATATTGGACTCTTATACAAAGTAGTAGCTCAGTGCTCTGGGGCTTACCTTATAAATAGCAGTCTTACTTTCATTTATATTATCTACTTTGAGGCATATCATTTACAAATTTATACCATGGGTTAGAAACGAAGATAATCTTATGAGCCCTGTATTTTTAATCATTGCAGATTGACACAGATTATTGGCTTCTATCAGACAAAGAAGTTCCCCTCACGGACATGTGGAATACAGATTGTATGCTTTCTTTTCAAGCTTCTTGTTTACTACTTTTATAACTATGTTTTCAAGTTCTAATGTAACATAATGTTGGCATTTATTGACAACTTTCAGTGGCTGATATGCAATGGGACGGGGTTGATTTACTTGCCGAGGAATTTTGTTTAGCTGACGTCACACAGCTATCTGATGCACCGTCTACATCCCTTAACCCTACTCATAGGTGACAAGAAGATTTCAATCTCTTCAGGTGTTATGTAAACTGCTGTTTTCATCACTTCGAGTTACGGATGATCCAACTGGGCAATACAGGTACGGACAGTTTTGTTGTACAGTAGAAGAAAAAATTTAAGCTGTTGTTTAAACGATTGAAACTTGGTTAATTTATGGGTCCGGTCTAAGGTATCCATGTAGTTTTGTTGTCGTTGTACTGTTTTATAATCAAGGTTTTTAAATGAATGCTCTAAGAAGCACACCAATATTTTTATTAAATCTTGCACTTGTGGTTTCCCATCATGTTATTAGCAACATGTTTAATTGAGATTGTAAATGTTTATTGCATATCGAACAGTATGAAACATTGAAACTACATACAGCCAACAACTAAGAACGTATTATACAATTTATATCATATACAAAGCCCGACCATGTGTTGAAGGAAATTGAACAGAATGATTGCAGAAACATTTGCATTCAAGTATTCGACAATTACATATTGGGATCTTACAACATCATAGTAGCTGTTCATCCTTGAAACACTTCCTAAATTGTATGTTAGCATTAAAATAAGGTAATAGCCAGTTCATGTTTTCGCATTGATTCTATTAAACATACCTATATATCTGAGAGGAAGATTTATAAACTTATAACATTTTTGATAGAACATGTTTCCCTATTAAAACTATGGTCACCAAAGGCACACTGGTGACTAGATGTTGCATACATGGTACTATGGTAGTATGGTACATCTATTTAATGATGTTATATGAAGGTTGTATTCTCTAGCAAGGTTTATTAGTTAATTACTTGTTGGATTTTATTTTTAACTAGGATGTAACATGGATTTGTTGCAGACAGCAACACACAACTTGTTATATTCATAAAGCCCTATACATTCAGTGACTTTATGATGATAATTATTTTATAGTGGCACATTATTCCTAGTCAATAGCTCATATACACATTCAGCCAAACAATGCTTTCGCTTAGCTAATGATTTACACACTCTAATTTCTTATTTGCACATTTTAAATTGTATATTTATTATATGCTGTTTTAGCAGTTTGTACATTTAAGTGTGCAAATAACAAATGAGAGTATGTCAATCATTTCTCTTTAACTAACAAGGAATATGCTAATAAACAATATTAACGTACATACTTCACACATAAAACTATGCCCGTATCATATGCTGCATATATTTATCTTATTTAAACTATTTACTTTGCAATGAGAGCATATACCATAAAATTGTTTTTCAAGGATGAACAACATTGTACAAGGTGTGAATTTTTTAAATGAACTTATACAAATCCACTTTACTAAAATGGACCATCAAAAGTGGTGTTACAAAAATCGATGAAGCGAGCAAACTGAAGGGGCGGGTAAGGTTTGCTCGCTGTGTTGATTGTCTTTTAGCACCCACAATGTATTGAAATCTGCGAGCAAATGAGTGGCGAGGAAGGTTTGCTCGTTGTGTTCGGTGTCTTTTAGTGACAATCGCGGGAGCAAAGGATAGTTGCTCGCTTGCTTTTTTGTCGATACTTCTTGAATGTTACTGACTTTCTTGACCTTTGGAACTTCACGATAGGGGGCGAGCAAAGTAAAACTTTATATATCCTCCAAAGTTATTGCAAGTTTTAAAACAAATGATGAACTATCTTTATCTGCTTATTAAATGAAGATGACAGCTATAGTCAAAGATGTAGTGGCTACTTTTGTTGGGCGAGTAAGAGCACCCGGTGCAGCTGCTCAAATGAGCTCGCCACTCCTACGTGGAGTCACCTCACCCTTCACCGAGCTCGCCACTGCACCCCCTTCTCATCGTTCGCCAGTTGTTTGTTACTCGTCTGCACGACGAGGCTTGAAGTTGTACTTGTTGCAGCTTTTTTGTTGTGGAACGTTGCATAACGTTTGTATTTCAAACGTAAACATTTTTTTTTTCTTTTTAAAAAACTAAAATATTAACACTATAAATACTACACATATTTTACACATTTCAATCAAATTTACACAACTTTTATTTCACATTGTTACACACATTAAAAGCAAGAAACATGAGCAAAGAATCTTATTCAAGTGTTAGTGACTTTGAAGAGATAACGGAGCTAGAGATGATTATCCAAGAATTTGAGTACGAGCAATCATTGCAAAATCAAGAAACCGGTCCTTCATGCCGCCGTAGATACGTCCCTCGTGAACGTGAAGTTGCTGAAGCACGTCTAATGGCCGACTATTTTGGTGACTAACCAAAATATACAGAAGAAAATTTTTGGCATCATTATCGTATGAGCCGTAAACTATTTTTAGAAATAGTCCAAGGTATTGAAACGTATATTGAAACTCATCATCCTCTTCCCTCGCATTTTGATTTCTTTAGAGTCTGACCCAATGCTGCTGGTGTAATAAGTTTTAGTGTGATTATAAAATGCACATGTGCCATACGCCAATTGGCTTATGGGTTATCAGCTGATGCATTAGATGAGTATTTACAAATAAGTGAACACTGTTCACGCGATTGTCTAGATTTTTTTACTATGTGCATAATCCAGTTGTTTGGGAAGGAGTTTTTAAGAAAACCAGACGAGAATGACATTCACAACTTATACCACGCACATAACATGGTTCATAAGATACCGGGGATGTTGGGAAGCATCGATTGTATGCACTGGGAATGGAAGATTTGTCCGAAAGAATGGCAAGGGGAATTCCACAGAGGTGATAAAAAGTATCCAACTATAATTTGAAGTTGTTGCGTCGTATGATTTGTGAATTTGACATGCAATTTTTGGTGTGTCAGGTGCGAATAACGATCTTACTGTTTTGCATACTTCTCCGTTATTCGACGACCTGCCTGATGACATTGGCCATGTGGTTCCGTTTGAAGTATACGGAAAAAAATTTAAGCATGGGTGTTGATATAAATAATGCGTAAAAACGTTATTAATATTTTTCGATATCCCTATGTTTTGACGATCACAAAATATAAAATCATTAAACGTAAAATCATTACGTAAATAAGTATTTAGTGACAAAATATCATTATATCCAACTAATTCACTTAAGGTATGAATAAACAAGTGCCTAATACATTTTATGATCAAAGAAAGGTTTATTTACTAATTACAAATTATATAAAATGGTATAAACATTTTATATATTTAAGAAAAACACTTTTGGTAATTAAAGAAAAATGTTTATTTCATAATAATTAAATGAATTCAAATTTTTAACCAAATTCAATTAAATTTTCACCAAATAAACTTTCCCCAGAAAAGACAAAAAAATCTGGCTGTTTCAATGGGCGGCCCCCTTAATTATAAGGGCGGCCCCCTTAATTTTAAGGGGGCGGGCACACAATTAAGGGGGCCGGCATACGCTCCTGTGTCAGATTTCTTTGCCTATAAATACTGGTTCAAATCTGAATTTTTTCCTCACCTTTTGCACTAAAACTTTCTGTTCTAATTCTCTCAAATCATCTTCCTAAAACCTTTGATCATAAACATATTAGTTCTTGTTTTCAAGTGATACTATCCATCCTCATTCAAAGTGCAAGAGAAGAATACTTCTCCAACATCTTGTTTAGAAGTATTGAAGTGTTGTGTATATTGTTAGGTGTTGTGTAAATTATTTGTAAAGTTGTAGAAGGTGTGTAATTGATAGATCTAGGTGGGTTAGTAGTTGTGAATAGAAGTAGTGAATAAATAGTTGTGTTGTGAAGAGGAAGTAGTAAAGGTGTGAGAAGTAGTGTAGTAGTAGTGTTATGTATAAGTTGTGAAGAAGGTGTATTGTGGTGTGAGATTGGTTCTAGCTATTATTAAAACTCGACATTTAGCTTAGTGTCGTTAATCAGTGTAAGCAAAAGTTGTGTAAGGTTTCTCCGCCAAAAGGGAGCTCGTTGTGTTAGTGAAGAAAACTTTCGAGTAGGAGACTCGAAGAGTGGAGTAGGGCAAGGAAGGAGACCTTGTAGCCGAACCACTATAAATCCGCTGTGTCTTGGTTTGATCTTTCCATCTCTTGTTCATTATCCTACTTACATCTTTATTGTTTACATACTCATATATATTTGCATCTAGTTGTAGCTTGTGATATTGTGCTAAAATTGATTTCACACAAAGTTCAAACAAAAGGTTCATTCACAAAATAAAGTTTTTATAAATAACCTAAAAAGATACAATATATATATACATATATACTAGTAAAATTGATCATTTAGATTAAGTAGATTTTTACAATAAACCTTGTATCGACGTTTTTATAAAACAAAGTTATTAAAATCTAAATTGACGGAAAACTATTCAACCCCCCCTTCTAGTTTTCCACAATGGGTATTATCTAGCTGACAGAATTTAGTCATTTACCCAAAGTGGGCATCTTTTGTCAAATCCATTACAGTTGCAAGTAACCCAAAAAACGCCGCATGGAAAGCGAAACAAGAAAGTGCTCGAAAAGATATTGAAAGAGCTTTTGCTGTCCTCCAAGGACGTTGGCATATTATTGCCTAACCGGCGTGTGCATTTATTGTGGGGAAGTTACGGAGAATCATATACTCGTGCATCATGATGCATCACACAATTTTGAAAGATAAAAAATTTGTGATATCTGAAGCTAGTGAAATGTATATTCCTTCATAACCAAGTATGCAACAGACATGGTTTGAACGTTGCGCAATGCAAAGAAGAAAATCCAAAGAACTACACGATAAACGCACACACCCAAAGCTTCAACGATGTCTCATCGAGCATGTTTGACAACAACATCAATGGGAACAAATTCAACGGAATAGGAATAATTAGTTTCGTTATAAGTTGATGTGTTTTATGTCACACCCCGCCACAGCGAAAACGCGCGGGTGTAACTTCATGGATATCATCATAACACATGGTGTCTATATAGAGAATAACTACATGCACTAAAAATGGCAAAGTATAGACACAAAGTGTCATAACAATACCCGAAAGGAAACAACATGATAAACTCCAAACGCATAGATAAACCACTTCCAATGCAACTAAGGTCTCGTCTAATCACTTCCTTCTATCATAGCCTTAGAATGCTCACCTGAAAATGATGCTTAAAATGTCAACATAACGTTGGTGAGATTCATAGGTTTAAGACTCATACACGCTAGGCAACCAAAATCACTGTGATTATAAAATATAGCTGGACAAATAATTACTGTTATCATATAAGCTACATGCATTCACAAGGCAACATCACACATAAGGCAACCATCGGGCGGAACGTGCCCACCGATCCAAATTCACAACATACCAGGACGGAACGTGACCCCCGCTCCAAAAAAAATGGGTAAATTAATACCCTCCGATCGGACCATACAGAATAAAAGTGAGTAGGGCTGCTACTCTCCAATTAGGTCGTATGCACGAGCAACAAGGTAAGCACCCTCCCAATTGGACCACACAGAATCACACATCATATCATTACCGTTCACATATAGCATAAATACGATAACATTAAAAGTCCGAGCTCTTTAACACACATACACATAATCACAGTAATTCAAATCATTTAAGACAAGCATCATTCCTATCCCAAGTGTAAAACAAGTTAAAAAGTGGGACTATGAACTCACCTCAAGCCTTGCAGCTTCCACAACACAAATCACAAATCTAAACAACACAAATAAGTCCACGTTACACAAGGCCAAGCTAAAAGCTACAACCTATGTAATACTCATATGATGGATGTATAAGACTCATATGACCCACCATGGATATCCTAGACACCATACTAACCACCACCATAACCTAACACTCACTAAATCCCTTGCACTTTAAAAATTAGAAAACACAGAATTTTTGGGTACATTCGCCCACATGAAATCACGACAAATAAAGCTCAAAAACTCACACCAAAAATTTACCATGGTATCTCATAAGTACAAAAGCTAATCCCAAAATGCCATGGACCAATAACACACACAAGTACTCAAAAGAAAATCAAACTTGTCAACTACTCAAATTCGGATCTGAACACACACCAAAATGTTTCAATTAACATAAAATACTTCCACAAGTTTTTATCGCGAATCCTTTTCGTGGTAGTCTAATATAACCTAATACTTAATTATTCCAGAAGGCCTAGTCAAAATACCACTTTTACAACCACAAAACACCCTCAAACTTTTACCCAAAATCTGTCCCGGTTTGACAGCTTTGACATCTCAACAAAGAAAAATCAAAAGACCAACTTCCCGACCTTGAAATCAATCGTGGCTAGACTTTTTGGAAAGCTCTTTCATTAAACTTCAATTTAGACCTGAAATTCGTGACTTAACTCTTCACCATCTGTTATTTACACTCACATCTTTACAGCCATAATTTTCTGTCCAAACCCTAACTCAATAACTAGCATGTTTTATGCTCAATTCTTTTCACCAATCATTATAATATTATCATTAATTGATCCCAACATGTTTTAATTAATTAATTTACAGAAGTTTACAAACCCTGGATCCATCATAATTAATATTACATGAATTAGATTAATTAATCAAACAATTGAACATAGGGTTTAAAGATTTTACCTTGGTTCTTGATTTTTAGCTTCAAAACTATAAACCCTACTTTTCCCCTCTCCTCTTGCCCTTGTGATCGACTCAAATTTGCAGAAATTTGGCTTTAGGGTCGTTGGTATAGCTTATATGGATAGGGGTTGGGCTTGTTTGGGTTAGATTAGGATTCCTTGGGCCTAAGAGTCATATTTGGACTCAAATTGGGTTTCCTTTTTCCCCCTTATCCCTTCTAGCCGATTTTTTTTACCATATACATACATATATTTTTATTTTATTTTTAAATTTATTTATTACACTCAAAACCTCATACTTTTCATATTTTATAAATACCCGTAGCTAATCCCTGCGTCTTACGCGATAAACCTCAACTTTTACGACAACCGGAAAAATTATCATTTCCAAAACAAAGTTTTCAAAAATAGAATTCCACACTCTTTTGAAACATAACTCATAAAAACAAACTCCTCGTAACCTGCTAACGCTCAAACACTTGAACGAAGACTCGTTACGCAAAAACACAAAAACACCAAAACTACACAAGTCATTTCTACACCACAAAGGTGATCAAAATGAACTTTCCCAAATTCCAAACTTTCCAAATCATAATAAAACCACTTACGCAAAGGGATTTAGTGCTAAAACTCACCTATATCACACTTATATCACTTCAAACACCTAGGAAACACCAAACAAATGTCAACCGAGTCAAGACTATCAGTCAAACTGACCTGCCAAAAACCACGGTTGTTACATCATCCCCCACTTAGGGAAATCGCGTCCAGAGATTTCTACTACAATAGTCACCACTCACAACAGCAAAAGGAAATTTATGGGTCTTTAAGCGGAATAATACCACACCATAAAATCACAGAGAAAGAATCCAAAAAATGTGAACCGACTAAATACTCGAATTCACACAATAGAAAACATTCCGTCACTCCAACGATACACGCAAATAGATACACTCCCCGATCAATAACACCAATGATCAAAATGACTTCTCACAGGTAAGTAAGATACCCTCGAACCAAAAGAAAATCCAAATGGTAACCGCAGGAAACAACACATATAATGGATACACACAAAACAAACATTAATTACATCTGATCCTCACGTTTCCAAGTAAACTTAGGACCACGCTTAGAATCCCACCATACCTTTACCAACGCTATCTCACCACACTTCAAACTCTTAACATCTTGATTCCATAATCTCAATAGGTTTCTCGACAAAACTAAGAGTCTTGTCAACCTTACATTCATCTAATGGCACATGAAGACTAGCATCCGCCAACCACTTCTTTCCATTAGATACGTGAAACGTATCATGCACTCTACTACACTCCTCAGGCAAACTCAACCGATATGTCTCAAATCAAATCCTTTCCGTAGATCTCAAATGGTCCTACGTATCTCAGTGCTAGCTTGCCTTTCTTACCGAAACGCACAACACCTTTCCAAGGAGATACTTTTATCCTCATAATATCACTAACACCAAACTCTAAGGGCTTACGGCAATAATCCGCATAACTCTTTTGGCGATCTCTTGCTGCCTTAAATCTCTCTATTAAATCTGAAAACCTTATTCGTAGTCTCTCGTTCTAGTTTAGGACCAATTAGTTGACTTGTTCCAACCTTTGCCCACAGAACAGGTGACCTACATTACCTTCCATACAACTTTTCACACGACACATACTCAATACTAGAATTATAATTTTTGACATAGGAGGACTCAGCTAAGGGTAAATGTATACCCCGGCTTCCCCCAAAATCAAACACACCCATGCTCTCAGCTCACCCTCCAACGCCTGATTTGTACGCTCACTTAGTTCACTCATTAGAGAATGATAAGTCGCACTCATCTACATACGCGTTCTCAAGACTCCATAACACGTTTACCACTATCGTGAAGTAAGTATTTCATCATGTTTCTTGCGACACCCCATGGTTCATTACCAACTCACCGAGAAAAAAGTCTCGCTTACTCCTCCATACATCTCTTGCAAAGGCAATGATATGTCTTATCCATTCTCGGATGTATCAAATACCTTGCATGACTGCTGTCCTTACGCTTCCTCTCAATAGAACCAATAGATGGTCCCCAAAGTACATTCCTCCATCTTCGTTCCTTTCCATTTACTGGTCTAAACCAAGTAATCATTCTTCTTACATGTTCTCATCATTGAACCACTCTCTCTAGGCTATCAACATCATCCCCGTAACTCCGAACTGAATTATCATAATCATTGCTGACCAACATCTAAGTTTCACTCGTTCACTCCCGCTCAGTGTTCTTACCACGATGTTCACCCTTCTTTGACGGTGGCGAATCAGAAAATCGTAGTCACTGAGAAATTCCACACCCAACTTCTCTTCAACATATATTAACCTCTTGTCAAATATATGCTAAAAATTCTTATGATCCGTGTAGATAACACTTCCTGCTCCATACAAATCTCATCTCCTTGGTGGCTAGATCGGGAATACTCTCCTAGGGTTCGAGGCCTAAGAGGTTGGTTAGCTAATGGTGGGTTGATGGGTTCAAAGATGTTACCACCTTCCATGATGTCGGATGGTAAAGAGTTACGAACAAAAACACGAAGAAATAGATAGACAAAAGAAAACCTAAAAATAAAAATAAAATCTCACTAGAAAGGAATCTAGCAAGTAGACCTAATAAAAAGAAATCCTAACCTAGACAATAACTATTCCCCGGGCTGCGGCGCCAAAAACTTGATGCGTAGGAATTGCACCAGGCTTTACCTCTCGAGGGATCTCGAGAAGCTTACAACCGCCACCAGGCAGTGTACCTGATCGTTGTAGTATAGTATAGTGACAAGTACCGGGGGATTGATCGTTCAACTCAGGAATAGTGTCGCTAGGTTTAGAAAGCCTAAATACTAGGTCTAGAGGTGAGGGATGATTCTTTTTGTATTTTTATATTTTATGGAAAGCAAGTAAAATCTCGGGTTTTAGAGGAGTGGGCGGAATTAGTTGCTAGTCAACTAACCCAATAACTAAAGATGCAATCAAAATAAAATGACAAAAATAAAAATAAAACTAATTTAACTCGTGGTGTGAACAATAGATGGGAGAATTGTGTTTACTTAGATTTCACTACTCCCTAGATATCTTTTACAGGTTAATTGTTTGTTACAGTTGCGTGGATGACGGGTTATATTCCTTAATACCAGTCGTGGGGTGGCGTACGTACTTCCCCAACTCTATAAACTCCTACTTCACTCCTATGTCGAGCCTGCAAGAAGCTCCTAACATGGGATCACTAGAATTCGCTCATACATTAAATACAACCATAAAAACCTTAGTACGCATTGGTTCATGTTTCTTAAGACGTTCAAGCAAGTTACACAATGGAGATCTGCCAGTTTTCTTAAGCCTAACATCGAAATCATTCATCCATTACAACTATAAACAAGCAATCAACCTATAATCAACATCTAGGTTTCATTACATCTAAGCAAACATACAAAAGATCTAGCCTAGCATGTTAAAATTAAGACAAGTGTAAGATATATTCAAAAAACACATAGACATATTGAATGAATTGAAAGGATACTTATCTCAATTGAACATGAAGGGTTTCAAAGGGTGAAAACCCTTGAAAATACTGTAAAAGTCGTGTTAGGGTTTATTAAGTTCGACCCTAAAATTCTCCTCCCTTTTGAATGAAAATTACAAAGACTATATATAGATTTACTAAGGTGACAGCGTCAAGAAGAAACTTCTGACGCCGTCAACCCGCCGCCAAAAATATAATCGGATTGCCTAGATCCAGATCTGACGCCGTCATGTGTATTGCTGCTCTGGGCCATCACCACTTTTACTCTTGACGGCCTTGCCTTGACTCCGTCACGTTTTCTCTGGGCCGTCACCAAAATTGCTCTTGACGCCGTCATCAAAATCTTCTTGACGCCGTCATGTACTGTTCCCAGCAAGGAAAATTAAGACTTTGCCGTTTTCTTCACTTTTATGCTCCAAAAACGTCCAAAATGCTTCCTTTTCCTGAATTCACTCCCAAAGTACCTAAAATCACAAAAGGAACGATTTAGGGCAATATTTGATCAAAGAACTTGGAGATGAGATTTGTATGAAGCAAGAAGTGTTATATACACGGATCATAAGAATCTTTAGCATATATTTGACAAGAGGTTAATATATGTTGAAGAGAAGTTGTGTGTGGAATTTCTCAGTGACTACGATTTTCTGATTCGCCACCGTCAAGGAAGGGCGAACATCGTGGTAAGAGCGCTGAGCGGGAGTGAACGAGTGAAACTTTGATGTTGGTGAGCAATGATTATGATAATTCAGTTCGGAGTTACGGGGATGATGTTGACAGCCAAGAAAGAGTGGTTCAAGGATGAGAACATGTAAGAAGAATGATTACTTGGTTTAGACCAGTAAATGGAAAGGAACAAAGATGGAGGAATGTACTTTGGGGACCATCTATTGGTTCTATTGAGAGGAAGCGTAAGGACAACAGTCATGCAAGGTATTTGATACATCCGAGAATGGATAAGACATATCATTACCTTTGCAAGAGATGTATGGAGTAGTAGGCGAGACTTTTCGCTCGGTGAGATGGTAATGAACCATGGGGTATCGCAAAAAACATGATGAAATACTTACTTCGCGATAGTGGTAAACGTATTATGGAGTCTTGAGAACGCGTATGTAGATGAGTGCAACTTATCATTCTCTAATGAGTGAACTAAGTGAGCGTACAAATCAGGCGTTGGATGGTGAGCTGAGAGCATGGGTGTGTTTGATTTTGGGGGAAGCCGGGGTATACATTTACCCTTAGCTGAGTCCTCCTATGTCAACAATTATAATTCTAGTATTGAGTATGTGTCATGTGAAAAGTTGTATGGAAGGTAATGTAGGTCACCTGTTCTGTGGGCAAAGGTTGGAACAAGTAAACTAATTGGTCCTGAACTAGAACGAGAGACTACGAATAAGGTTTTCAGATTTAAGAGAGAGATTTAAGGCAGCAAGAGATCGCCAAAAGAGTTATGCGGATTATTTCCGTAAGCCCTTAGAGTTTGGTGTTGGTGATATTGTGAGGATAAAAGTATCTCCTTGGAAGGGTGTTGTGCATTTCGGTAAGAAAGGCAAGCTAGCACCGAGATATGTAGGACCATTTGAGATCTATGGAAAGGATTTGATTTGAGACATATCGGTTGAGTTTGCCTGAGGAGTGTAGTAGAGTGCATGACACGTTTCACGTATCTAATGGAAAGAAGTGGTTGGCGGATGCTAGTCTGCATGTGCCATTAGATGAATGTAAGGTTGACAAGACTCTTCGTTTTTTCGAGAAACCTGTTGAGATTATGGAATCGAGATGTTAAGATTTTGAAGTGTGGTGAGATAGCGTTGGTAAAGGTATGGTGGGATTCTAAGCGTGGTCCTGAGTTTACTTGGGAACGTGAGGATCAGATGTAATTAATGTTTGTTTTGTGTGTATCCATTATATGTGGTGTTTCCTACGGTTACCATTTGGATTTTCTTTTGGTTCGAGGGTATCGTACTTACCTGTGAGAAGTCGTTTTGATCATTGGTGTTATTGATCGGGGAGTGTATCTATTTGCGTGTATCGTTGGAATGACGGAATGTTTTCTATCGTGTGAATTCGAGTATTTAGTCAGTTCACATTTTTGCGATTCTTTCTATGTGATTTTATGGTGTGGTATTATTCCGCTTAAAGATCAATAAATTTCCTTTTGCTGTTGTGAGTGGTGACTATAGTATTAGAAATCTCGGGACGCGATTTCCCTAAGTGGGGGATGATGTAACAACCGTGATTTTGGCAGGTCAGTTTGACTGATAGTCTTGACTCGGTTGACGTTTGTTTGGTGTGTCCTAGGTGTTTGAAGTGATATAAGTGTGATATAGGTGAGTTTTAGCACTAAATCCCTTTGCGTAAGTGGTTTTATTATGATTTGGAAAGTTTGGAATTTGAGAAAGTTCATTTTGATCACCTTTGTGGTGTAGAAATGACTTGTGTAGTTTTGGTGTTTTTGTGTTTTTGCGTAACGAGTCTTCGTTCAAGTGTTTGAGAGTTAGCGAGTTACGAGGAGTTTGTTCTTACGAGTTATGTTTCAAAAGAGTGTGAATTATATTTTTGGAAACTTTGTTTTGGAAATGATAATTTTTCCGGTTGTCGTAAAAGTTGAGGTTTATCGAGTAAGACGCTGAGATTAGCTACGGGTATTTATAAAATATGAAAAGTATGAGTTTTTGAGTGTAATAAATAAATATAAAACAAAATAAAAATATATGTATGTATATGGTAAAAAAAATCGGCTATAAGGGATAAGGGGGAAAAAGGAAACCCAATTTGAGTCCAAATATGACTCTTAGGCCCAAGGAATTCTAATCTAACCCAAACAAGCCCAACCCCTACCCATATAAGCTATACCAACGACCACAAAGCCAAATTTCTGCAAAATTTGAGTCGATCACAAAGGCAAGAGGAGAGGGGGAAAATTAGGGTTTATAGTTTTGAAGCTAAAAATCAAGAACCAATGTAAAATCTTTAAACCCTATGTTCAATTGTTTGATTAATTAATCTAATTCATGTAATATTAATTATGATGGATCTAGGGTTTGTAAACTTCTGTAAATTAATTAATTAAAACATGTTGGGATCAATTAATGATAATATTATGATGATTGGTGAAGAGAATTGAGCGTAAAACATGCTAGTTATTTACACTCACATCTCTACAGCCATAATTTTCTGTCCAAACCCTAACTCAATAACTAGCATGTTTTACGCTCAATTCTCTTCACCAATCATCATAATATTATCATTAATTGATCCCAACATGTTTTAATTAATTAATTTACGGAAGTTTACAAATCCTAGATCTATCATAATTAATATTACATGAATTAGATTAATTAATCAAACAATTGAACATAGGGTTTAAATATTTTATCTTGGTTCTTGATTTTTAGCTTCAAAACTATAAACCCTAATTTTTCCCCTCTCCTCTTGCCCTTGTGATCGACTCAAATTTGCAGAAATTTGGCTTTAGGGTCGTTGGTATAGCTTATATGGGTAGGGGTTGGGCTTGTTTGGGTTAGATTAGAATTCCTTGGGCCTAAGAGTCATATTTGGACTCAAATTGGGTTTCCTTTTTCCCCCTTATCCCTTATAGCCGATTTTTTTTACCATATACATACATATATTTTTATTTTGTTTTATATTTATTTATTACACTCAAAAACTCATACTTTTCATATTTTATAAATACCCGTAGCTAATCTCAGCGTCTTACTCGATAAACCTCAAATTTTACGACAACCGGAAAAATTATCATTTCCAAAACAAAGTTTCCAAAAATAGAATTCACACTCTTTTGAAACATAACTCGTAAGAACAAACTCCTCGTAACTCGCTAACTCTCAAACACTTGAACGAAGACTCGTTACGCAAAAATACAAAAACACCAAAACTACACAAGTCATTTCTACACCACAAAGGTGATCAAAATGAACTTTCTCAAATTCCAAACTTTCCAAATCATAATAAAACCACTTACGCAAAGGGATTTAGTGCTAAAACTCACCTATATCACACTTATATCACTTCAAACACCTAGGACACACCAAACAAACGTCAACCGAGTCAAGACTATCAGTCAAACTGACCTGCCAAAATCACGGTTGTTACATCATCCCCCACTTAGGGAAATCGCGTCCCGAGATTTATAATACTATAGTCACCACTCACAACAGCAAAAGGAAATTTATTGATCTTTAAGCGGAATAATACCACACCATAAAATCACAGAGAAAGAATCTCAAAAATGTGAACTGACTAAATACTCGAATTCACACGATAGAAAACATTCCGTCATTCCAACGATACACGCAAATAGATACACTCCCCGATCAATAACACCAATGATCAAAACGAATTCTCACAGGTAAGTACGATACCCTCGAACCAAAAGAAAATCCAAATGGTAACCATAGGAAACACCACATATAATGGATACACACAAAACAAACATTAATTACATCTGATCCTCACGTTCCCAAGTAAACTCAGGACCACGCTTAGAATCCCACCATACCTTTACCAACGCTATCTCACCACACTTCAAAATCTTAACATCTCGATTCCATAATCTCAACAGGTTTCTCGAAAAAACGAAGAGTCTTGTCAACCTTACATTCATCTAATGGCACATGCAGACTAGCATCCGTCAACCACTTCTTTCCATTAGATACGTGAAACGTATCATGCACTCTACTACACTCCTCAGGCAAACTCAACCGATATGTCTCAAATCAAATCCTTTCCATAGATCTCAAATGGTCCTACATATCTCGGTGCTAGCTTGCCTTTCTTACCGAAATGCAAAACACCCTTCCAAGGAGATACTTTTATCCTCATAATATCACTAACACCTAACTCTAAGGGCTTACGGCAATAATCCGCATAACTCTTTTGGCGATCTCTTGCTGCCTTAAATCTCTCTCTTAAATCTGAAAACCTTATTCGTAGTCTCTCGTTCTAGTTCAGGACCAATTAGTTGACTTGTTCCAACCTTTGCCCACAGAACAGGTGACCTACATTACCTTCCATACAACTTTTCACATGACACATACTCAATACTAGAATTATAATTGTTGACATAGGAGGACTCAGCTAAGGGTAAATGTATACCCCGGCTTCCCCCAAAATCAAACACACCCATGCTCTCAGCTCACCATCCAACGACTGATTTGTACGCTCACTTAGTTCACTCATTAGAGAATGATAAGTTGCACTCATCTACATACGCGTTCTCAATACTCCATAACACGTTTACCACTATCGCGAAGTAAGTATTTCATCATGTTTTTTGCGATACCCCATGGTTCATTACCATCTCACCGAGCGAAAAGTCTCGCCTACTACTCCATACATCTCTTGCAAAGGTAATGATATGTCTTATCCATTCTCGGATGTATCAAATACCTTGCATGACTGCTGTCCTTACGCTTCCTCTCAATAGAACCAATAGATGGTCCCCAAAGTACATTCCTCCATCTTTGTTCCTTTCCATTTACTGGTCTAAACCAAGTAATCATTCTTCTTACATGTTCTCATCCTTGAACCACTCTTTCTTGGCTGTCAACATCATCCCCGTAACTCCGAACTGAATTATCATAATCATTGCTCACCAACATCAAAGTTTCACTCGTTCACTCCCGCTCAGCGCTCTTACCACGATGTTCGCCCTTCCTTGACGGTGGCGAATCAGAAAATCGTAGTCACTGAGAAATTCCACACACAACTTCTCTTCAACATATATTAACCTCTTGTCAAATATATGCTAAAGATTCTTATGATCCGTGTATATAACACTTCTTGCTTCATACAAATCTCATCTCCAAGTTCTTTGATCAAATATTGCCCTAAATCGTTCCTTTTGTGATTTTAGGTACTTTGGGAGTGAATTCAGGAAAAGGAAGCATTTTGGACGTTTTTGGAGCATAAAAGTGAAGAAAACGGCAAAGTCTTAATTTTCCTTGCTGGGAACAGTACATGATGGTGTCAAGAAGATTTTGATGACGGCGTCAAGAGCAATTTTGGTGACGGCCCAGAGAAAACGTGACGGAGTCAAGGCAAGGCCGTCAAGAGTAAAAGTGGTGATGGCCCAGAGCAGCAATACACATGACGGCGTCAGATCTGGATCTAGGCAATCCGATTATATTTTTGACGGCGGGTTGACGGCGTCAGAAGTTTCTTCTTGACGTCGTCACCTTAGTAAATCTATATATAGTGTTTGTAATTTTCATTCAAAAGGGAGGAGAATTTTAGGGTCGAACTTAATAAACCCTAACACGACTTTTACAGTATTTTCAAGGGTTTTCACCCTTTGAAACCCTTCATGTTCAATTGAGATAAGTATCCTTTCAATTCATTCAATATGTCTATGTGTTTTTTGAATATATCTTACACTTGTCTTAATTTTAACATGCTAGGCTAGATCTTTTGTATGTTTGCTTAGATGTAATGAAACCTAGATGTTGATTATAGGTTGATTGCTTGTTTATAGTTGTAATGGATGAATGATTTCGATGTTAGGCTTAAGAAAACTGGCAGATCTCCATTGTGTAACTTGCTTGAACGTCTTAAGAAACATGAACCAATGCGTACTAAGGTTTTTATGGTTGTATTTAATGTATGAGCGAATTCTAGTGATCCCATGTTAGGAGCTTCTTGCAGGCTCGACATAGGAGTGAAGTAGGAGTTTATAGAGTTGGGGAAGTACGTACGCCACCCCACGACTGGTATTAAGGAATATAACCCGTCATCCACGCAACTATAACAAACAATTAACCTGTAAAAGATATCTAGGGAGTAGTGAAATCTAAGTAAACACACTATAGAAGCGGCCATCAACGCCGAGGAATCTTGGGCAATTATTGACGAACTTGCCGCCGATAATCAAGAATTATGGGAGTTTAATCACACTATAGAAGCGGCCATCAACGCAATCTCGACACCTGGAGGGACTACTGAAATCTCCGATGAACTCCTTTGTAAACTTGAGGCAAAAGTCGACTATTTCGAGGAAAGACAAAAGAGACCTTTAAGCCCTAGACGGGCTGCTGTCAATTCTGTCTCGAAAATGGCTTCAACGTCGTTATCGGAATCACCTTCTAGAGAGAATGTTGCAACCTTTCAAAATTATGCCCCACCTTATTCTCCTTCTGAAAAACTTGGCCCAGAATTTGAAGCTCGAATGAGAGAATATATGGCAACCCATTCTGAGCAGCTTGCTAGATTCGAAGAAGCAGTCTATAAACAAAAGGAGGAGATGCAATAGAAAATGAAGGAGATGATGAACCTAGTGGAGGAGTATGCAAACCAGAAAACCCCTGAAAGGATGTTACTGAGGAAGGAAAGCGCCACCCCCAATACCCAGTTTGTTAACTCCATCACAATTGTCCACACGGATGATGAGGAAGTAGAAACCCCTGGTGAACAAACCACAGAAGAACCGCCAAAATCCCAATCCTTAAGTTACTACTTGAAACATGATATAAACGAAAACACCATAACAAACTGGATAAAGGGTGACGGGCGTAACCAATCCTCCAAACAGGGTTCAGAGAAGGAGGAAGAGGAAAAAGGTGAGTATGATACATTACCTGGGGGACCGGTATTTGAGAAACTACTGGTACAGAAAGTGGCTACTAAGCAGATGGCGTGTGGGAACTTTGAGATACCAGCCAGCATCGGGAATTTGAAATGTCTAAACACTTTCGCCGACCAAGGATCAGAAGTAAATCTTATGCCCCTAACTATCTACACCAAACTAACGTAAAAAATGCCAGCCACCAATCGTGTTAGGCTATCCTTCGCTGGACACTCTTACGTGTACCCCCTGGGAATCGCAGAAGATGTGCTGGTCAATGTCGCAGGATTCATGTATCCCGTTGATTTCATGATCATAGATGATAAAGGAGGTGGATGCATGCCAATAATCCTTGGGGCACCATTCCTTACTACCGCAAGAGCTGTTATTAGGTATGAAAATAGGAAGATTGAGCTTAAATCAGGAAAAAGAAAGATTAGCTTTCCCATGACCCCGCGACCTGCACAAGAAAGTTTGATGAGGAGAAGGCTCAAAAACAACATTGACACATCGCCTATTCGTGTCTAGGAGAAGATACTTGCATGGGAGGCAAGAATTAAAAGTTACAAAGAAGCTAAACATGAAGGAAGCAAAAGCAAAAGCAAAATCAAAAGCAAAAATAACGAAGTTCATGTCGCGTTTGAACATAGTCAACCAACGAGGAATCATGTACCATTCGCAAAAGGGGACCTAGTACTCTTAAGACACTTGGAGGTAACGATACCTCCCGATAAACCGAGTCCCTGGTGGTATGGGCCTTTCACAATTGAGGGCATAAGCCAAGATGGGATAGCTAACTTGAGAAGTAAAGGAGGAGGAGAGGTGACTGCGAGTATTGATCGATTGAAACACCACCACCACGATAGTAATGATCGCAATTATATGGGGTACATCATCTTGAGAGATGAGGTCACGTAGTAACCCATGACCTTGAGTCTAGCTACAAGACTCGTAAATAAAGAAAAGCGCTTCTTGGGAGGCAACCCATGCTTTGTGTGATTTTTATTTTGTTTGATTGTTATTTGTTTCCGTATGCATGCTTTATTTTTATTGTTGGTAGATCATGTTTCAAAAAATAAAATGGTGAAAATACTTTATTTTGTCGTTTGGCTTTGTCTTAACTTCATCCAAAGGTATTTCGCAAAAGATAAGTGTAAGGGGAAACCCCAAATATGTTTTTAAGAAACAAAACCGATCATGATTCTCCACAATATTAAATGGACATGTATATTCATATTTGTTAGAGTCAAATGCTTGTTAACTCCTAAAGGTTTAATAAGACATTAGATTCTCATTCATCAATAACTCGACTTCCTGCTTCTCACATGGAAGGGTCTGGTCCGGAAGAAGAGGAAAAGGAGTTCACCTCAAATCAAGGCAATGCGCACTCAATCCATCTATCCTATCTGATTGAGAAAGTCTTTAGGTTCCAGAGTTCCGACCTATAAAGGAGTGAAACCGCTTCCAAAGACTCAGCGATAGGGTAGGGCGTAGTGACTACTCAGATGAAAGCTTCGGAGGAAGCATGGTGTTAAACGAGGTCGGTGAAGCATACCTTCCATCCAGTGCTATGTTTGCAAGAGAAGGTGTGATCGTAGGAGATCAACCTGTTGCCGGTGGTTTGAGACATAATCGCTGCTAGGGGAATAAAAGGGTTGGTCCTATCCGCTTTTAGAGTGATCGCAGACTTAAGTAGGTCCCTGAGAGTCCTCGCATCACAGCCTGCTCTTATACAATTCCAAAGCATTCTTTTCATAGGCTTACTAACTACTGGATATAAGTATAGGGTATACTGGTTCTAAGGCTACCTTTTCTTTTTCTTACTCGCTGACAACCTTGCTTACTTTGAACTTTTTCTTAAGCTTGGCAGACTAGCTCCTAACTTCCTTGATAGAGCGATGAGCTTACTTAAATAAAGTGCTATCCTCAGTAATTACTTAAAAGAGAACCTTGCACCAGAACGAGGCTTACTCAGACTCTTACTTCGGGATAGCTGCTTTAGAACCTAACCTTATTTTTACTTCTAGGGTTTGCTGGTTCTAAAACATGTCTCCCTTTTTTTTGAGGAAGTAAGGAAGTGGATAAACCTTATAACCCTATAGGAGTAGGAGCCAGCTAATCCCTCTATCAGTCTAACCCCGCGAGCAAGGCGAAGAGTGCCCTAGGGTCCGTCCCGGGATGCTCACTACGACCTGCTGATACTCCCCCGCAGTAGGAGCGGACTGAGTCGGTACTCGTCTACGAGAGGTGTCATAATGATGTTTTGCAGGATTTTCCAGAAAGTAAGACAAAGTTTTTCCAGAAATTTTTCGGAAACTTAACGTAAGAATTTCTGCAGGTGACTTCTGAAGGCATCAGGAAGATATTCCTGACGGCGTCACGTGTAAAAATCTGAAAATTTTGCTAGTTTTGTTTTTCTAACGGAGTCTTAAAGTTTTTGTTAAATCTTTAGTTTTATAAACTCCAGGAAGTCTGCAAACATTCATTCCACAAGCATTATATCTTACTTTGTTTTCTAGGATTCGTTAGTATATATAGATTGCCGCCGATTTTACGCGAGGTTGCCTTGTTTGTTTTCTCAGGTTTAACAGGTTATGTATGACAAGAAGATGATTTATATTCTGGAAGGGAATCTTTGATGGTTCATTTTCTTGGAGGAAGATCTAACCTTGTTACCAAACTATCCGTACCGAGCGAATCAGGGGAGTATTTGATTTCATTCTTTTACCTATTTCACTTTTACAATCTTTAATTGAACATTGGGACAATGTTCATCCTAAGTGTAAGGGGAGGGTAAATGATGATACCTTATAGTATAAACTTTCACTTGAATTTGTTTGTTTGATGGTAGGTGTGTAATAAAACTAAGAGAAATACTTGTTAGTGTAATTTTAGCGCCAAATTTAAAATTTTTTACAACATTTAAGAGTGAAACTTTAGCCATAGCAAGCGTCTCATTGATAGGAGATTGTATGACTAGCACAAAACCGTACCATTCAGAAAAATTTTCCACCCAAATATGTGAGGTTCGCCTTTAGATTTGATAGGAAAAGCATTTATTATTAGTGATTATGAGTGTACCGGTAGCATTTAGATTCTAGAACTTGCGTTAGTGATGCATCCCGAGACCGCTAGTGAGACTACATTCGTATAGTAGGATTTACTACGTGATAAGAGGCATTAGGATCACCCTTGTGTTAAACCCGTATCATAATTACTTGACCATTTAAGTCATATTACTTGGCTAGTTAAGTCAATTAATTTTTCCCACACCCTTAGCGTTGTACTCATTTTTAGTATACGAAACCCCTAGTACACCCCTCCGAGCCTATCTTTTCATTTCTAACTTTAAGCATCTTACTTAAAGGAAGAATTTGTTACACCCCACTTAAATGTATAACCAAATCGTCTTAGCCTTCCGTGTATGCACTCATCTTTAGTGCATTATTGTTATTTGTTTAAACCCTTAGTTAATTATCTAATTGATTACATGGTTGCTAAGTCGAGTCATATCCTTGTACATATTGTTTTGGGACGATTGGGACTCATGGGTAAAAGTACTTATGTTATGGAGTAATGGGGAAGAACATCATATATTACCCTCATATGTGCGTTAATCTTAAAAGTACTCCAAGTGTTTTGATTATCTTAATTCGAGTCATTAGATTAGTTTATTGTAAAGTATGTAAAAATTCAAGTGTAAGGGGAATGTTCATTGCCTATGATGTATTATTTTTGATGGTAGGGTAAGAGTGTATGCAAAAAAAAAAAAAAAATGAAAAAAAAAAATAAAGGAAAAAAAAAGGAAAAAATTAAGAAAAAGAAAAAGAAAATAGAAAAAGAGAAAAGAAAAAAACATTCGGACTACCATCCCGTTTCATTCTATGTTTATTTTATGTTTTTGTTATTTTTCATTTATTAGCTTAAGTCGAGTCTAGTCTTGGCTTAGCAACGCCATATTGTACATGTAATTGACTAAGATTATTAACTCGCCACCAGTAAAGATTGCCTATATCCAACAAAACCGTGTATTCCATAACCCTACACCTAACGCTACAACCCTTTTAAAAGACCTCTTTGATAGTTTATCCTAGGTGCTTACGCCATGTGGTGGAGGTTTGATCCTTTCCCAAGCCTATGGTAATCTATTTTGCTATGACAGGTAGTGAGAGATATTTTCCATTTCCATATTGTGATATATACTTTATTACACCCGAGAGATGTGAGTATCTAAACACTATTTGTGAGGTGCTAGTGTATGATCTCCGTGCTTGTCTTTGGTCTTTAGTGGAATGATTATTTGTTGTAATTACTTTTATATTAGTGTTAAATGACCCCTAAATAGTATTTTGATTAGAATAAAAGCGCATTTGCTTGAGGACAAGCAAATCTCAAGTGTAAGGGTATATGATGAGGCGAAAAATGGTCCATTTTTAGGGGGTCATTTAAGCTGGGATTCGAATTTATTTGATCAAATATTTCCCTAAATCGTTCTTTTTGTGATTTTAGGTACTTTGGGAGTGAATTCTGGAAAATGAAGCATTTTGGACGTTTTTGGAGCATAAAAGTGAAGAAAACGACAAAGTCTTAATTTTCCTTGCTGGGAACAGTACCTGACGGCGTCAAGAAGATTTTGATGACGGCGTCAAGAGCAATTTTGGTGACGGCCCAGAGAAAACGTGACAGCGTCAAGGCAAGGCCGTCAAGAGTAAAAGTGGTGACGACCCAGAGCAGCAATACACATGACGGCGTCAGATCTGGATCTAAGCAATCCAATTATATTTTTGGCGGCGGGTTGACGGCGTCAGAAGTTTCTTCTTGACGCCGTCACCTTAGTAAATCTATATATAGTCTTTGTAATTTTCATTCAAAAGGGAGGAGAATTTTAGGGTCGAACTTAATAAACCCTAACACGACTTTTACAGTATTTTCAAGGGTTTTCACCATTTGAAACCCTTCATGTTCAATTGAGATAAGTATCCTTTCAATTCATTCAATATGTCTATGTGTTTTTTGAATATATCTTACACCTGTTTTAATTTTAACATGCTAGGCTAGATCTTTTGTGTGTTTGCTTAGATGTAATGAAACCTAGATTTTGATTATAGGTTGATTGCTTGTTTATAGTTGCAATGGATGAATGATTTCGATGTTAGGCTTAAGAAAACTGGCAGATCTCCATTGTGTAACTTGCTTGAACGTCTTAAGAAACATGAACCAATGCATACTAAGGTTTTTATGGTTGTATTTAATTCATGAGCAAATTCTAGTGATCCCATGTTAGGAGCTTCTTGCAGGCTCGACATAGGAGTGAAGTAGGAGTTTATAGAGTTGGGGAAGTACGTACGCCACCCCACGACTGATATTAAGGAATATAACCCGTCATCCACGCAACTGTAACAAACAATTAACCTGTAAAAGATATCTAGGGAGTAGTGAAATCCAAGTAAACACAATTCTCCCATCTATTGTTCACACCACTAGTTAAATTAGTTTTATTTTTATTTTTGTCATTTTATTTTGATTGCATCTTTAGTTATTGGATTAGTTGACTAGCAACTAATTCCGCCCACTCCTCTAAAACCCGAGATTTTACTTGCTTTCCATAAAATATAAAAATACAAAAAGAATAATCCCTCACCTCTAGACCTAGTATTTAGGCTTTCTAATCCTAGCGACACTATTCCTGAGTTGAACGATCAATCCCCCGGTACTTGTCACTATACTAAACTACAATGATCAGGTACACTGCCTGGTGGGGGTTGTAAGCTTCTCGAGATCCCTCGAGAGGTAAAGCCTGGTGCAATTCCCACGCATCAGTATCACACAGTTCCGCTTATGGATCTTCCACCTCCGCAATGCCTACGCAATCCATAGAAATATAGAAATGAATCGCCAATAGTACCTGCCATTCCTAAGGACAATCGTCTCTCAGATGGTGTCTTAGGTACTCTTCACCACTTTTATCTTACTAATGTCCATGAACACTCGCTATCGTTGACCACCTTCCTGAAGAACGTACATCTTAAAGCTACACCTCTCACTTGAACAACTTGGCAAACACCCTCTTCTTCTTCAACGAACAAATTGATAATCAAAACGACAATCTATCCTAAGTAAACGACGTGAACCATGAAACCGGACGAACTAAAACGTATATCAACGAACTCAAAAGGGGTACGAATTACCAACTAGGGAAGTAACGAACATCAAAATCAAAGTTAGAAAAACACAATGGGAAATTTTCCCCCAATAAAAATAGACTCGGATCAAATGTTCATGATAACCCATACAAAGAAAATATAAAATATACGTACCCATAAAACATCCACAAACGTACCTCAATGAAAGAAACACTCGATGAACAAAATACATAACAAGTTTGGCAAATGAGAACCATAGACAGTTCTTATTCCCTTACTCGACCTTCCCAAAAACAACTGAACACCGTTTTTCACAAGACATATCTTAAACTTATACATTTTTTTATAAAATATATATAAACCATTTTATGTAAGACATCAACATAACCATTTTCTATCACACTTCATTTCCCATAAAAATATTAGTTTCCATCAAACGACCTTGAAATACCCAAAACGAATTTGTAAAATGCCATAAAGACTCTAACACAACCTCTTAATCGAGCGCGAAAGACATTGAAGAATTCCGTAATCAAAATAATCCTCAAACGAACTCATACCAGTGAACACTCACGCAAATACATTGCAAACCAATCGAAGAACGCAAAGACTCATTCGTACAACAATCAAACCAAAATCATAGAAAAACACCGATACTAACAGGTCACAAAACATGTCACGAAATTCAATTGGTGTGTGTAAATGAGGGATTAAATATCCACACCAACTCGTCACGAACCAACAATACTTGAAGAATAGTATAACATTCATTCGCGGAATGAATGCATGGAATAACCAAAGAAACGAACCAGTATCCAACAAAACGAATTTGATTACCCAACTCCTATCATGACATCAAAGAGAAAGAATATGGCATATGTACCATCATGGTACGAATAGGAATGCCAACCCAAGAATTAGGTATACAAACGGAGCGTCTAGCAAACGAATCAACTTAAATACCACAACATAAGTACCCATCGATAATTGAGGTATCAACATATGATAGGTAGGATGTAATCTTACCACCTACACACCCCAACGTATAACGACTGCCAAAACGGTTAAGAGAATACTTCTCTAACCATACAACCATCACCAACATGATATCACATACCATCTTCCACAACATATAACAATAAACATCAATCAATGCAATAATGGTCACAAGTCCACGTGTGTGATACTCTCATAATTATGTTCGCGACCATAGTTATAAGCCTATTCCACACGCATACTTACTTCCAAAACCACACATCTCAATGATAACACACATATACCACATAGTACCTAATACACCATGCAATCCATGCCATCATACTTGCAAGTCCACTTGTGTTGTGATGCATGTATAATTATGTTGGCCACCATAATTATCTATGCCCCCTTTCATAATTGTACTCTCTCCTATGACAACACATCATGCAAACAAACATGCAAACAAAAACAAAAGACGTCGCAAACAATCATCTCGCAAGGAACAATTCCAACGATCACATAAACTCTATAATCAAAATTACTTGGATAAGGTCGATCAAATATCCAAGAGTAATCACGCTCCAACATGGCTCCAGACGGCAAAAGACAATATACAAATTCCAAAACATAACACAAAACAAAAGACGTCGCATAATGGCTCAACTCCACTCTCGCACTTATCTCCCCACTCAGATCAATTCAACTTACTTCTCGCTGTGGACTCTAGATCCGAATCTACACCATTCCATCCTAACTCCCTTTCATCTTTACTCAACCACCCATTCATGTTTCCTACATGTTGAGGTAGTCGACAACATGCAAAACTATCTCTATTCTTTTCTTCCAATTCCACATGATTCACAAGCACATACAAATCATGAGGTTTAGACTAAACCACATCTCCTTCCTATGTGAAGTGAGGACACTACCAAGGGTATTTGGTAATGGCTCCATCTCCAGAAGTCACCGTGGTTCCAAACCTCTCCACTTCTTCTCCACCAACGTTTCCCATAAACGTCATCTCCTTGTCCGAACATAGATACATGCTATCGGGAACTCGGATTCTGCAGTTAATCCGTTTCATCCGACCGCTTCTCTCGCATCTGATAGCGATAACGGTAGTCCAACAAAGCATCTTACGCGCGGAAGATGATATAATAAAATCTATATATACAATACTACGTATAGGGGATAGAATAGACGTCCGAAACTCAATAAAACATCTCATAAATATAGGAAAATAGACATATAAAATACTATACTTACACATAGATCCTAAATGCAACTATATGAAGGACTCCTAAGTTATAGTCTAGGTTCAACCACCTAATTCTCTATAACCAAGGCTCTGATACCAATCTGTCACACCCCGCCACGGCGGAAACGCGCGGGTGTAACTTCATGGATATCATCACAACACATGGTGTCTATATAGAGAATAACTACATGCAATAAAAATGGCAAAGTATAGAAACAAAGTGTCATAACAATACCCGAAAGGAAACAACATGATAAACTCCAAACACATAGATAAACGACTTCCAATGCAACTAAGGTCTCGTCTAATCACTTCCTTCTATCATAGCCTTAGAATGCTCACCTGAAAATGATGCTTAAAATGTCAACATAACGTTGGTGAGATTCATAGGTTTAAGACTCATACATGCTAGGCAACCAAAATCACTGTGATTATAAAATATAGCTGGACAAATAACTACTGTTATCATATAAGCTACATGCATTCACAAGACAACATCACACATAAGGCAACCATCGGGCGGAACGTGCCCACCGATCCAAATTCACAACATACCGGGCCGGAACGTGACCCCCGCTCCAAAAAAATGGGTAAATTAATACCCTCCGATCGGACCACACAGAATAAAAAATGAGCAACAAGGTAAGCACCCTCCCAATTGGATCACACAGAATCACACATCATATCATTACCGTTCACATATAGCATAAATACGATAACATTGAAAGTCCGAGCTCTTTAACACACACACACACATAATCATAGTAATTCAAATCATTTAAGACAAGCATCATTCCCATCCCAAGTTTAAAACAAGTTAAAAAGTGGGACTATGAACTCACCTCAAGCCTTGCAGCTTCCACAACACAAATCACAAATCTAAACAACACAAATAAGTCCACGTTACACAAGGCCAAGCTAAAAGCTACAACCCATGTAATACTCATATGATGGATGTCTAAGACTCATATGACCCACCATGGATCTCCTAGACACCATACTAACCACCACCATAACCTAACACTCACTAAATCCCTTGCACTTTAAAAATCAGAAAACGCAGAATTTTTGGGTACATTCGCCCACATGAAATCACGACAATAAAGCTCAACAACTCAAACTCACACCAAAAATTTACCATGGTCTCTCATAAGCATAAAAGCTAATCCCAGAAGGCCATGGACCAATAACACACATAAGTACTCAAAAGAAAATCAAACTTGTCAACTACTCAAATTTGGATCTGAACGCACACCAAAATGTTTCAATTAACATAAAATACTTCCACAAGTTTTTATCGCGAATCCTTTTCGTGGTAGTCTAATATAACCTAATACTTAACTATTCCAGAAGGCCTAGTCAAAATACCACTTTTACAACCACAAAACACCCTCAAACTTTTACCCAAAATCTGTCCCGGTTTGACAGCTTTGACACCTTAACAAAGAAAAATTAAAAGACCAACTTCCCGACCTTGAAAGACTTTTTGGAAAGCTCTTTCATTAAACTTCAATTTAGACCTAAAATTTGTGACTTAACTCTTCACCATCTGTTATTTACACTCACATCTTTACAGCCATAATTTTCTGTCCAAACCCTAACTCAATAACTAGCATGTTTTACGCTCAATTCTCTTCACCAATCATCATAATATTATCATTAATTGATCCCAACATGTTTTAGTTAATTAATTTACAGAAGTTTACAAATCCTAGATCCATCATAATTAATATTACATGAATTAGATTAATTAATCAAACAATTGAACATAGGGTTTAAAGATTTTATCTTGGTTCTTGATTTTTAGCTTCAAAACTATAAACCCTAATTTTTCCCCTCTCCTCTTGCCCTTGTGATCGACTTAAATTTGCAGAAATTTGGCTTTAGGGTCGTTGGTATAGCTTATATGGGTAGGGGTTGGGCTTGTTTAGGTTAGATTAGGATTCCTTGGGCCTAAGAGCCATATTTGGACTCAAATTGGGTTTCCTTTTTCCCCCTTATCCCTTCTAGCCGATTTTTTTTACCATATACATACATATATTTTTATTTTATTTTTAAATTTATTTATTACACTCAAAACCTCATACTTTTCATATTTTATAGATACCCGTAGCTAATCACAGCGTCTTACGCGATAAACCTCAACTTTTACGACAACCGGAAAAATTATCATTTCCAAAACAAAGTTTTCAAAAATAGAATTCCACACTCTTTTGAAACATAACTCATAAAAACAAACTCCTCGTAACCCGCTAACGCTCAAACACTTGAACGAAGACTCGTTACGCAAAAACACAAAAACACCAAAACTACACAAGTCATTTCTACACCACAAAGGTGATCAAAATGAACTTTCCCAAAATCAAAACTTTCCAAATCATAATAAAACCACTTACGAAAAGGGATTTAGTGCTAAAACTCACATATATCACACTTATATCACTTCAAACACCTAGGACACACGAAACAAACGTTAACCGAGTCAAGACTATCAGTCAAACTGACTTGCCAAAACCGCGGTTGTTACATTTTATTTCGTATCGCATTTTTTTTACGTTATTTTTAATTGTGTGTAATATTTATTGTGTTATATCTTATTTTAATTATTAATGAAATGAATTTAGTTTATTTAATGAAATGAATAAAAAAAATAAAGTTGTAAGTGGTAGACCACTAATGAGTAAGTTGAGGTTAGTTGTTAGTGAGGGGGGGGAGGGGGGTTACCTAGTTGTGAAAAGGTTTTAAGATGATGTGGCGCCCGTGGGCCCAAATGAGTAACTCATGTTACTCACTTCACCCCCTGCTCTAAATGATAACGAACAAGGTTTGCTCACTAGCTTTTTCGTCTTCTAGCACCCGAATACATTTTGTCTTCTTTTGTTGGGAGAGCAAATGTAAGTGGCGGTTTGCTCGAAGTGTTAATTTTGGTAAAGTAATTTGAAAGTTTTTATTTTTGTCAAGGTTGCAAAAAAAACGCTAGGCGCTAGTCGGGTGGTCGACACCACCTAGCGCCTAGGCGGGGATTGAACTTTTCTATATAAGAAATTTAAAAATTATATGTATTTTGTATAAAATATGCATATTTTACATATTTTTAATAATTTTATTAATGTTTTTTATTATTTTTAATTATACATCTTTTGTATATGTTTCAAAATTTACACTTGTGTTATTTTAATTAAGTTTTGATATTTTATTAAGTCAACTAAATTATTTATTGGGCCTATTTTATAAGCTTTTTAATGGGCTATAAACCATATATATATATATATATATATATATATATATATATATATATATATATATATATATATATATATATATATATATATATATATATATTTTAGGGTTATATTAGGTTACACAATATCAATAACTCAGCCCTCACTTTTCTCTCATTACCCTCCTCTTCACCACCCCTTCTTCTCTCTGTCAAAAAAACAACCTCCTACTCAAATTAGAACAATATCAAGAAAATCGAAACCCAAAAATGTGTTCCATTTAGTGCTCATTTGAAGTAACAAGTCGTGGAGTGGTAACTTTTCTGAAAAGAGACGGGAATATGAGGAAGAAAAAAAAAAAAAACCTAGACCTGGAGTTAAATGAGTAGTGGCCGGCGTTGACCGACCCGCTACCTAGGCCGATTTGACCTGCCTAGGCGTTTTGTTGACCGCTTTTTGACAAAAACGCCTAATTTGGCCGATTTGCTACAAATCGGGGCGGTGGGTGATCGACTAGTGCCTAAGCCGCTTTTTACAACACTGATTTTTGTAATTGAGTGGGAGAAGTGTTTGTTTTGGTAATTTGTGACATCCGCATTTGCTTAAGCGTATGCATCTCGGTTTTTAACATTTATCATAAAACACACATGGAATTGTTTGGATGTCAAGAATTAAGATAAATATATTACCGCATGTAAGAGCATCACGTGTAGTGGTTCAAGCAAAACTGTCACTTCAAAGCCACATCAACTTTTTCCCTTTTCACACTTCTCTTTCACTCACACACTTAAAAGCACCGTCTTCATTAACTCAAGCCAAAAATCTACTTTTGAGACCCACTATACCCAATTAAAACACAAACTCATTATAAAACCCAATTAAAAACACACAAAAGATTCTTCATTTGGCGTGTGGTTTGGCGAGGGCTTTGGCGCAAGGGCAATATCAACTTGGTGAAGGTGACAAATGACTGCACCAAATGATCTAACTTCTTAAACGAAGTATTTAGCCACTTGAGACCGAAAATGATAACTGGGAGACTACTTGTTAGCGTGGTTTGCACATTTTTTTTTTTTTTTTGAACAAGTGTGGTTTGCACTTATGATCAACAAAGGCGGCAAAAGAGACAAATTTGACCTTAAATGGACAAAGGTTATTGTATTTTGAAACAAATAAAAGAAAAAAAGTAAACATAATCTCTTGAATCTAAAAGAAGCAATGTCTATATTTTTACAAAAGCCTTTCATATACTTTAAACTTGTATAAATTTAATTTTAATAAATTATACCGTTACTGCTTTGTGACATAGCCAATTAGCCATAGAACAACTAGTTGTGGTTTGACTTTTGAGCAATTGGAAAATTCCACGTCACTATATACTTTAATTTATAAGAAGTAATCTAAAATAGAGTGTATCAAAATAATATTCCATAAATCATGGAGTTATAATATAGTTAAATTGAAGCATATAAAATGTGATATGCCACTAACCAAGCTTTAATATTATTTATTAATTATTAATAGTTTGAAATTGCGAATAGACTCATTCGTCTCTTACCATCCAATAAGATTCCAATGTTATGCACATGTTTTTTCTTAGTAAATGCTATTCCTTGTCACATATTTTCTCTAACGTCTTTACCATTTCCACCACAAAATTATTTCCCCACAAATTGTCCCCACAAAAATACGTCTAAATTTGTTCGTCCTTTTATTGTCATTATGTATTTCAACCATTAAGTCACTGCGACAATCTTTAAAAGAAAAAAAAAAAAAAAATGTTTTACCCGGTTTGAGTTTGTAAGGCATTAAATTCAAAACCCATGGATTATTTGATAAAAAAAAATCTGAAATCATAATTACCCGGAAAAAAAAGTTATTCACCAGCATTTATAGTGAAATATAAATTTATTTCAAATTTTCCTTAGCAATACTATAACAAGTTGTAATGAAAAAAATCTCAGAACAACACAAGATATGTCCCTTAATACTTATCTTTATATTAGTTGCCAAAAAAGACATAATGAATGACGTAAGTTTGTTATTTACTTAATTTAGATGTGCACATTGATGTGGAATAAACCCAATAATTGGCTTAAAACATTACACTACTTCATTTCATTTCATTATTTTTCATAAAAACTTTCACAACCAAAAAAAAACCAACTTTGCCACCATTTTCTTCCTATGGACACCACCACAGATGATACTACTACAACTCCGGTAACCACCCTCCGACGACGAAACTCCATCATAACTCCCTCTACTACGAGCACTGCCACATCACCACCCGACTTCGAGTTAATATCTTATAAACCAGCTTCTTACACCTCTTTACGTGATATACTCCCTTCTGGGCCTACTACTGTCCTGTCACCTAAAGTTCCTTCATTCGTAGTTCATTCGGGGTATGAGATTTCGATAAGAAACAGACTTGTGAAGCAGGCTGCTTGGGCATACCTGCAGCCCATGTCCAGTTCTCCTGACTCTGGTGGACAGAATGTTTTTCATCGGTTATGGACTAGATTCTCTGATGTTTTCCTGCGTTTCGTGACACATATATGCGATTGCCTGCTTGTGTCCAAGCTATAACCATGAAGGTATATATCAAGTGTTTGGCCTGTGAGCCAAAGGTTTATGGGTACAAACTTTATAAAAATAAATTGTAACAGATGAAACAAATGAATTAATAAAAAAATAGAATACAATTTTTGTTGTTTGGTGTTCTTGTTCTTGTTTCTTCACAATCTGTACTAATATATGATAAGATTGATAGCTAGTTTAAGGGAATCAAATTCCTCTAGATTTTCTAAATCTAAGCCAAACGGGTTCTTTATGAGTTGAGCTAGAATCATATGCAGTTGGTGATGATGGGAGAGGTGGCTCAGGTGCGTATCCATGGTGGTTGTGGCGGTGACTGGCTTTTGGTACTGGCGGTGCGGATGGGGTCCATCTGTTGTTATCACCTTGATCTGATCCTAATCCGAATAAGGTTGGAGTTGGAGTCATTGGAGGCGGTGGAGGATGTCCGTCATTGGAGCTTTGATGATTTTTTAACCCCTGCACATGAGATCATTTTAGCACATTGTAAACTATTGGTAGAATAGCAAATGCAGTTGAAGATAATAATTCTTTTTTTATCACATATGAGTAGGGTCAAGCCAAGACGCGTTGGTGCCATTAGGACCGAGTATAATACTAGGGGCGCCATCTAAATTTGGTGTGAATTTATGGTTTTGTCCCGGATTTTGCACACTTGTATATGTGGTTGTGTTACTGGATGAGTTCAATGCAAATTGGTCCATTGGGGATAGTAGTTTGTGACTGTTAGGAGAATGTAGATGCGCTTAAAGGATTTCATATTCCTGGACCTTTTAATTCTCTAGGGGTTGGAATTCATATCTGGTTGGTTTGTATCACCCACAACCAAACGACCCGTTTCGTTAGAATTATCTGAAAAGTCAACCCCAATCTAAAAACTCAACCCTAATCTGAAAACTCAACTCTAACCTGTTTATCGAAGGGGACAAAACGCTTGGCTAGTTGAGTGGGCTGTAAATAGGTTGTCAGGTCAATGGTGTAAGTCGGTTGCCCAGGTTGGCTAAGCTCAACCCAAACTCAACCCATTTATCAAACACAATAGGCGAATTGACAGGTTTACGACCCGATCCCTTATTGACTCAGCCCTAATCTGTTTATTTCCGTGTTGTGAATTGCGGCCTGTATGATTTTCCAAATCTCTATAAAAGAAGTATTATACTAGTACAAACTTATAATTCCAGTGATTTGCCCACTAAATATATGAAAAGGTACTATCAAAGGATTGTTAATTCAACAAGTTAGCTGACTACTACAACCATAAAACATACTATCAATCAGTTATAATCAATTCGACAAAGACAAGAATGTCAGGGTCATCATTTGAGAAATGTTCGATCAAGTTGACGAAATCAACATTTCCATGCATATTGTTCT
Source organism: Artemisia argyi (assembly GCA_030686995.1). NCBI lineage: Eukaryota > Viridiplantae > Streptophyta > Magnoliopsida > Asterales > Asteraceae > Artemisia > Artemisia argyi. The sequence continues at coordinate 191,228,555 of CM060709.1, forward strand.
TCATGCGGTAGTTTCGACGCATTAACTTATGAAATGGTCAAATTAGTATGTGTTTTTATCTAGAATGGGTCATATAAAAAATGAAGCTAAAAAACAATTCCTTGAATGTGGGTTGAACCATCTAAGTTACCAAAAGGTTATTTCCATGCATCTGATTTCCTAATTTGTTTTACTTAGTTTTGGACTAACATTGTAATGACATTGTTTTGTAAGCACAAACTATTAAAGAATTTGCACAAAAATGTCTTTTAGTCGGTACTAATATATAACTGGTTTCAATCCAAACTCGTTTTGTTCTAATACCCAACCCTCATGACACCCAACTTGACACATTTTCTTCAAATATCTACATCTCAGTAATTTGGTAATAATCCAACATTGGATACCTGAGATGCTGGCCTTGAGGCTGAGGGTTTAGAAAGTAGATACTGAAAGATTTCAAAGATCTTTGTTTGGCCTAATTCGGTGGAATTCTGCCAATAATAAATCGCCACATCCCATGCTTTGTCTCTAAATTGCTTTAAACTCTTCTCAATATCTGTTTCATGTCGTACTATAAATGGCCTCAGCATTGTATCATATACAAACCCTGTACCCTGCAATCAACCACAACTTCCTTTTTATAGCAACCAAAACGATATGAAAGAAACAATGTATGTTGCAATATTGTTTACCTTAGTTTTAGGATACCATAAGTAGATAATAAGGGCCAGCTTTAACTCTCCATACATTGGCACCCTATAAAAAAAGGAAACCACTTTTAGCCAAAAACAATCACATAATATTGTTTGTGAATTGGATTCTGTTAATAAAATATGTGTACCATGAAATGAATATATCCCCAACTCTTTCAAAGACCGTAAGTATTGCAACAATCACCCTGAGAAGAATAAACCACAAGCGATAAATCAGCATTTGTTAGAAGAAAGTCTACCCAAGTTTTACACCACATTATGAACTTAGGGGGTGTTTGGGATTGCTTTCTAGAACTGACTATGTTTTTTATTATTCAGAAGTGTTGTTTCACTCTCGAATAACAAATAAGCATTTTTGGTTCGCTATCCCAAACACCCTCAAACTAACTAAATGCTAGATATTGCAATAAGCTGATCAGCAACCTTAATAAGTAAATCTCACACACCCGCTTAGAACCAAATGTTTATGCATAGTTCTCAAATTCTTTTAAGAAAATTGCCGTGACAAAGGTTCCATTTCAACAGTCTAACATCATTTTCACTCTTTAAGAGCATGATTCAAATGGGCCTACTTTTCACATCCTTAATTCTTACCAAAAGTGCTTCTACAGCGTATGATCAACTTTTAACTAGTAGCACATAAATCAGTTATAACAAAATTATTTCGAGTTTTGAAAATTCAGTTCCAGAAAACGAAGTCAGTGGGGTAGCTTCACGGGTCGCCATCCGCCATTCTCCTTCATTTGACATGACGGTGATCCTATACATGATACTGTTCATTCCCACAATTGCAATTCATCATGTAACTTGGCCTAAATAGTGTGTCCATGTTCTAAAAGTTGAGTTAGTTCTCCACCTAAAATCTGACTTAAGTTTCTACATATATTCATCAAACAAGATCCTCTACACATGCATTTTCCATATCTTACATGATCAATTTTGTATAGATTTGGGCACATCAAGTGGAATCAAGCTCACCATCCTTGCTCTTGATTTCAAGTATTCAACTTCATTTTTATAAGCCATATTGTTACAAACAATGTCACTTCCAATCATTACAACAAAGGTGATTGACATCCGACAAATTCCACTTTGAGCACTCAAGTTATTAGTGCCTAATAATTATGCTTTGACATGTTAACAATAATTTCCTAGCACATCAATTATATTCGTTATACTAAATAATCATGATAACATAACCGCACGTTACCAATATTGACACCAAAATCGTAGTTCTGCATTTCCAACATCCCGCTTCTCTATGGTTTTAAAACACTCCAAAGCCGGATAAGCATATCCAAGTATCAACCTGCAGCCATAACCAACATTAAATTTTGGAACCCAATCCCATCAATTTACAACCAAACATGAAACAACCAATTTCCCCTGAAGAAAAGAAACTTACAGAAGACTACTTGTGATCAATTCTCCCAACATCTTCTAACTTTCTTCCCTTTTTGCCGCGTAAAATTAATGCAAAACTAACTGCAGAAACATAACAGGGAATTCAACATAATATTCTAAAACATCATTTTTTTTTGGCTTATGTTTAAGGTTTAGTCATTTCATGTGGATAAAAAACAATTACAATAAGATGGCAGGCAAGCGAGCAACAAGTTGCGCCGCAACCCCCTTTTGGATAGCAAACCCAATCCTACTAAAAATGAAGTTTTGTTTCTTAAGGGTCGACAAATTACTTTGCACAACCCTTTGTACCCTAGTCAAAAACTCTCTTGCCTCTGGAGCTAGGAAACCAAATGTATCAAAAGCAAAAGCAATAAACACATGTTGATTTTCTAAACAAGCCTTCTCGTGTTTAAGTAAAACATCATTAAATTTTGTGAACGTTAAGTAAACCAAATATTAAGAAGGACAAAGATTACCTTAGTAAAACAAGATATATAGTATCTTAGGATGAATCTTTGTTGAGGTTTTCGCAAATAACAGAATTGTGTATGTGAAACTTCAAAACTGATCGAGAGAAATAATTATAAATTTTGTTGATTGTGTATGATGAAATTTGAAATATGTAGTACGTGTTTATATATATATAGAGCAGTTTGGATACGGAAATGGAATTAGTAAAACGTACAAGAGAAACAAGTAAGATGTTTCGAAACCATGGCTTACTTGCCTCCTACGCCTTTCTTCCTTCCTTATTTTAATTTTCAAATACCATTTTTTATAAGTATATATATATATATATATATATATATATATATATATATATATATATATATATATATATATATATATATATATATATATTTTAATTCAAATTGCTATTTTTACACAATATAATCAACAAGTAGTTATAACAAATTCATGCATATAATTGTAAAATATTGGATATAAACCTAGGGGCACTTAATTATAATAAGACATAGCTAGTTTGTCTTTTTGAACCACATACATAAGATATGAACCTTATATTTTATGCGACAACAATTTGTAACTAGAACAATGTGTTTTTCAATGCTATCAAGAATATACAACCTTTTTAGAAAGAATTTAAGACGGATCATTTTCTTTAATACATATTTCACTCCTTTTTATCTTTACAAGATTCACTTTTTTGTGCCACGATAAACAAACCATATAGAGCTTATCCAAAAAGAGTGTAAGTTGTTCACGTATTATTTTTTCATACTTGTAAGTCTTTGTATGAATTTTTATAGATGTTTTAGAGAAATGCACGAAGTTTATTTTCATATTATTATCAAGGATATATATGAAATTAACTCATATTATTTATTATTTCTTACATAACATTATGTTAATTGAATTTTACTTTCTAGAAAATAATAATGAATTCATAGTTCTTGTCTTCTAGACCTTATTTTATATTGATCTAGTAGTTTCCTTGTTGGAGACTTGTATGCATATGGCTGCCTTAAGAAGGTTAGCTAGGTCAACGTCACAATTGAAGAATCCATTAGAATTTTGACAACTTAAGGTATAGTATAAAATTGATATGATCAACGTTGTAAAGTTATTCAAATTAATTAATTGGACGGACTTGATGTTTTTCTAACAATATAACCTTGACTAAGCAACTGTTTTATACGTGACCCCTTTCCAATTATCCTACAAATTGTCATAAAAGATTGAATATCATTTGGTCGTGTAGTTTTCTACATCGTATGTGTCTTTTTCCTGTTTTATTTACGTTATTCAAGTTCACATTCACATTCACGCATCACCTAGTCCAACAGCCAGCGGCGGACCTAGAAAAATAGGATGTGAGGGCAAATATATATATTTTTTTTACAATAGCAAAAAATTGCGGAAGAAAAAACTATGATCGTAATGATAAATCAAGTATTTTTACTTAGAGATGAATGATTTATAACGTTTTAGAGTGTTGAATATTCGATTTTAGCATATGGGTGAGGGTAATTTGAGTTTTTAGTGGGAGACACTTTCAAAAAAGGGTCACTAAAATCTCAATTTTTCAGCTTGACAAACCCCCCACACTTGCTACATAGATCCGTTCCTGCCAACAGCCATCCAAGCCTTTTTCGATTTGCTAACAAATATTTAAAAATACATTTTTTTAATATAAAATACAATCTGAATAAATTTATGACAAACTAAAAAGTTCAATGATATGAGTTAGACCCAGGGACGGAGCCAAGTGTTGCATTGGGTATGCCATGACCCACCCTAAGCATATGTTAGCTACCAACATGTATATATTATCTAGTGTATTATACTTGCTAAATAGTTTCTGCCCACCCAAATATAAAAGATTTAACACATCCATATAAACAGTTAGATGTGTTGTGCATAGTACTTTTCTTTATTTTTACTTTGCAACAACTTTTACTGCGCAGTTTAGATTTGGTTTAGATGATTTAATCGTAACTTTTTACCGGAAAACTTGTAGAAATTTATACATTTATTTTTTTTATATTTGATTTGGCCCACCCGAATGAATAATCCTGACTCCGTCACTGGTTAGACCATATACGATAACCGTGCATAAAAGCTTGCTTAAGTATTTTTCTATATGCATACATTGATCTTAAACAAGTAATTCACTTAGACAGGCCCATAGAGAAATAGAGTGGTACAACTATTTAATTTTTTTTTTTGAACGGCAGTACAACTATTTAATTATTTTGCATTTTTCTCTTATTGGTGAAATTACGTATCAGAAGTATCTATATCGCATTTAAAACTTGAAAATTTCAATCAACAACTTAAATAGTGTGGAAATTAGCCAAATAGTTGTTGAAAGTATATGTTTTATATGACAACAACACTATGTCACTGTATATGGTCGTGAACAATCTCTTAACATATAACATATTAATCGACCAGATAGTCTAAAGTTTGTTTGAATCATGTGAATAGACCATTTTAGCTAGTATAATTATTTTAAAAGTGTCAAGCAGAAGTAAAATATCGATGCCAAATTTATTATGAGAAATCATACTTTAGTTTTTTTAAAAAGTCTTCTTTCCTAGCAATTGTTAATAGTATTAGGTAGAAGCAATTTTTTAATCCCATGAGTGATCGATTATGCAATCATATCATATCTTATGCCGTCTTAGTTGAACAACATCTTATAAGATAAGTGGATTTATTCTTAATTATTACTATTTTTTTGGTTTCATTTCGTGTGTAACGTGTTTCTCACTTTTAAGATCGAAAGAATGAAACTTGTTCAAAATTTCAAATTTTTATTTGGGTTCAGCCCATATATGAAATCTCCTTACCATAAGCCCATAAAAATTTATATGTAATATTGTAATGGGCTTGTTTTATCAATATTATCTGCGTTCCTACTTTTTTTTATAAGCATTGTGTCAATTTATAAAACTCAATGCAACGACAATATATGTATGCTTTGCTTAAAAAGAGTACCTAATTTTACTAAATTGTTTTAGAAATACGTTTCATGTATCAGTAACCCTGAATATATATTGTTAATACGTTCTTATGGTATGCCTAAAAAAGCAATAGCATTTGATATTTGGAGAAAAGTTCTTTTGTGGATCAAGTTTTTTCTACAAACTGAGGGACAAATTCTCACTATCCATCTAGTTTGATCTAATGGTGGGGATTAACCTAAGATTTTTCATGGAAACTTAAGTCTATGTTTTTTTTTTTTTTTTTTTTTTTTTTTTTTTCTCCTTTTTCTTTGTCTTTTTGTCTTTTTTTATTTATGAGGTGAGTTATTTTAAGGACCAAGTTTTTGTTGTATACTGAGGGACATCCTCATCATCCATCTAGTTTGATCTAATAGTTGGAATTAACCTAAGATTTAATATGAAAACCTAAGTCCATGTCTTTTTTTTTTCCTTTTTCTTTGTCTTTCTTATTTATTCACTTTTTTTTAACATTTTTTTTGCCTTTTTTTTTAATCACGTTTTTTTTAGATCAATTTTTTTTGCCATTTTTTTCCGAATCAAGTTATTATAAATCAAGTTTTTTTTTTCTTTTTTTTTTATCACGTCATTTTAAATCAAGTTTTTTTTGAATCACGTCGTTCTAAATCATTTTTTTTAAATATAAAAATTCAAGTTTTTTTCACTTTATTATGTTTTCGTCCGTTTTTGTCTGTTTTCACATGTTTATATACGTTTTCAGACGTTTTTGTTTGTTTTCGTCTGTTTTCAGACGTTTTCATTCGTTTTTTACGTTTTCGTCCATTTTTATATGTTTTCGTCAGTTTTTATACGTTTTCGTCTGTTTTTGTCCGTTTTCATACGTTTGTATACGTTTTCGTCTGTTATTATACGATTTTAACTATTTTTATACGTTATTTCCGTTTTTATACGTTTTCGTCCGTTTTCATACGTTTTAGTCTGTTTTTTTTACGTTTTCGTCAATTTTTTTTTTAATCTTTTCGTCTGTTTTCAGACGTTTTTGTCTACTTTTATAAGTTTTTGTCCGTTTTTATACGTTTTCCTTCATTTTTGTCCGTTTTCATACGTTTTTCGTCCGTTTTTATATGATTTTGTCTGTTTTTATACGTTTCTGTCCATTTTTATACGTTTTTGTCCGTTTTCATACGTTTCGTCCGTTTTCGGACGTTTTCAGCCGTTTTCGTCCAATTTTATACATCTTTGTCCGTTTTTAAACGTCTTCGTCCGTTTTCGTACCTATTCGTCCATTTTCTTACGTTTTCGTCTATTTTCATAAGTTTTCGACCATTTTTAAAAATTTTCGGCCATTTTCATACGTTTTTTAATATCAAAAGTATTTGTGGAAAACTAGAAGGGGGGTTGAATAGTTTACCGATTAAAATCTTTTTAACTTGTTAAGTTAGCTTTGAAACTTTTCGTTTGATCAAAGATATATACACAAACACAATATATAACATGCAAATAAATGAAAGAAACGATCAAACCACAATACGAGTATTTATCGTGGTTCTGCTACAAGGACTCTTTTTCCTTGCCCTACGTCCACGCCCCGAGTATCCAACTCGAGAGTTACTTTCACTAGTCAACAAGCTCCTTTCACCGACGGAGAAAACCTTACACGTCGCTTATACTTTTACCGACACAAAGCTAGATGTCGAGTTCTTCACCAAGGGTACAACCACTCCCGTTAGTTCTTTACAAGGGTACAACTACTCCCTATACACTTTGTATTTTGAGGACTAAAATACTAACCGATCACTACTGAAAATACACAATCAAATGAAGTGTAAACTACTCAAGTCTACACAATGCAAAGCTAACAAGTCTTGCAACGTTGTGTTGAATATTTGTTACTTTTAGTAAGCTCGTGAATCTCTTTGATACAAAAAGAAACTTCACATATGAAATGTTAAGAGGTTAGATGAAAGAATGAATGTGTGTGTAAAATATATTGTCAAGTGATGAGCCAAAATTCAACTTGTGGCTCAATATTTATAGCCAAAACCTTCTGCAGGTCTGGCGGATCAGGCGGACCCCTGAGAAGGGTTCCGCCCGTGTACCTCCAGGGTACCACCGGGCTTGCAGTTGGTTTTGCAATAAATCTTGCAAACCAAACAAAGTCACATCTCATTACTCTTGCAAACCAAACAATGTCACATCACATAATATCAAGTCAAACACTAAACTTGCAAGCAACATCTAAGTAAGTCAAACACATTTCTTTCCATAAATGTATAATGACAAAACTTGCCATAAATGTGATGTGACAATTCTATTTTTAGAAAATAAGAAGTGTTGTGTTTTATAAAATATAAAATGTAGCAAAAGTCTAGTTTATGCAAGTCTTTAAAACTAAGATTATGTTTTACTTAGAAACTAAAGTTTACATTTGTCATTAACAAAACTTAGAGAAGATCGTAAAATATAAATAACGTTTTTAGGCGATATTTGTATTAACAATCTCCCCCTTTTTGTTGATGACAAAACATACACTTTGTTTTTAAGTAACTCACAAAATCTTGGTTTTTAAGACTTAAAAAAAATTATATTAAACTTGTTTTACTTAATTTATGAAAATCATATTAAGTTTTGAAAGTTCAATATATTTCTCCCCTTTTTGTCGAAACAAAAAGTAGAGTAGCGAAGCGGTAAAATGCACTTGCTCCCCCTTGCTTGTTACTCCCCCTAAAAGGAGTACCAAGATGGGAAACATGGATTTTGGATCCTACAAAAAAATGGTTAGTTGGTGATATATATAAGCTTGTAGTTACCACACACATTGCAACCACAATGACAACATAAACATGATCAACCAACAATGCACGAAAGTAAGTAGAAAGAAATAGCATTCCAAGTAAAATTTGGACTTATAAAAGTCAAAAGACAAGAAATGGGTAAAATTCTTCTACTTCTAAAAACTTAAAAAATAACCAAGAAAGAAAAATAAAAGCCAAGTTTCCTAAATTGGGGCAAACGGCCTCCAAATGGTTCTCTAGGGTTTGTTTGGGTGGGAAAGGGCATCCAAACGTTCGATGACGTGTTGGAATGCAAACCGGGTTTCATCTTGGAGTTGGTGAAGCAACGTTTTGATGCTTGCACCCATTTGCTCACAATTTGAGCAAACATGGGGATGAGTGGGTGGAAATGGGTTGGCATTGGTTTCTTGGTTTGAGGGTTGATTGGTTTGTGGTTCTTGGGTGGATGATGGGTTTGGTATTGAGTCAAGCAATGTGGTTTGAAATTCCATTGCTTGATGGAGATGGTTTTCAACCATGTTTTGGATATCCTCATATGAAGGAAATAAAGACTCAAAGGTTTGAGGTTGAGGGTGTGGTGGATTTGGGTGATCATGGTTTTCAAAGTTTGATTCTCCATATAGAGGACCATGGATGTCATGGTAGATGGGGTGAAACAATAATGGTTTAGGTTGATGGTACACTTGTTGTGGTGGTTGAATATGGTTAAAAAGGTCATCTTGGTCAAGAATTGACCTTGGTGATTCATTTGCAAAAGGTGGTGGTTGTGTAGGTAGTATAATTCTCAGGGATTTCAAGGATCCCTTAAAAGGGTTCCTTCCTTTATGTTTGAGGGGTCCTTGAGGTTGTTATGGCAAAATTTGAATTTTGGCGGGAATTAGTTTTGGTTAAGTTTATGGAAGAAGGAGTATCCTATTATGCTAAACACATTGCAAGTAATGGGTTTCTACCTGAAAGGATTGGATTTTGGTGTTTGGATGTTGAATTGGTGAAAATGAAAACAAAAATTCTGCAGGTTGCTGGCGGCACCCTCAGAATACACAGGCGGAACCCATTTGAGGGTGCCGCCTGGTCCGTTGGGCCAATTCTGGAATTCCCATAATTTACACTGGCGGAACCTTATATTGGGTACCGCCAGATCCGCCAGACCCAAAAAAATTGGCAGTCCGCGTTTTTGACCCGCGAGACAATTTTCAAAATTTTCGAAAACTCCTAAAGTCAAAAAGATAAGGCATTTCTGGTTGGGCAATGCAAAAAATAGACACGTAAACATGCATTTCATAGGACTTTGACCTTGAGGTCGAGAATTTCACTATACTTAGTGAAAATATCATAAACTTGAAAATTTGACAACTTGCCAAGAGTTGTCTACCTGCATCAAAGTTAGATACTACATGTTCCAAATTGTATCAAACATTGTACTAACACACAAATTCATCACAAATATTGTTTAAACGACCAAATTTGTTCAAATAGCACCTAGTGCCAAACACTCCTACACACCCGCACTCATTTACGGTCGAACTTGTTCTTGAGCTTTCCAAGGAACCTTCCAAGATTCTTAAACATCCCCTTTATTTGCTTGAACTCCTCCGACTCATTAGGAATATCCGGAAGTTGAGAAAGGTATTCGAGAGGAGGGAGCTTAGAGTTTGGCAAATTGTCATCTTCACTCATTGAGGAAGACGAAGATGAGGTAGGACGATGTGGATGTTTTCCTTGGGCTTTGTACACTCTCTTATCACTTAGTGGGACAAAGGTGTGTGGGATGAGAGAGTAGTTAAGGGGAAGACCATTTGGAGTTGGTGGAATGGGTGAGATGAACCTAAAGAGACGGGTCAAGAGCATTCCATACGGCATAGCCGTTGTGCCATGCACGGGAATGTCGGCCATTCTCTTGGCCATGCAGTAGGAAAGGTTGAAGGGTTTCCTAACGGACAAGGAGTAAAGCATGTAGCAAAGGCAAAGGTTGATATGGTCACGGTTCCCTATTGTGCTAATGACATTGGCTCTAAGGACTTCCTCCCATTTCTTGAATTGGGGTTTGAGTTCGTTCATCTCCATTCCATATGGGTCCTTATCGACCTCATTCCTCGAACGGGTTCTCCTAGTGGTGGTGGTCCTAACAAAGAGGTGGTCACGGAGAACGTCTTTTGAGACAAGGGGTGTGTCATAAGGGTGGATACGGTCTTGGAGGTTGTCAAGAGTTGAGAGGGAGTGCAAGTCGGAATAGAGGCAAGTACCACGGTTTGGAACACCTAGGATTTGAGCAAACTCCTCAAGAGTGAAGGAGTATTGATGACCGCTAACCCTAAAGTTGATAGACATATGACCATAATCATCCGTGGAGAGGACGGAGGATGCATAGAACTCTAGAATGAACCTAGGACAAATAGGCTCGTCGATATTCAAAAGACACTCAAAGTTGATTGTGGCAAAATCGGCGTAAAGGTTTGTGCCTTCTAGGAAAGACGGGTCAATGGTTCTACCCTCATGGACATAGTGTTTTTCTAGGGCTTTGAAAACGTTTACTTGATTTGCGGTAAGGCCTTTGGTTTTGTGGTGTTTTGGTAGGTACTTAATGGTGTCCTTGTGGTCGTAGTGGGTTAGAGGAGGCATGATGATTCCTAGAACAACAAAATTTCACATTTTAGTTTACGTAAACCACTATTATAATGTGGAAGTTCTAGAGTGTGCCTATATGAAAACAATGTGGAGGTGCAGTTATCTTGACTCTTTTTGATGCTTCAAAATCGTTTTATGCAAGTTTTGTTATAAAACAAAAGACAACCCAAACACTCCTAGTTCAATGTAGCTTCGTTTGAATGTACCCAAAAATACATATTGGTTATGTATTCCCTTTAGCATTCAAGAGACATTATGCAAGTGATGTTTTAAACATAACGTTTTGATTTTGTATTCTCAATGTGAGACGAAAAATTATTTGTCCTACTTGTGAGAAAATTTTGGAAGGATTTGACATGGGGTGTTTTAGCAAACATGTTTATACTAATTAAAGATGCAATTCCTAACTATGGGAAACATGATTAGTTTTATTAAACGCCTAATCTAATGCATGAGTTTTCCAAGTTAATGCATAACCCCAAGTTTTTGTTTTTGTGCAAGAAATAGAATTCCTAGACTCAGATCAGGATTGTAATCATGTTTAGAATACTTACAATGATGATTTAGTTGCAATGTAAATGAATGGATGACCAAGAATTCGTAGGTATGGATGGATGGTAAAGTGAATAGTAGCAGTTTGGAAGTGGTGGTATGAGATAATGGGTGTTTGGTTTAATATAAACAAAGATTTTGGTTCTGCAGGTCGGCGGATACGGTGGACCCTTGAAATGGGTTCCGCCCGTTATGTGTGAGGGTTCCGCCGACCCTGCTGAGAAAAATAGTTATGGATTTGTTTTGATTTTTGCGATTTTTGTCTAATGTCCAGAACTATAATGTAGGTTCCATGAGTCCTAAGCCTAGCCTAAGAAGGTTAAAAGGTTCACGTTTAAGGGGGTTTGTGAGAATGTCGGCTATGTTGTCTTCGGAGGAAACTTTCTCAATTGAGATATTTCCTTTTTGAACGTTGTCACGAAGGAAATGATGACGGATTTCAATATGTTTGGTACGAGCATGTTGAACCGGGTTTTTGCTAAGATCAATGGCACCTTTGTTGTCACAAAGAATTGTGATGTCGTTGAGTTGAATTCCGTAGTCGACAAGAGCTTGCTTCATCCAAAGAGCTTGTTGACATGCCTTTCCGGCCGAAACGTACTCGGCTTCCGTTGTTGAGATAGCAAGAGCCATTTTCTTCTTAGAGAACCATGAGGTGAGACAATGTCCAACAAAAGTACAAATACCACTTGTACTTTTTCTATCGACATAGTCACCGGCATGATCCGAGTCGGCATACACTATGGTGTCTATTCCCGTTCCTTTGGGATACCATAAACCTAAATGTGTAGTGCCCTTAATATACCTAAAAATCCTTTTAACGGCTTCGAGATGGGTAGTTTTAGGATCTTCTTGAAAACGAGCACATAGACAAACACTAAACATAATGTCGGGTCTACTAGCCGTTAGGTAAAGTAGACTACCAATCATACCTCTATATTTAGTGCTATCTACGGATTCACTTTCCTCATCCTTGGTAAGTTTAGTTTCCGTGGACTTGGGAGTTTTGATAGGTTTCGAATCTTCTAGTCCAAATTTCTTAAGCATATCCTTAATATATTTAGATTGGTTAAAGAAGATACCATCTTCTAGTTGTTTGATTTGGAGTCCTAGGAAAAAGTTGAGTTCTCCCATCATACTCATTTCAAACTCATCATGCATGATTTTTGAGAAATCCACACATAATTCTTGACAAGTTGATCCGAATATAATGTCATCAACATAGATTTGGACTATGATAATATGTGAATCTTTCTTCTTAGTGAAGAGAGTATTATCAACTAAGCCCATGGTATACTTATGGTCAACTAGGAATGTTTTAAGTCGATCATACCATGCTTTTGGAGCTTGCTTAAGTCCGTAAAGAGCCTTTTTAAGTTTGTAAACATGATTTGGTTTTTCAAAATCGATGAAGCCCGGTGGTTGAGCAACATACACTTCTTCATTAATGACTCCGTTTAGAAATGCACTTTTGACGTCCATTTGAAAAAGTTTAAAATTGTGTGCACATGCATATGCAAGTAAGATTCTAATTGACTCGAGCCTAGCAACCGGAGCAAAAGTTTCATCGTTGTCAATGCCTTCTTGTTGGTTATATCCTTGTGCAACTAACCTAGCTTTGTTTCTAGACACAATTCCATTTTCATCCATTTTATTTCGAAATACCCATTTTGTTCCAATTATAGTTTGACTCTTTGGTTGAGGAACTAATGTCCATACATCATTCCTAACAAATTGGTTTAACTCTTCTTGCATTGCAATTACCCAAGACTCATCTTTAATGGCTTCATTAATATTCTTAGGTTCAATGGTTGACACGAAACAAAAATAGTTGCTTTCATTTTGAACTTTTGACCTTAGTGTTCTTCCGTTAATGTTGCTAATGACACCATCTAATGGATGACTTTTAGATTCTTTGATATTGACAAGTTCTTTGTTAAATAGTTCATCTTCTTTGTCATCACTTAAAATTTCTTGATTTTCTACTGCTTGGCTTTCAACTAAGTCATCATCTACCAAAGGTGATGTCTTAGAGGGAGGTGGACTCTCGTCAAATGTTACGTTCAACGATTCCTCGATTCTTAAGGTTTCTTTGTTCAAAACAATGTACGCTTTACTATTTTGTGAATATCCAAGAAATACACCTTCATAAGACTTTGGGTCAAATTTGGTGAGATAATCCTTGGTGTTAAGAATGAAACATTTACTCCCAAACACTCTAAAGTATCCTAATGTAGGCTTTTTACCTTTATATAGTTCATAAGGAGTTTTATTAAAAAATGGTCTAATTAAGACTCGATTTAAAATGTATGTTGATGTGTCAACGGCATTACACCAAAACTTTTGTGGAATGTTTTGTTCATTAAGCATTGTTCTACTCATCTCTTGCAATGTCCGGTTTTTACGTTCTACTACACCATTAGATTGAGGAGTACGTGGAGCCGAAAAGTTATGAGTTATACCATTATTATCACAAAAGTTTCCAAATTAAAATTCATTATCAAATTCACGACCGTGATCCGTTCTAATAGACACAATATTAGACCCTACTTGATTTTGTATTTTCTTACTTAGAATCTCAAATTTATCAAAAGCTTCATTTTTACTTTTCAAAATTTTTGTCCAAGTATATCTTGAGTAATCATCAACTATGACCAAAGTGTAGAAGTTGCCTCCATAACTTTGTATAGCGGATGGACTAAATAAATCCATATGCAAAAGTTCTAGACACCTAAATGTAGAAACCAAGTTTTTAGCCTTATGGCTATTATGGACTTGTTTACCGACTTTGCAAGCATCACAAAAGTGTTGGTCATATTTCAACTTAGGTAGGTTTCGAACTAAGTCTTTGGAGGAGAGGTTTTGGATTAGTCTCATGTTAGCATGTCCTAAACGTCTATGCCATAAAGTTGAAGATTCATCTAATGAGGTAAGACAAAGTTTGTCTCTAGATGTTGGATCCATCTTCATGACATATACGTTATTCTTAAGGACACTTTTGGCTATGGTTATACCATCTTTAAGTATTTTACTTCCGTTTTCACAAAAAAGAACATTATACTTATTACGACAAAGTTGACTAATACTAAGGAGATTAAAACCTAAGTTATCAACATGAGCTACATCATCAATAAAAAGGGAGTCATGAGAGATTGTACCTTTTCCGATGATTTTGCTCTTAGCATTACTACCAAACGTAAAATTACCTCCGTCACATTTGTGATAAGAAGTGAAGAGGCTTTTGCTACCCGTCATGTGCCTTGAACAACCGCTATCTTTAATCCATTCATTCGGTTCCAAACAAACTTTGAGGCACACCTATTTTATGAAAAACACTCAAACATTTGGTACCCAATTTCTCATGGGTCCATTTTGGTTAAGCATGCTATTAATTTGTTCCAAGTATGAAAATAGAGCATAAGGGTTCCATGGCATGTGGTTTGGAGTTTGGTAATGTCTAGGAGTGTTTTGGTTCCAAACATGTTGGTAGTTTGGTCGAGCGTTGAAGTTGCTCTTTGGAAAGGGGCGTTTGGGAATTGGAGTCTTAGGTCTTGGTTGAGTAGTTTTAGCTCTAAATTCATTTTTACTAAATCCTACTCCAGTTTTAAACACAGGTTTTGTTCCACTTTTGTATGTAACTTTAACAAATTTTGAACGATCCGAAGTGGATGAGGTTACTGCTGCAGCAGGCCTGGCGGAACCTTCGGGACCAACGGGCGGAACCCTAAATTGGGTTCCGCCTGATCCGCAGGCTGCTGTAGCAATTTTATTTGTTTCTTGTGCAATCTTTTCTTGTTTCATTTGACCCATTGAAGTTTCTATTTTCGTAAATCCTAGTCCTGTTTTATCAAAATGTGACTTTTGAAGTTTCATAATTTCATCCGCACAAGAAATGCTCTTATCGAACTTCTTAAACTTTGTGGTTTGTTTTATTAGATCATTTTGAGTAATTTTGAGTTTCTCAACTTCTAGTTTAAGCTCTTCACATGATTTACAAGGTGTGTCAATACCTTTACTCTTTTCTAATCTCTTAGCTTTTTCTTTTAACTCATAAACTTCATTTTCTAAAAACTCCTTTTTAGTTTTCAAAAATTTATTTTTGTTTATGATTTTTAAGCTCAATTCACAAAGTTTGTTATATTCTTTTTGTAAAGTGTCATCATCAATAGAGGAGTAAGATGAGTCGGATAATACCTCATTTGAGTTGTGAGCCATGAGAGCAACATCGTCATTTTTGGCTCATCGTCATCTCCTTCATAGTCACTCCAAGCACCACCCATAAAAGCTTGTTGAGGTTTGCTCTTGGGTGGTTTTGGACATTCTCCTACAAGATGACTTGTGTCTCCACACCTATAGCACTTTCTTTCAACCTTTCCTTTCCTATCATCACGATCTTTTCGGAAAGTTTTCTTGTCATCTTTAGGTTGCCTTTCAAACTTTTCTCTTCTACGAAAGAACTTCTTGAAGTCTCTAACAGCCATAGCATATTCCTCATCGTCACTATCCAAAGTAGATTCTTCATCATCACTAGATTGGACTCTAGCTTTCAAGGCAAGAGACTTAACTTTTTCTTTCTTGCCTCTAACTAGTTCCGAATCTTTTTCCATTACCATTTCGTGAACTTTGAGGTTTCCAATTAGCTCATCAAGTGACATGCTTGAAAGATCTTTGGATTCTTCAATTGCCGTCACTTTTGCTCTCCACTTCGGATGGAGTGCTCTAAGAAATTTCCTGACAAAGTTCTTACTACAAAAAGATTCGTCAAGTGCTTTAAGTGAAGTAATAATAGTATTAAATCTAGCAAAAGCATTATCAATAATCTCATCTTCGGAAATAACAAATTGATCATATTGTTGAACAAGAAGATCAATTTTGTTATCTTTAACTTGTGAGTTTCCTTGATGAGTGACAATTAAAGATTGCCAAATATCTTTGGCGGTTTTACACAAAAAGACTCTTTCATATTCTTTCTTAGGCAAAGCATTGTAAAGCATCATTTTAGCTTTATTATTTTTACCTATTAATTTCTTTTGATCATCATCGTTGATGTTAGTAACTACGTTATCACCATCAATAATTATATACCACAAATCTATATCTTTAGATTTCACATAAGTTTCAAAACGGCTTTTCCAATATATAAAACCATTTGCTTCAAAGAGTGGTGGTCTTTGCATAGATTGCCCTTCTTTGTAATTTTCAAAATCCATGGATCGTTTCAAGTTTTAAAACACAATATATTTTAAAAGCTTGAGTAACGTAGCTCTTGATGCCAATTGTGGAAAACTAGAAGGGGGGTTGAATAGTTTACCGATTAAAATTTTTTTAACTTGTTAAGTTAGCTTTGAAACTTTTCGTTTGATTAAAGATATATACACAAACACAATATATAACATGCAAGTAAATGAAAGAAACGATCAAACCACAATACGAGTATTTATCGTGGTTCGGCTACAAGGTCTCTTTTTCCTTGCCCTACGTCCACGCCTCGAGTATCTAACTCGAGAGTTACTTTCACTAGTCAACAAGCTCCTTTCACCGGCGGAGAAAACCTTACACGTCGCTTATACTTTTACCGACACAAAGCTAGATGTTGAGTTCTTTACCAAGGGTACAACCACTCCCGTTAGTTCTTTACAAGGGTACAACTACTCCCTATACACTTTGTATTTTGAGGACTGAAATACTAACCGATCACTACTGAAAATACACAATCAAATGAAGTGTAAACTACTCAAGTCTACACAATGCAAAGCTAACAAGTCTTGCAACGTTGTGTTGAATACTTGTTACTTTTAGTAAGCTCGTGAATCTCTTTGCTACAAAAAGAAACTTCACATATGAAATGTTAAGAGGTTAGATGAAAGAATGAATGTGTGTGTAAAATATATTGTCAAGTGATGAGCCAAAATTCAACTTGTGGCTCAATATTTATAGCCAAAACCTTCTGCAGGTCTGGCGGATCAGGCGGACCCCTGAGAAGGGTTCCGCCCGTGTACCTCCAGGGTACCGCCGGGCTTGCATTTGGTTTTGCAATAAATCTTGCAAACCAAACAAAGTCACATCTCATTACTCTTGCAAACCAAACAATGTCACATCACATAATATCAAGTCAAACACTAAACTTGCAAG
The DNA here is from genome assembly GCA_030686995.1 of Artemisia argyi. NCBI lineage: Eukaryota > Viridiplantae > Streptophyta > Magnoliopsida > Asterales > Asteraceae > Artemisia > Artemisia argyi. The sequence goes on from CM060709.1 coordinate 191,246,192, forward strand.
CAACATCTAAGTAAGTCAAACACATTTCTTTCCATAAATGTATAATGACAAAACTTGCCATAAATGTGATGTGACAATTCTATTTTTAGAAAATAAGAAGTGTTGTGTTTTATGAAATGTAAAATGTAGCAAAAGTCTAGTTTATGCAAGTCTTTAAATCTAAGATTATGTTTTACTTAGAAACTAAAGTTTACATTTGTCATTAACAAAACTTAGAGAAGATCGTAAAATATAAATAACGTTTTTAGACGATATTTGTATTAACAGTATTATTCTTTGATACTCAGAATATCACAAGTGATATTTGGAATATCACAAGTGATTTCCAACTAATGTTTTGTAACATGAAAATCACTTGAGATATTCAGAAAATCACAAGTGATATTCAGAAAATCACAAGTGATATTAAAAAAAATCACAACTGATATTCTGAATATCACAAGTGATATTCTAAATATTCTGAATATCACAAGTGATATTCTGAATGTCACTTGTGATATTTAGAATATCACTTGTGATATTTAGAATATCACTTGTGATTTTCATGTTACAAAGCATTAATTGAAAATCACTTGTTATAGTTAGAATATCACAAGTGATATTCTGAATATCACAAGTGATTTTCAACTAATGTTTTGTAACGTGAAAATCACATGTGATATTCTGAATATCACAAGTGATATTCAGAAAATTACAAGTGATATTCAGAATATTACAAGTGATTTTCACGTTTTTTTAATTCACTTTTTTTTTTTACTTTCATACGTTTTCGTTCGTTTTCATATGTTTTCATCCATTTTCATACGTTTCTGAATATCACAATTGATATTCTTAATATCACAAGTGATATTTTGAATATCACAGAAAATCACTTGTGATATTAAGAATATCAATTGTGTTATTCAGAAACATATAAAAACTAACAAAAACATAATAAAAAGAACGAATACGTATGAAAGCGTAAAAACACGCCTGCAAATGGATGAAAACGGACGAAAACTGCCAAAAATGTATAAAAACTGCTGAAAATGTATGAAAAGAGACGAAAACATTTGAAAATGGACAAAAGTACATAAAACGGACGAAAACGTTTATGAACGTTTAAAAATGGACAAAAAAGATTGAAAAACCATTTAAAAACAGACGAAAACGTCAAAAAATGGGCGAAAACGTATAAAAACATACGAAAATGTCGGAAAACATACGAAAATGTAAAAAAACAGAAGAAAACATATAAAAACGGATAAAAACGTCTGAAAACGTATAAAAACTGTCGAAAATGTATGAAAATGGACGAAAACGTTTGAAAAAGGATAAAAATGTACACAAACGGACGAAAATGGACAAAAACGTCAGAGTATCACAGAATATCACTTGTGATATTCAAAAACGTATGAAAACGTCTAAAAATGGCAGAAAAAAATTCAAAAACGGACGAAAACCTATGTAAATGGACGAAAACATAAGTAAACAGACGAATATGTAGGAAAAACGGACGAAAACATATGAAAATGTATAAAAAATGGACAAAAACGTCTAAAAATGGAAGAAAGCAGAAGAAAACGTGTGAAAATAGACAAAAACAAATGTAAACATATGAAAACGGACAAAAACGTATGAAAATGGACAAAATCGTGTAAAAACGGATGAAAACATGTGCAAACGGACGAAAACGTATGAAAACAGACGAAAACGTATAAAAATGGACGAAAACGACTGAAAACGGATGAAAACGTATAAAACGGATGTAAACGTATAAAAACGGGCTAAAATGTATGAAAACGGACGAAAACGTCTAAAAACAAACGAAAACATAAAAAAAACGGGCGAAAACATATAAAAACGGATGAAAACGTCTGAAAACAGACGAAAACGTAAAAAAATGAACGAAAACGTATGAAAACGAACAAAACGTCTGAAACGTATATAAACATGTGAAAACAGACAAAAACGAACGAAAACGTAATAAAGTGAAGAAAAAAAAACGTGAATTTATCTATTTAAAAAAAAAAAAAAAAAAAAAAAAACTTGATTTAGAAAAATGTGATTCAAAAAAAATAAAAAAGAATAAAAAAATCTTGATCTAAAATAACGTGATTAAAAAAAAAAGGCAAAAAAAATCTAAAAAAAAGGCAAAAAAAAAAATGTTAAAAAAGTGAATAAATAAGAAAGACAAAAGGACAAAGAAAAAGGAAAAAAATGACATGGACTTAGGTTTCCATATTAAATCTTAGGTTAATCCCACAATTAGATCAAATTAAATGGGTGGTAGGGATTTGTCCATTAGTATGCAACAAAAAACTAGTCCCTAAATGAACTTTTCTCTTTTATTTATTTACTCTTTTTCTTTTTCTTTTTCCTTTTTTTTTGTTTTTTTTAAGTCACGTGATACTTTTTTTTTTCTTTTGTTTTTTTTTAAATAACGTATTCTATAAATCTATTTTTTTTCCCCTAATCACGTTTTTTTAAATTAAGTTTTTTTTTTTTTATTTTTTATTTTTTTTTATTTATTTATTTTTTTTTAATAAATTCATGTTTCTTTCACTTTACTACGTTTTCGTCTGTTTTTGTCTGTTTTCACATGTTTATATACGTTCTCAGATGTTTTGTCCGTTTTTAGACGTTTTTGTCCGTTTCCAGCAGTTTTTATATGTCTTCAAACGTTTTTGTACGTTTATGTCCGTTTTTGTCCGTTTATAAACGTTTTCGTCTGTCTTTATGTGTTTTTGTCCGTTTTCATATGTTTTCGTTTGTTTTCATACGTTTTCAGTAGTTTTATATGTTTTTGGACAGTTTTTATACGTTTTCATCTGTTTTCATTAATTTTTCATATGTTTTCGTTCATTTTCAGGCGTGTTTTTACAGTTTCATGCGTATTTGCTCGTTTTGTTATGTTTTCGTTCGTTTTCATACGTTTCTGAATATCACAATTGATATTCTTAATATCACAAGTGATTTCCGGTGATATTCACAATATCACTTGTGATATTAAGAATGATATTCATAAATGTATGAAAACAGACGAAAACGTATGAAAACGAACGAAAACAGACGAAAACGTAAGAAAGTGAAAAAAAACGCGAATTAAAAAGACGTGAAAATCACTTGTGATATTATGAATATCACTTGTAATTTTGTGAATATCACTTGTAATTTTTATGTTACAAAACATTAGTTGAAAATCACTTGTAATATTCAGAATATCACTTGTGATATTCTGAATATCACTTTTGATTTTCTAAATGTTGCTTGTTATATCCTAAATATCACTTGTGATATTCAGAATAACATTTGTGATTTTCATGTTACAAAACATTTATTGAAAATAACTTGTTATATTCAGAATATCACTTGTGACATTAAACGAACGAAAATGGCCAAAAAGTTATGAATATAGACAAAAACGTAAGAAAGTAATAAAAACGTGAATTAAAAAAAATGTGAAATCACTTGTGATATTCTGAATGTCACTTGTGATATTCAGAATATTACTTGTGATTTTCGTGTTACAAAACATTTGTTGAAAATAACTTTTGATATTCAGAATATCACTTGTGATATTCTGAATATCAATATCACTTGTGATATTCAGAATATCACTTGTGATATTCAGAATATTACAAGTGATATTCTGAATATCACTTGTGATTTTCATGTTACAAAATATTAGTTGAAAATCACTTGTGATGTTCAGGAACATCATTTGTGATATTCAAAATATCACTTGTGATATTCAAAATATCACTTGTGATATTCAAAAACATATGAAAAATGTCTGAAAATAGCCAAAAACATTTAAAAATGGATGAAGATGTAAAAAAAATGGACGAAAACGTAAGAAAAACGAAGAAATATGTAGAAAAACGGACGAAAACATCTGAAAACAGACGAAAATATATAAAAATTGACGAAAATATATAAAAATTGACGAAAACATATGAAAACGGTAAAAAACGTATGAAAACGTATACAAACGGACGAAACGTATGAAAATGGATGAAAACAGATGAAAACGTATCGGTCGTAAAACGTATAAAAACGGATGAAAATAGACGAAAAAGTAAGAAAATGGACGAATATGTATGAAGACGGACGAAAACGTAAGAAAACGGACGAATATGTATGAAAACAGACAAAAACGTAAGAAAACGTATGAAAATGGATGAATATTTATGAAAATGGACGAATATGTCTAAAAACGGATGAAAAAGTTAGAAAGTGAAAAAACGTGAATTAAATTAAAAAAATATGTGAATTAAAAAAAAATACTCGTAAATTTAAAATAAAAAGGTGTATTTTCTTTTAAAAGAAAGAAAAAAAAAATGAAATTAAAAAAAAAAAGGACAAAAAAAAGGCATGAAAAAAAAAAAAAAAAAACTTGATTTTTTTTTTAAATAATGGAAAAAAAAAAGACAAAAAGAAGGAAAAAAATGCAAAAAAAAAAAATGCAAGAAAATAAAAACGTAAATAGGAAGGGGAAAAAAAGAAAAAAAAAAGAAAAAAGTAAAATAAAAGTGAATAAAAAGAAAGACAATAAAAAAAAACATGGATTTAGGTTGTCTATTAAATCTTAGGTTAATCCCCACCATTAAATTAAACTAGATAGATGGTGAAGATTTGTCACTCAGTTTGTAACAAAAACTTAGTATGTAAAATAACTCACCTCTTGATATTTGTGCTATAACATATCATATCGGGCAATCCCAGCAGCATAACATACCCCAAAGTTAAAAAAATCAGACCTTTTTTGACCACCAATTTTCCTTTCAAGTAGTCTTGACTTCAATATTATCTACTAATAAAAATCGTTGTGTAATATTCTAATGGTAAATTAAGCGGAATTATATTAATTAACAGGCAGGACGTTGCTATGTAATGTTATGTACTTACGTTAACAACATTTGTCTAAGATCAAAGTCTATCACTCTATCTCATTAGGTGGGATTTATTTAGATTGATGGGTCTCATCGATGGTCATTTGTGGGGTTAAAATTTTCAGAAATCAGAAGATATGATTTTTATGAAACTTTAGCTTTACTATTTGGAGTCATTACATTTTCTGAATGCAGCAAACCACTCATTTTGACTGCTGACTATGCAGTATCACGTATTTGTCATATGTTTCTGGTATCAATTATTATCCATCGAGTGATGTCCTTTTTTTCTAGGACTCTAGGAGTGCCAAATTTTGTCAAGTTGTTGTGTGATTTATGTATATGGGGTCTACCCCAATAGCTTACATTTTACAACTCTTGATGCACCAAGTACTATTCCATACACATAAGACCAACTAGAGTACACGGTGTAGTAACACCAAAGTCGTGAAAAAGGGTTGCCACTTCAGCATAGAACTGAAATACATTGCACAACGCTTGGGCGCGAACAATGTTGCACCGTGAGCTATACTTTGATATGTTCTACATTATCATGCTTTGTTATGCAAGTTCGAATGAATGAAACTGGATGAGACATGATTAGGTGATAGGTCTTGATTGTTGTTGTCAATTTAAGCATTTAGATGAGACATAACATAATGCTCGCAACTCACTTCACTTCACAACTTTAACAACATGACCTATCATGTTGGTTAAAACATGAAAGGATCCTAATACTTTTCTGTGTCTACAAATTCCGCCGTCCTTTTCAAAACTAGTGACTACATAACTAGTACTAACCATGAAGACATTAAAACTACTTAACCATTGAATCAAAATAGCAACTTCAAACACATTGTGAAACATATCCCAAGCTTTTGACCTGAATCCTAAAACCACACCATGGAACATTGCAACTACTTTTTATAACATTGTAACCACTTCAAACTTGATAAAATATTCCTTTGTGAAAGTTCTTTTTCACATAAAGAAAAGATGATACTCATCCTTGCTACTTACATGGGATCCGAGACTAAACGACAGAGTTGGATCCGGCGGGTTATATGGATTCTTATGCTACTTTTACTTACATACATTATATTATTGTTAAACTTAATTAATCCCAATACCACGAAATCAGGTTCGATTCTCTTCTAATTATACCCCTTTCTTTAATAAGCATATAACTACGTACGCATATGCAGTGTAATAATATTCCTTACTTAATTTAAGGTTTTGTGTTACGACTTATGTATTCATCTTATATGTCATTGAGATATACAATCAAACACGTGAGATTTAAAAACATAGTCGTGTTTTAAAAATGTGTTTAATTCATCATAACTAATTGTTATAGGATGTGATTTTAGAACCCATACAAACAATTATGCCCATTTTTATTCTTCAACTTTTATAAATAAACCGCATTGATTTAAAAGTTTAAATATTATGTGTGATATATGATTGGAAACCTAGGGATGTATATTTTTCAGTGCAAAAAATAAAGAATGTTTTGGAGTTCTATATAAATACTTATTCTTATTTTACGACACCATGTTGAGTGGTCAAACTTATAGATTAATGTTATATTACATGTGATACTTCAAACGAGTTTGACTAAAAAAAAAAATCTTCTATTCTCTCTAACTTCTATAAATAAACTGTATTGATTTGGAGGTTCAAAATTTATGTGTGACATATGGTTGGAAAGTTAAGGATATGTATTTTCAATACATAAAACGATGAATCATTTGGAGTTCTACAAAAATAATTATACCCATTTTACAACAACATGTTAAATGTTCGAACTTACAAATTAGTGTTATATCATATGTCATATATCATACAAAATAATGTACCGAGAAACGACAAAAAAAAAAAAAAAAAAAAAAAAAAGGTTTGTCGAACGTATATGAAAGTTCTTTTGATTGAAAGATAATTAAATGTTCGTCATGATATTGTAATTTATATAGGTTAACAATTTACGCTTTTGAAATATGTAATTTTTTAAAAAAGAGAGTGAAAGTGGGTTTTTAATTAAAAACATTAATTAATCCCTTTTATTTTTTCTTTTACAAAATGAGTGGGTGAGATTTGTCTCTCAGTATGCATGGAATAATAGTTCATAAGTGAACTTTTCTTATTGTTACAGGGGAAATTTGTATTTATGTGATTAAAGATAGTACTTATTTATAATTTGACCCAAATTTTATTGCTAAAATTAGATTTTTTTTTTTTCTTTTTCCTAAATGTCGAGATTACCTCGATCACAATGTACATTAATATATTTAATAAATGATCAGTGTCTTACAATCAATACAACTACATATTAACCTCTCCACAATAAGATATTATTACCAAAACTATAGCTTTTGCAAACAACAACCCCTTGATGCTCGTAAAGATAATCAGGGACGGACTTAGAGTGTAAGTATGGGGGGCCGGTGCCCCCCATGGCTAGCCGAAAAAGTTGAAATTTTAATGTAATTTTTTTAAAATTTTAACCTTTTTTCGAAAGTGACCCCCATCCAAAACTCAAATTGCCCCCCACCCACATAATAAAATCTAACATTCAACGCTCTAAAGCCTTATAAATCATTCATCTATAAGTAAAAATACTCGATTTATCATTACGATCTTTTTTTTTCCCGCATTTTGTTGTTATGTTCAAAAAATTTTTTTTTGCCCCCCACATCCATTTTTCTTGGGTCCGTCAGATAATCCTACGAGATATTACGATACAATACAAAAGCTTACGAACCAATGCGATACATAACCTTCCTTGTTTTTTGCCAGCATACTGGCCGAGTGACAAAAAGGGGTAGTTATTATTGCAATATTACTGCGAAGCGCCTGCGAAGTAGTTCTGCACTATATAATCACGTGTAGTTTTTTTTATCCTTAATGTCGAAATAATTCTGGCACACAATTCAATTTCAGCAATCAAAGAAATCTATAAGTTGCACGATTGATCAACAGAAGGTTGAAATCAGTCCTGCACTTCTTCGCACCATACTGCGACTTCCCCAAAAGATAGATAATCAAAATGTTGGGATTAAAAGCCTTCTTGTTATTACTGTTGCTCTTACAAAGTTGCAATTGCTCATGAACTTCAAAGAAAAAGAGCTAAGTGTTTACAATTGCTGGTGTAAGAGTTAAGACTACTAGTACAAGTTAATGATGTTGAAGAACTTCATTGAATATACGCTAAGTGGTTACTGCAGCTAGTATAAAGTTACTACTGCTGGTTCAAAGTTAATGTTGTTCAGAGTTAAGACTGCATCAAAGTTACAACTGTTAGGCTTAAGTTAGTACTGTTAGACGTTTTTGTTAGTATTGCTTATAAGATATGTATGAGATAACTTTTGATACAAGATATGTATTAGATAAGTATAGAAAAGATTTGATATACTTAGAAAAGTATTGTGAGCCGTGTAGGACTCCTTGGTGTATAAAAGGAGGTCCTAGGGCATAGAGTTAGATATGAACAACACACGAAATTCTTATAGATTCAAGGTTTTGTAACCCTAGTACTGTGAAGAGTATTCGTATTATTCATTAATAATATTAAGGCTTGTTTGTTAAACTGTTTGTTCATTGTGTTACTGTTTCATTAGCAAATTCTTCTTAATATTAAGATTAGATTCCGAATAATCTTTAATACACTCAAACACAGTTTCTATCATAGTTGTATTAGATTTATCTAATATAACTAAACCTTAAACAAGCTTAAGGAATTCTATCAAGTATCAAGTGCTCAATTGGGATCAACACAAAATCTGGACTTTGTGCCGGCTCCTAAGCTCCCAATCATAAAGGAATTCGTGAAAGAATTAGGGTATGACCAAGATGAAGAGTCGTTTTTTATGATCTCAAAATTTAACAGAAAGAATGTACCACAACCATGGTTAACACTTCTCACAATAATCAACCGCTCCACAACGAGAAAGGATACAAGAATGAAAATTGCTCGCTTAGTCACTCTTCAAATATTATGGGGAATAGTCAATAAGCAACACATTGACTATGCAATTCTTTTATGGGAAGATCTTATTTTCCAAGCCAAGTATCAAGGGAACAAGAAAGCTGAAAAGCATCACTTCGTTCAATACACCAAGTTGATCATTCAATACTTGATGTACATGTATGAAAAACTTTCCAAATGAGTCAAAGAGCCACAACACTCTGCTATTGATGATCACATTGTTCAAAGAGAACAAATAGATAACAGACACACGACTAAACCCGGAATGCGAATTCCAGAATGGCTCTTGACTCCTGAATTAACGGAAACGATGGCGTTCAAGAACTATGATAAGACATCTAAAGGAGTAGACGTCTCTACGAACCAAACAAAACCAGTTAGTTATACCTAGGGAACAAATAGGAAAGTAGAGCCATATGAAATAGGAAAAAATGCAAAGCATTGAAGTGGAAACCAAGTGTTGAATCAAGTGCTAAGAAGAAGAAGGAATAAATGAAAGACAAAAAGAATAAAGGATTTGCTATTGAGGAACCAACAGTATATATGGACAAACAAGAAAAAGCTGATTTATTACAAGCTTTTAAGCTAAGTAAAGCTGAGGCATATAAAAGTAACAAAGTTACTTTAGATCCGGTGTTGGAAGAGCAAATTGATGAAGTTATGAGAGAAGGAGTGGATAATATTGAGAAAAACATAAAAGAAGGAGAAAAGGAACGCTTTAGCTGGGATAAGGATGAATTTGGCCCTAGGATAGATCTAAAGGAACCTTTTAAGGTACACAAAGAAAGACTGGATGATGATGAGGATACATAAATGAATGATGATAGTTTGAAGTTTAGATTGGTGCATAGGAAAAAAAAGAAGCAGACACCCACTACCTTAACCGATAGCCCAACTAGGACACTATCTTCACAAAATGTTCTACATCTTTGTAAAGAGCAACATGCTCCCAATATAGGTGACCTTGACACGCTAGGGACATGAATGAAAAGAGGACATGTTTTTCTGAACGTGTTGTCTTTTTGAGCTAGAAACTCTACTAAGGAGACACATTCAGGTGGCTCCTTTACGTATAATTATTCTTAAATGAATAGGAAACGACCGTAACTAGACCAGAGGTCAACGCTACCGACCAAGGTAAGAATACTCCGGAGATGTCCAGAACACCCGTAGTAAAGGCACATGAACAAGGTACTTTACAAGGATCGAATCTAATATAGAGGTTTCAAAACCGACAGGTCCGCCTGATGTCCCCCCTATTGAAATGCACTTCATAGAGTTAGGGGTTAATGTTGTTATATTAATGATTTGGCTTCATTATTGATTAACCGATCATTACAATATATAATCCTTGTGGACTATTCTAGAAACCAAACATACTATGGGCTAAGCCTATTAACCAAACACAACATTCCCCCGCAGTTTGAGCGGGAGATGACCAAACACTCAAACTGGCACGAAATTCTTCAAATAGCGCAGTCGGTAAACCCTTAGTGAAAATGTCAGCATACTGATAATGTGAGGGCACATGAAGCACACGAACTTGCCCTTGAGCAACCATATCACGAACAAAATGAATATCAATCTCAATGTGTTTAGTCCGCTGATGTTGAACCGGATTAGCTGTCAAGTAAATAGCACTAACATTGTCACAATAGACAAGGGTAGCAGATAATAATGGTGTATGAAGCTCAAGAAGATGATTACGAAGCCACACTATTTCTGCAACAACATTAGCAACGCCTCTATATTCTGCCTCAGCACTCGATCTAGAAAGTGTATGTTGGCATTTGGATGACCATGAGAGGATATTATCTCCTAAGAAAACTCAGTAACTAGAAGTAGAACGTCTAGTGGTAGGATAACTAGCCCAATCAACATTAGAATAAGCAACGAGAGAACCCGTAGAAGAGGCATAAAGTTGGAGACCAAAGTCCAAAGTACCACGAACATAACATAGAACTCGCTTGAGAGCTGAAAAATGAGGCTCTCTAGGATCATGCATATGAAGACACACCTGCTGCACTGCATAAGATATATCTGGATGAGTAAATGTCAAGTATTGCAAACCACCTGCATGACTACGATATATAGTGGGGTTAGAAACAGGATCCCCGTCTGAACCAAGCTTGGATTCCGTGTCAACCAGAGTCCGAGTGGGGTTACATGTAGCCATACGTGCCTGATGAGGCAAAAAATGAACCGTTTTTAGGGGGTCATTTAAGCCCGAATTCAAATTTATTTGATCAAATATTGCCCTAAATCGTTCCTTTTGTTATTTTAGGTATTTTTTGAGTGAAATCTGGAAAAGGAAGCATTTTGGACGTTTTTGGAGCATAAAAGTGAAGAAAACGACAAAGTATTAATTTTCCTTGCTGAGAACAGTACCTGACGGCGTCACAAGCTTCTACATGACGGCGTCAAGAGCAATACAAGAGGTGGAAGTGGATGATACACGTGACGATCCAGAGAGTTTTGTACTAAGGAGATGACGGCGTCACCCAAGGCCGTCATGGTCCAAGTATTAGTGACGGCCCATAGCAAAATTACACATGACGGCGTCAAAAGTGGATCTAGGCAATCCGATTTCATTATGGGCGGCGAGTTGACGGCGTCACAGATTTCTACATGACGCCGTCACCCTGTATAATCTATATATAGTTTTCCAAATTTCATTCATTAGTGTGCAACTTTGAGGGAAAAACCCTAGGACGAATTTTTCCAGCTTTTTCAAGGGTTTCAACCCTTTGAACTTTTCATGTCAATTTGAGATAAGTACTCTTTCAATTCAATCAATATGTCTATGTGTTGCTTGAATATATGTTACACTTGTCTTCAATTTAACATGCTTGGCTAGATCTCTTTTGTGTTTGCTTAGATGTAGTGAAACCTAGATGTTAATTATGGGTTGATTGTTTGTTTATAGTTGTTACGGATGATTGTATTCGATGTTAGGCTTAAGAAAACTGGCAGACTTCCATTGGTAACATGCTTGAACGTCTTAAGAAACATGATCAGAGGTGTACTATGATTTTTGGTTGTATTTAATGCGTAGGAGAATTCTAATGATCCCATGTTAGGAGCTTCTAACGGCTCGACATAGGAGTGAAGTAGGATCCTATAAAGTTAGGGAATATTGTACACGGCCCTACGACTAGTATTAAGGAATACGACCCGTCATCCATGCAATTGTAACAAACTATTAACCTGTAAAAGATATCTAGGGAGCAATGAAACCTAAGTAAACACAACCTACCCCATCATTGTTTACACCACAATAGTATAATTAGATTTATTTTCATTTATGTTATTTTATTTTGATTGCATTTTAGTTAATTTGGGTTAGTTGGCTAGCAACTAATTCCGCCCACTCTTCCAAAAACCGAGATTTTAATTGCTTTTATAAAATATAAAAAATACAAAAAGAATCATCCCTCACCTCTAGACTTAATTAAGGAGACTTTCTAATCCTAGCGACACTATTCCTGAGTTGAATGATCAAACCCCCGGTACTTGTCACTATACTATACTACAACGATCAGGTACACTGCCTGGTGGGGGTTGTAAGCTTCTCGAGATCTCTCGAGAGGTAAAGCCTGGTGCGATTCCCACATATCAGTGCCCTGTTCAAAAGCTCCAAGGCATATTTCTTCTAAGAGATAAACATGCCTTTAGAGTCACATGTAACAGAAATACCCAAAAAATAATTAAGAGCCCCCAAATCAGTCATATCAAACTCTCTATGCAGTGAAGCAATAATACGCTGAAGTAAAGCTGTAGTGGAAGCTGTTAATATAATATCATCAACATAGATCAACAAATATGCAACCTTAGCACCATTCCTATAGATAAATAGGGACGAGTCACATCGACTCGACGAGACGCCAACCCGTAGAGCATAACCTGCAAAATGTTGAAACCAAGCACGATGAGCTTGTTTCAATCCGTATAACGACCTCTGCAATTGACAAACATTATGTGGAAACCTGGAATCCACAAACCCCGGAAGCTGATCCGTTGATGCGTAGGGATTGCACCAGGCTTTACCTCTCGAGGGATCTCGAGAAGCTTACAACCCCCACCAGGCAGTGTACCTGATCGTTGTAGTATAGTATAGTGACAAGTACCGGGGGATTGATCGTTCAGCTAGGAATAGTGTCGCTAGGATTAGAAAACCTAATTACTAGTTCTAGAGATGAGAGATGATTCTTTTTGTATTTTTATATTTTTTTAGAAAGCAAGTAAAAATCTCGGGTTTTGAAGGATATGGGCGGAATTAGTTGCTAGTCAACTAACCCAATACTAAGATGCAATCAAAATAAAATACTAGAAATGAAAATAAACTATATTAAACTAAGATTGTGAGCAATAAGTGGAGAAATGCGTTTACTTAGATTTCACTACTCCCTAGATATCTTTTACACGTTAATTACTTGTTATAGTTGCATGGATGACGGATTGTATTCCTTAATACCATTCATGGGGTGACGTACTTAACTCCCCAATCCTATGAGTGCCTACTTCACTCCTATGTCGAGCCGGCTAAGAAGCTCCTAACATGGGATCATTAGAATTTACTCATGCATTAAATACAACCAATAAAACCTAGTATACATCGGTTCATGTTTCCTAAGACGTTCAAGCATGTTACCATTTGGAGATCTGCCAGTTTTCTTAAGCCTAACATTGAAATCATTCATCCAATACAACCATAAACAAGTAATCAACACATAATCAACATCTAGGTTTCATTAGATCTAAGCAAACACAAGATAAATCTAGCCTAGCATGGTGGAATCAAGACAAGCACAAGATATAGACAACCAACACATAGACATATTGATTGAATTAATAGAATACTTATCTCAATAACACATGTAAGGATTCAAGGGCTGAAAACCCTTGAAAAAGCTGTAAAATACGTATATGGTTCGGCCTTAGGGTTTCTCCAAACTTGTTCCTCCTCATGAATGAAAATTAGAAAACTATATATATATATATATATATATATATATATATATATATATATATATATATATATATATATATATATATATATATATATATATATATATATATATATAGAGGCTGACGGCGTCAAGAACAACCTTGTGACGCCGTCATCTCGCCGCCAAAATAATCCTCGGACTGCCTTGATCTACATCTGACGCCGTCATGTATTCTATTTTTCCAGGCCGTCACACATTTAACTCTTGACGCTCTTCTTTGTGACGCCTTCATTTCTGTACTGGGTCGTCATGATCTTTACTCTTGACGCCGTCAACTTCTTCCTCTTGACGCCATCACACACTGTTCCCAGCATGGAAAATTAAGTCTTTGGCGTTTTCTTCACTTTTAAGCTCCAAAAACGTCCGAATTGCTTCCTTTTTCCAGATTTCACTCCCAAAGTACCTAAAATCACAAAAGGAATGAATTAGGGCAATATTTGATCAAATAAATTCTATTCCGGGCTTAAATGAACCCCTAAAAGTGGTTCATTTTTCGCCTCATTATATACCCTTACACTTGAGATTTGCTTGTCCTCAAGCAAATGCGCTTTTATTCTTGTCAAAATACAAGTTAGGGGTCATTTAACACTAATATAAAAGTAATTACAACAAATAATCGTTCCACTAAAGACCAAAGACAAGCACGGAGGTCATATACTTAGCACCTCACAAATAGTGTTTAGATACTCACATCTCTCGGGTGTAATAAAGTATAAATTACAATATGGAAACGGAAGATATCTCTCACTACCTGTCATAGCAAAATAGATTACCATAGGCTTGGGAAAGGATCAAACCTCCACCACATGGCGTAAGCACCTAGGATAAACTATCAAAGAGGTCTTTTAAAGGGTTGTAACGTTAGGTGTAGGGATATGAAATACACGGTTTTGTTGGATATAGGCAGTCTTTACTGGTGGCGAGTTAACAATCTTGGTTAATTACATGTACAATATGGCGTTGCTAAGCCAAGACTAGACTCGACTTAAGCTAATAAATGAAAAATAACAAAAACATAAAATAAACATAGAATGAAACAGGATGGTAGTCCGTATATTTTTTCTCTTTTCTTTTTCTGAATTTTTTCGATTTTTTCTTTTTTTTTTTTTTTTTTTTTTTTTTTTTTTTTTTTTTTTTGCATACACTCTTACCCTACCATCCAAAATAATAAATCGTAGGGAATGTAAATTCCCCTTACACTTGAATTTTTACATACTTTACAATAAACTAATCTAATGACTCGACTTAAGAAAATCAAAACACTTGGAGTACTTTTAAGATTAACGTACATATGGGGGTAATAAATGATGTTCTTCCCTATTACTCCATAAAATAAGTACTTTACCCATGAATCCCAATCGTCCCAAAACAATAAGTACAAGGATATGACTCGACTTAGCAACCATGTAATCAATTAGATAATTAACTTAGGGTTTAACAAATAACAATAATGCACTAAAGATAAGTGCATACACGGAAGGCTAAGGCGATTTGGGTGTACATTTAAGTGGGGTGTAACAAATTCTTCCTTTAAGTAAGATGCTTAAAGTTAGAAACGAAAAGATAGGCTCGGAGGGGTGTACTAGGGGTTTCGTGTACTAAAAATGAGTACAACGCTAAGGGTGTGGGAAAAATTAGTTGACTTAACTAGCCAAGTAATATGACTTAAATGGTCAAGTAATTATGATACGGGTTTAACACAAGGGTGATCCTAATGCCTCTTATCATGTAGTAAATCCTACTACACGAATGTAGTCTCACTAGCGGTCTCGGGATGCATCACTAACGCAAGTTCTAGAATCTAAATGCTACCGGTACACTAATAAGCACTAATAATAAATGCTTTTCCTATCAAATCTAAAGGCGAACCTCACATGTTTGGGTGGAAAATTTTTCTGAATAGTACGGTTTTGTGCTAGTCATACAATCTCCTATCCATGAGACGCTTGCTATGGCTAAAGTTTCACTCCTAAATGTTGTAAAAAATTTTAAATTTGGCGCTAAAATTGCACTAACAAGTATTTCTCATAGTTTTATTACACATCTACTATCAAACAAACAAACTCAAGCGAAAGTGTATTTGTAAGGTATCATCATTTTACCCTCCCCTTACACTTAAGATGAACATTGTCCCCAATGTTCAAGTAAAGAATGTAAAAGTGAAATAAGTAAAAAGAATGAAATCAAATACTCCCCTGATTCGCTCGGTATGGATAATAAGGTGGCCAGGTTAGATCTTCCTCCAAGAAAATGAACAATCAAAGCTTCCCTTCCAGAATATAAATCATCTTCTTGTCATACATAACCTGTAAATCCTGAGAAAACAGACAAAGCAACCTCGCATAAAATCGGCGGCAACCTACATAAGTTACTAAATCCTAGAAAACAAAATAAGATATAATGCTTGTGGAATGAAGTTTGCAGATTTCCTGGAGAGTATAAAACTTAATAATTCAGCAAAAACTTTAAGACTCCGTTAGAAAAACAAAACTGGTAAAATTTCGATATTTTTATACGTGACGCCGTCAAGAGTAAACTTATGAAGCCATTAGAAGTGACCTGCAGAAATCTTTACGTTAAGTTTCCGGAAAATTTCTGAAAAAAACTTATGTCCTACTTCCTGGAAAATCCTGCAAAACATCATTATGACTCGGTACAAGCATTTGACTCTAGCGAATATTAATACACATGTCCATTTAATATTGTTGTGGTTCATGCTCAATTTCGTTCTTATAAACCAATTTGGGTCTCCCCTTACACTTAGCTTTTGCAAAATACCTTTATATGTAATTAAGACGAAGTTAAAAACAAAATAAAGCATTTTCACAATTTACTTTGAAACATGAGCCACAAACAATAAAAATAAAACATGCATACGGAAACAAATAAAATCAAACAAACAAATAAATAAAGCTTGGGTTGCCTCCCAATAAGCGCTTGTTTTTGTTCGAGTCACGAGCCTGACTCTACCCTTATTTAACGGAAATAGGGAAGGTCTTCCCTACACTATGAATTAAGTGCGGGTGGAAGTAGCGATACACACCCTTAGAGTGGAAATATGCCACGTGAGGTGAAGAGGGTGAGTTAATGGCTTCCTTCATCCTAAAACTACTCGGATAATATTGGTTGATGGGTGGGTCGGTTCCTCTTTTGTCTCCTAGATGTATATCTAAGGATGGAAAGTTGTGTAAAGGTTGAGGTTCCGGTTCATCAACATTAGGAAATTCCCTAGAACTAGGAGTAAGGTTATCACTACAAGTATTTAAACCTATATCCTCAAGTGGTGCCTGGTCCAAGGGTTCTACCTCCATCAGAATTCCTAAAGTTTCTTCTACTTCTTCCGGGTAAGTCATGGGCGGTGTGTGTGCCTCAAATGATGGTCGAGTATTTTGTGGGCTTATGTTACTTACCTCATCATTCCACGTGTCACGATCACCTATATCCTTAGGTAGTGATAATAACAAACCTAGTGCTTCATCCAACTTATGGTTTATTGATACGGCTCTATCCATAATTCCTTGGCAAACTAGATCGCTTTTTCTATTAGCCTCACTAAAACGAGATCCTAGACATGGAGGTTGTTCATAAGAATCTATCCTAGGTGAAGGCTCATATGGTTCATAGGTGTCTCTAAATGAGGTATTTTGCACTTCTTGGTATTCTAGCCACTCAACCATATCTTGCAATCTTAGAAGTCTAAGTGAAGTGTCCATTTGAAGCAAATTACATAAAAAATCACAAAGAAAAGATAGACTACGAGAAAGCTACAAAGTAAAAAGAAAAAAATCTCACTTGATAGGAATCTAATGAGTAGGCCTAATAAAAATCAAATTCAACCTAAACAATAACTATTTCCCCGGCAGCGGCGCCAAAAACTTGATGCGTAGGGATTGCACCAGGCTTTACCTCTCGAGGGATCTCGAGAAGCTTACAACCCCCACCAGGCAGTGTACCTGATCGTTGTAGTATAGTATAGTGACAAGTACCGGGGGATTGATCGTTCAGCTAGGAATAGTGTCGCTAGGATTAGAAAACCTAATTACTAGTTCTAGAGATGAGAGATGATTCTTTTGTATTTTTATATTTTTTTAGAAAGCAAGTAAAAATCTCGGGTTTTGAAGGATATGGGCGGAATTAGTTGCTAGTCAACTAACCCAATACTAAGATGCAATCAAAATAAAATACTAGAAATGAAAATAAACTATATTAAACTAAGGTTGTGAGCAATAAGTGGAGAAATGCGTTTACTTAGATTTCACTACTCCCTAGATATCTTTTACACGTTAATTACTTGTTATAGTTGCATGGATGACGGATTGTATTCCTTAATACCATTCATGGGTTGACGTACTTAACTCCCCAATCCTATGAGTGCCTACTTCACTCCTATGTCGAGCCGGCTAAGAAGCTCCTAACATGGGATCATTAGAATTTACTCATGCATTAAATACAACCAATAAAACCTAGTATACATCGGTTCATGTTTCCTAAGACGTTCAAGCATGTTACCATTTGGAGATCTACCAGTTTTCTTAAGCCTAACATTGAAATCATTCATCCAATACAACCATAAACAAGTAATCAACACATAATCAACATCTAGGTTTCAATAGATCTAAGTAAACACAAGATAAATCTAGCCTAGCATGGTGGAATCAAGACAAGCACAAGATATAGACAACCAACACATAGACATATTGATTGAATTAATAGAATACTTATCTCAATAACACATGTAAGGATTCAAGGGCTGAAAACCCTTGAAAAAGCTGTAAAATACGTATATGGTTCGGCCTTATGGTTTCTCCAAACTTGTTCCTCCTCATGAATGAAAATTAGAAAACTATATATATATATATATATATATATATATATATATATATATATATATATATATATATATATATATATATATATATATATATATATATATATATATATATATATATAATAGAGGCTGACGGCGTCAAGAACAACCTTGTGACGCCGTCATCTCGCCGCCAAAATAATCCTCGGACTGCCTTGATCTACATCTGACGCCGTCATGAATTCTATTTTTCCAGGACGTCACACATTTAACTCTTGACGCTCTTCTTTGTGACGCCTTCATTTCAGTACTGGGTCGTCATGATCTTTACTCTTGACGCCGTGAACTTCTTCCTCTTGACGCCGTCACACACTGTTCCCAGCATGGAAAATTAAGTCTTTGGCGTTTTCTTCACTTTTATGCTCCAAAAACGTCCGAATTGCTTCCTTTTCCAGATTTCACTCCCAAAGTACCTAAAATCACAAAAGAAACGATTTAGGGCAATATTTGATCAAATAAATTCAATTCCGGGCTTAAATGACCCCCTAAAAGTGGTTCATTTTTCGCCTCATCATCCGTATAAACAGTCTCAGATAGATAACTATTAAGAAATGCATTCTTAACATAAAGTTGGTGAATATGCCAATTCCTAGATAATGCAAGACTGAGAACAGTACAAATAGTAGCCGGTCTAACAACCGGACTAAATGTATTATCACAATCAACACCAAACTGTTGGCTACTTTCGTTAGCCACGAGATGAGCCTTGTACCTACTTAAAGAACCATCGGCATGATATTTATGCCGAAACAACCACATAGACCGAAGAACATTAACATTAGTTGGTTTTGGGACAAGAATCCAAGTACCATTTCTAATCAATGCCTTAAATTCATCGTACATAGCATCTCTCTAGTTAGGATCAGATAAGGCAATAGACGGAGACTTAGGAAGGGGAGAAATATGAGTGACATGACCATGAAAATTAGGATTGGGCTTAACGGTCCCAACTTGGGCACATGTGACCATAGGATGAGTATGGGTAGGAGGGTTAGAGGCCATAGTGGGTTGGGTCGTAGAGGGTGGAATGGGGTTCGAAGATTGTGCCAATGTAGGTTAGGTCATGGATGGATTAAGTGGTGGAGGGGTTTGTTGGGTAAGAGGGGTAAGTGGTGTTGGGCCGCAGTGGAGGTGGGCTCGGATGTAGTGTTATGAGAGGTGGTTAAGGGCTCATTGGAGTAGTAGGGAGCGGAGCGGGGTTACTTAGAATATGATAGGTAATAAGAGATGGTGTAGGGTCAAGAAAAGTGTAAGACGGTGGGTTTGATGTTGTTATGGAGCTATATTGGAATTGGAGTTCATCAAATGTGACATGGCGAGAGAGGATGATTTTGTTTATAGATAGGTCAAGGCATCGATATCCACGATGATATGCGGGATATCCCAAAAAATGCAAGGAGTAGCGCGAGGTGCAAGCTTGTGAGGTGAATATAGGTGTGGGTAACAAAGACAACCAAAAATACGAAGACGTGAGTAGTCGGGTTGTTTGTTAAACAATTTTGTACATGGTATTTCATTTTGAATGGCGGATAAGGGAAGGATATTTAGTAAGTAAGCGGCCATATTTAATGCCTCAACCCAAAAGTAGGTGGAAGGTGAAAAGAAGGGTGCGAATGACATTATTAATGGTGAAAAGAAGGGTGCGAATGACATTATTAATGGTGGAAGGTGAAAAGAAGGGTGCGAATGACATTATTAATGGTGCGTATCATCCGTTCTGACTTTCCATTTTTTTGGGAGGTTTTTGGGCAAGAGAACCGAACTTGAATGCCATTATGAGCAAACAAGTTAAGGAGGTTAGTGTTATCGAACTCACCACCATGGTCACACTGAAAAGCCGCAATATCACACTTAAATTGATTATTTACATAAGAACGAAAGTGTAAGAACTTTTGAAAAACATCAGATTTTGTACGTAAAGGATAAATCCACAAGTAATGAGAAAAATAATCAAGAAATAACACATAATTTATGAAACCACCAGAACTAACAATAGGAGAAGTACAAATATCTGAGTGAACAATCTCAAAACAACTAGTAACAATAGAATTCGAACTAGAAAATGAAAGTCTCACATGTTTGCCAAGCTGACAAGCATGACAAACATGTGGAGACTTTTCTTTATTATAGTAAATAAAATGACGAGAAACAAGCAAATGTATCACTTCTTCCCCGGGATGTCCGAGGCGTTGGTGCCACGTAGTGGGACTAACAGAAAGCAAAGCACGGGGGATAGGAGAAGGCTGGGTAACCGGATAGAGATCTCCCGAACTATCACATCTCAGGAGAATATGACGGGTCAAGAAATCCTTCACCGAGAATCCAAAGGCATCAAATTCAACAATACAGTTATTATCTCTAGTAAATTGACGCACAAAAATAAGATTTTTGATGATGTTAGGGGTTACAAGAATGTTATGTAAGTGTAAAGGACGATTAAGAGTAGGTACGATGCCATGACCGATATTAGTGACGGGTATGGTTTTCCCATCACCAACACAAACAGATGGATATAAACATGTATTATAAACGTTACTTAAATTACTTGAATGTGAGTTAAAATGAGAAGAGGCACCTGTATCCATATTCCATGTCGGATCCTGTAAAACGATGGTGCTAAAAACATTTGGAAGAACCGTATCTTTAGTCGCAAACACAGATGGCACGGTCCAGTAACCACACGACTGTTTATATAATCCCTGAGGAAATTAAATCTTTCATATTCGGAACAGGTACTGGTGACTACAGCTGCTGCTCCAGCAACCACAACAACTACTACACCAAAACCTCCAACAAAATCACAATGTCAGAGAATCAAACATCCACGCCGAATAGTTTCACAAATGCACAGATGAAGAACACTTAACCAAATGAAGAAACAATTCATAACCAAGGGCCAAATGAATGGTTTAGTTGACCAACTTGCTTAGTATTTGAATGACGAAGTACTCGACATGATTAATTCTTTTATGCAACAACAAATAGATGAAGCAGTTTTGACGTCAAATTGATTTCACTATTCATAAGCAATTAGATGCTACTGTTCAAAGGCAAATTGATGAAGCAATTCACGGATACATGCAATCTCAAACCATTACCACCCAACCAACACCATCATCACAATCACTATCAATTACTGAAATGAAAAGGAAGCTGTTCAATGCAATGCGTGCGAATCCTACATTACGAGAAGAAGATCCAATATTGTTTGAGACGTTGAGCAAGGGAGATGATGTAGAAAAACCTGACAATGATTCGTGCAGACAAGATAAACTACAAAAATGACCACATGATGATCCTGATGGTGATAATCATGATGGGTAGAAGAGGCGTAAGTTATCGAGAGAATCATCATCTTCACACCCAACATCAGCAGCTGAACCAACACATGAAAACCCTGAACCATCTATAACCGAACAACCATATGATGAAGAAATGGGTATTAGTGATGAGATTGATGAATTGTATGATTTGGAAGAAGGAGAGATTCCACCAGAACAAGCATCTGAAGAAATCTTGGAAGTATTAAAGGTAATAGGGTCTAGGGATAAGATGCCGACCATAAAGGATTTAGCTAACATGGAAGATATCAAGAACGAAATTCTAAAAATATGTTGCAAGAGCAGTGTCAAATATGATTACCATGCTGAACAAGTAAGGATATACTTGGAGTCACAAACTATTTGGGAAAGTAGAAATGAAGTCTTGGAAGATCCATATCTTAAACGTTAACAGCTACCAATCTATAGTCCTAATAACAACCCAGAGCTTCTAGCTAGAGAATTCAGGAACTATGACTTGGCATTTTTGAAACATGGCAATACTTAACACAAAAAATATATCATATCCCTCCACAAAATTCATGCAACTGCGTATGAGGAACTAGATTTTGAAGAAATCCTCTAAAATAGATAGATATGTAGGGTCATCGAAGACTTTAATGATGAAGCAATATACTCAATCTAGAATTGGCCATACTGACACAAACTATTCTACAAAGCAAGACATAGAAAATGCAGAGCAGATGGCAGTGTAGTATACTCAGATTTCAAGATCATAAAAGTTCTCGAAGCTAAATGGGAAACTCATTATGAGTATGACTTAATAGAAGAGATTATCATTGAAGACATGTACTTGCTCAAGATGCAGAGAAGCTGGAACATATCAAGGGCCAAATATTAGGTTCATTGATCGTATTCATCAGAAACACGGTTCTTCAAGCAAGAGTTCATGATTTCCAGTTGGGGTTGAAAGTTATTAGTATCGAATCAATCTCACTACACCTACTCTCACTTTCCCGGGAATAGATGAATTGGAACCATATACTCTGATTAATTAACAAAAGATTGGGCTTATTTATTTGAACAGTCAGCAGAAGAAAAGGTTCATGGATTATTAGGTAACCTATAAATTTTGTGATGCAACTTTGAAGAGTGGCCAGGGGAGATAAGATTGAGGCTTCGTAATAATGAACTTGGATTCTCTGTACCTCCATTAAAAGATACCATAAGACAATCTTTGAAGATTATGAGGAAGCCATCAATAAGCAGTTGAAGTATCATGAACAAATAAGGAGATTGGAAAGAAAAATTGGAGGAAGATTGATGAGTGTCTAAATACTCATCATTTTATACTAATCTGAACTGCCAAAACATACAAAAACACTCAAATATGTATCAAAATACTTAAAATATCTTATAAGTGTGTTTTATATGTTTCAAACGCAAAATATGCAAAAACAGATGAAAAACGTACAAAGTTTGCATAATTGGCAGTTTCAGTCCCTCAAGTTTCATAAATTGGCAAAACTAGTCCCTGGTTATTCTAAAAACATGAAAATATCATCAAAGGTCCTTTTTAATCATAAAGTTACATATTTAGTCCTTTGGTGCAAAGTTTCATAAAATTACAAGTTTAGTCCCTGTACTTTGGAAATTGACAGAAATGGTCCCTGGGATGTAAAAACTTTGAGAAAAGCAATTTTGGTCCTTATACTAATAATCTTTTGCAGGAATGGTCCTTGGTGTTAAGTTTGGTGAATTTACATGATTGGTCCCTGAAGTTTCACAGTTTGGCAAAACAGGTCCCTCAAAGTTTCAAACTTGACAGTTTCAGTCCCTGGGTTTCAAAATGGGAAAATTATCATTAAGGGTCCTAGGGAATTCATAATTGTCACTTTTAGTCCCTGGGAGAAAGTTTTGAATAAATTACACATCTAGTCCCTCAAGTTTGGTAAATTGTCAGTTTTAGTCCTCGGGTATTTAAAAAATTAAAAAATATCAAAAATAACCTTGTACTATTCACATGAGACAATTTAAACCCTTTTGATAACTTTGGAAGACTTGCCAAATCAGACCCTAAACTTTATCCAAAATTACATTTGTGGTCCTTGTAATTTAAATAAAACCAAACGGACCCTTTTATTCTTAAATCCACCAAATCCTAATCCACTACCCAACCTAAACAGCCCACTCCCTTCCTAAGCCCAAAACTAGCCCAGTCCATCCCCTCGGTCAAACCAGTCAACCCCCCTTTTTTTTCAATACCACCCAGTCACCCCGTATTTCCCTCCCAAAACCATACCACCACTCACCACCACCCAAACCACCATACCACCCTACACCTGGCCTGCCACCTCTCACCCACTATCCCACCACCTCACACAAGCCCCCAAAGTCCATTAATTGACCCCTAAACCTCTCCACGCAACAAACAGTACCCCCCTTGGACTTTGGCGCCAAAAAGTGCATTTAAACGGCCTGGATTGATCAGACCTTATCAATGGCTAGGATGTGGTGGGAAACACCCCAGTGGGTCCCACAAGCTCAGAAACTAGCTACAAAAGGGAAATGGAGCAGAAGAATAAGAGTATTAGATTAGGATTAGTTATTTAGGTCGTATGTAGTGTAGTTCATGAATTAAGTTGTAATTTCAATTAAAAACACTTGTTCTCAGTTAGTTGAATGTACTTTGATCTTTATATTAAGTTAATTTCAAGTTTTATTGGTTATCTCAGTTTATTCATTTTCAAGAATTATCAAAAATCTCAAAAAGTTGTTTGTTATTGTTAGTTGTTAGTAAGTGAGTTCAGAAGCTCATATAAGCTTTGACAAAGCTTAAATAAGCTTTGGAAAACCTCAGTTACATGTTTAGTTCACAAAAGAAAAATACTTAAAAAAATAGAGAAAAATAGAAATAAAATAAAAAAAAATAGAGTAAAGAAAGAAAGAAGGATTGAGCAGGGTGTTGTTTTGGATTATTTCTGGGTTAATTGTCTTATGGGAGACATTAGGAAGTAAGTTTGGTCCCTGGTTCACTGTTGGTCAGTTCATCTCCATTTGTAAGCCAAATTTCCAATTTTAGCTTTTTACTGTGTACTATCTTATTGTTGGTTCTTTGCACTTCTTTTTGTTCATTTAGCATATTTAGATTATAATATTGATTACTAATACTTGTTTGTTCCTTGAAATTCCATGTTGATTAAGTTGTTAGATTTCACTGTTTAATTAGATTATTAGTGATTATTGGTGTTTGATGTTATACTTAGTATTTTTGTGTTTCTTATAACCTCTTACATCAGATTAATACATTATGCAATAGTCTCATGGTTTAAATTACTTTGTTGCTTCATAAATCAAAAATCAAGCCCTATACTGGGGTGTTTGGTTCAGTAAAACTCACTGAGCAATAGTGAGTTTCTTAAGTTGTTGGTGTTTGTTACAAGATGCATTAGGTTTAGGTAGGTTATTAAAACCATAAAAATCAGTTCTCATTATCCAAAAGTCAAAATTCCACTTCATATTCCTTGACAGTTAACTGTCAAGGATTTGTGGTTCATAAACTCACCCCTTAGCTTATACCTTGTAGGACTAGCTTAATTTAGGATTATCATAGCTTATATTAACTTATTTAATCAGTAGTTAGTGTTAGAAACTCAATTTAGTCAAACTATTTGG
Source organism: Artemisia argyi (assembly GCA_030686995.1). Taxonomy (NCBI): domain Eukaryota; kingdom Viridiplantae; phylum Streptophyta; class Magnoliopsida; order Asterales; family Asteraceae; genus Artemisia; species Artemisia argyi. The sequence goes on from CM060709.1 coordinate 191,271,883, forward strand.
TTTTAATCAAAAGTCAAAACTACATCTCTCAGGTTTTGACAAAACTTGAGAGATTTCTTTAGAATTTTGTAGCAGGTATTAGACCTTGTGCTTTTTAGGATTTCAAGTCTACCATCTCAGCTTTAGTATCCCATCATTTCTATATTTTTAGGATTTTTTTTAGGTGGGCCCCATTCACCTCCAAACACAACTGCAGGGCAAGGGTATTGCCCTGCTCAGACCAGACCTCAGTCACAACACCACTTTGTGGTGGTTTTGTGACCATCTCAGTGGGCCCCACACCCCTTAGTTAGGTTTTCCCAACCCCCCTCCTACCAGAGAGTTTAGGTTGACCAATTGTTTGACCTATATCACTGTGGACCCCACCTAGAATAAGCTACCAACTTTGTCCCATTCTGAGTTGCATTCTAAGTTTTGGATTAGCTTATTTGGCTTATTGGCTTATCTACTGAGCTTATTTAGCTAAATTAAGCTTTGACAAGTCCAATACACTTATTAGAACCAGAAAACACCAAGGTGGGTCCCACATAAGCTCATTTGAGCTTATTTCCCATTTAAGTCAACTAAAGTCAACTGTCTAGGATTATAGCTTATAACTAGCTTATTTTTAAGTTCTAAAATTATTGTTTTTATTAAAGTTACTTATTTTTATGTATAATAAAGTTTTGTAAAATAAAAATCCAGAAAAAAACAATATAAAATTAAGTGATAGTTTCTATTTAATTTAATTTAATTTTAATTTTCATTTTTATATTTTTATTAAGTAATCTGTATTTTTATATTTTTATTAATTTCCTTATATATTAAAGTATTTTTCATAATTTTCTTAGATTTTTATATTGTCATTTAGTATTTATTATAATTAATAATAATTTTTTTAATAATTAATTAATAAGTAAGTTATAAATAGCATAATTAATTTTTATATAGTAACACCTAGTTTTTATATTTTTCCTAGCTTTTATAAGTCATAATATAATTTTAGTAATTTTTCTAGAATTTTTACTGTTCATTTAATAGTTTTCCTAATTTAAATAGTTTAATTAGATTTTAATTAATAAATAGAATAATAATTAGTTAACTAGTTTAAAAATATATAAAATAAAGTTTTTATAATTTTTTAGGATTCCCATGATGGTTAATTAGATATATAAAATTTTTCATAATTTTCTAAGTTAGTTTAATAATATTTATAATTTAAATTAGTTTAAATTGTTTAATTAATATAAATAGTTTTTAATTAATAAGAAATTCACAAAAAGACAAAAAGATTTATTTTTATTTTTTATACTTTCTTCAAGTTCTATTTTAGTTTTAGAAAATATTTTTATAAGTTTTTAGTTTAATTTGTAGTATTTATAATTTTTAGTTTGATTTTAAATAAATAGTTAAATAGTTTTTATTTAAATAAATAATATAATAATCTAAAAAATAGTTTTCTTTTTAATTAAATTTTATTTTAAGTATAAGTTTATAGAATTTTCATTTTTAACCCCTTTAGTTTATTTTTCTTAAAACTCACCTTTTTCTCAGTACGCAGTCGCGTCTGATTTTAATTTGGTGTACGTTTTTAATACCTAGTTTTCACGTAATAGTTAATTTAGTTTTCCTAAGTTATTTTAAGTTATAAAACCCTAGGTAATCACACACACACACACACTTTATACCTTTCCTATTCACTTTCACTAATCACAGATTCGTTTTAAATCATCACAACCTCGTTGGGACTTTACGACCCGGGAAAACACTGTATTCCTCGGAAGCATTTGCCTTTGATTAGTTTGACTTTACCATTGACCATTCACAAGTGGTTGAGAAATAAAAGATAACTAGTTTAAGGCGAATCAAAATTTGGCGCCGCTGCCGGGGAGGTTGTGCGCTTATCAAAAACGATTTTGCGTATTAGTGAACCTGAATACACGCTCATTGTATATTTATCCATCCTTGTTCATATTATTATCATATAAAAACAAAAACAGTTCCCGAAAACTTTTTAAAAATCAGTTTTCAATGAACACAAAAACCCAAAAATATTTTCCTTCTTATTAGTACTACAAAAATTTTCAAAAACACCAAAAATATTCACCTTTACAAATCTACCTATTTGATTCTTCATTTCTCACCCCCTAAACCCTTTGATTCTTTCTATGTCTTATTCTCACCTTCTTGTCTGTCAAGGGTGTGGTATTCCTTATAATGGTGGTAATTACCCCAGTTGTGGCATGGTAGAGTCAGGAAACGGGTCTGTCTATAACCAGAATCACTATTCCTACCCTGACATGACTGATTCATTCCACCAGCTTCCACACCATGAGACTCAGCAGTTTTACTGTTGTGAGTACTGTGGTGGTTCACACTACAGTTCTGATTGTCAAATTAGGAATCAGTTTGTCTATGAACAGGTTCCTGATAACAATTATGACTCAAACACATACGACTCACAGTCACATCAGTTCAACTGTTGTGAGTACTGTGGAGGTCCACACTTTAGCTCTGATTGTCAAACAAGGAATCCATTTCCTTGTAACAATTACGACTATTCGTTTCAAGACCCACCTCCACAGTACCAAATGAACCAAGCAACTCCTCAAAACCAGCAAGACCTTTGTCTAGAGGTTCTTGAGAAACTTAAAGACCTTAAGGAGGAGTTAGCTAATATGTCGTTTCACAATACACCAAGTTTTTCTTGTGTACATTGCGGGGGTCCTCATGATGATTTCAAATGTCAACCGTATTATAAACCTGAACACTGTTCTAGTTCTGATAAATCCGGTTTTGACACATCCACACCCTCACAGTCTCCACTCACTCAATATTCTCGTGATAAATCTATCGCGGAATTACTTGCTGAAGAACATGCTGCTAGAGACAAAAGAAGCATGGAAGAATTACTAGTCTTAGAACAAGCAGCTATAACACGTACCAAATTTCAAAATGTTGCTTTTCTCGATGAGGATGATGAAAGTGATGATACCTCATCAAGTTCATCAGTTGAGACTCCTTCCATGGATATACAGGGAGAAAAGAGTATGGGAGAATTACTAGCAGCTGAACAAACGGAAATTATAAAATCCATGTATGCTAGTCCTTCTCAACTCCCTAAGTCTACTGTTATCATACCCGAGGTTCCCACTCACTCTCTGAGCATGGGGGATGAGCATCTTGACACTATTCCTGCAAAGGAATCGGACGTATTCATAAAGTCTAGTGTTGAGAACCTTGTCTCAATCCCAAGTGAGTCACAGGGAATTCTTGATCATATATGTGATATCCCTACCCCTCCTGATAATCCAAATTATCAAATTGAGAATGTCTCTAATTCCAGTGATGATTGTATATCTTATGGAGACATTGAGTATGTTGAGGCATCACTACCTCATTCTGATGTTGATCCTCCTCTTGAGGATGTCACAGAGGAAGTCACTCACATCATTCCACTTCTATCTGGAAGTAATGATGATCTCTTTGACTTTGAAGCCGATCTGGAAGAGATAGAAAGTCTCTTACATAATGATCCTTCACTCAGTGCTTATCCCAACAGTCCAGTAGAGAATGTTAATCACATTGTTCCTGAAGCATTCAAAACTACTATCACCAATCCTCTATTTGAATTCGAATCTGAATTCACTTTGATTTCTGATAACCCATTATTTGGTACTCAGATTAAGGATTGTGATGAGTCCACAACGGAACATGAGTTCACAGATTTACATCTTGTGAATGATTCTCTTTACGAGGAGTTCTCCTTTGAACTCACTCATATCATATCTCCACCGGAGTATGATACTTTCTATTTTGATCTAGATATACCCATAATATGTCTTGATCAAACGAGCTTAAAAGAGGAGATTCATGAAACAATGAATTCTCCTATTGATGATGAGGAGTTAGTTATGATTTTCATCATGACTTTCTTTCTTTTCTTCATATATGCCGTGGCTTCTCCTGTTCTTCACTCTTTCGGGAGTGAGGACATTATCTTTGACCCCGGCATTCTCATTTATAAATTATGAGCTAGGGTCTCTCTGTATATCTCATCGGTGTGGAACTTTCACGTGCTTCAAATGTTTATCCAAACGTCTTGAATGAAAGTCCGATTGAGATTGTCTTCCACTTGCTTCCCCATGGACTAATTAATTCGGGGTCGAGTCAAGCTAGTGACTCGGTAATCAAAAACATTAGCATGTACATAGGTTTTCACCCATGTTTTACCCTAGTGTGGGGGAGATGCCCCACATGTTGTATATATATATCCTCTAAAAAAAAAAAAAAAAAAAAAAAAATGTACATATAGTGATAGCTTCTATTTAAGAAGTTTTATCTAAAAAAATAATTGTATGTATATAAACATAAAATAAAGGCTATGTAATATTTCCTTCTTACATTCTAAGTTCGGTTTAACACCCGGTACTTTGAATATTGAGGACAATATTCAGTTCTAAGTGTGGGGGGAGATTCGTTATTCTAACGAATTTAAACACATGTTCCATCAAGAACCCCCATTTTAGCCAAAATTTTAAAATTTTTTCTCACTTAGAACGCAATAAATGGTATCAATCCTCCATGTCTAACCCACAACAGGATTGGCTAATCCAGGAGCAAACGGTTCTTGGTAAAGATAACTCAAACCCGTTTATGGCTTGCAATTTGCCAAAAATTGTATGGTTCCTCAACTCCCCATTATCCTCAAAAGCTAATGAGTTGGCTAGCCCGCAAGATTATGGCTTGTGGTAAAGGCTGTGGAAAAACCATAATTGGTAATCAGCTCACCAAGATGTTGACTATTCCATCAAGAGTTGGCTAGTCCAGAAGCAAACGGCTTTTGGTAAAGACTAATCAAATCCGTTAACAGCTGGTGATTTGCTCAAAATCACACGGTTATCAGGTGTGCCACAGTTCTTACACCTGGCTACTCCAGAAGTGATGGCTTTTGGTAAAGAGTTTTTCAAATCCATTAAGTTTTTCTCAAATAGATTGCTAGGGACTAGCAATAGTTTAGTGTGGGGGATTGATGAGTGTCTAAATACTCATCATTTTATACTAATCTGAACTGCCAAAACATACAAAAACACTCAAATATGTATCAAAATACTTAAAATATCTTATAAGTGTGTTTTATATGTTTCAAACGCAAAATATGCAAAAACAGATGAAAAACGTACAAAGTTTGCATAATTGGCAGTTTCAGTCCCTCAAGTTTCATAAATTGGCAAAACTAGTCCCTGGTTATTCTAAAAACATGAAAATATCATCAAAGGTCCTTTTTAATCATAAAGTTACATATTTAGTCCTTTGGTGCAAAGTTTCATAAAATTACAAGTTTAGTCCCTGTACTTTGGAAATTGACAGAAATGGTCCCTGGGATGTAAAAACTTTGAGAAAAGCAATTTTGGTCCTTATACTAATAATCTTTTGCAGGAATGGTCCTTGGTGTTAAGTTTGGTGAATTTACATGATTGGTCCCTGAAGTTTCACAGTTTGGCAAAACAGGTCCCTCAAAGTTTCAAACTTGACAGTTTCAGTCCCTGGGTTTCAAAATGGGAAAATTATCATTAAGGGTCCTAGGGAATTCATAATTGTCACTTTTAGTCCCTGGGAGAAAGTTTTGAATAAATTACACATCTAGTCCCTCAAGTTTGGTAAATTGTCAGTTTTAGTCCTCGGGTATTTAAAAAATTAAAAAATATCAAAAATAACCTTGTACTATTCACATGAGACAATTTAAACCCTTTTGATAACTTTGGAAGACTTGCCAAATCAGACCCTAAACTTTATCCAAAATTACATTTGTGGTCCTTGTAATTTAAATAAAACCAAACGGACCCTTTTATTCTTAAATCCACCAAATCCTAATCCACTACCCAACCTAAACAGCCCACTCCCTTCCTAAGCCCAAAACTAGCCCAGTCCATCCCCTCGGTCAAACCAGTCAACCCCCCTTTTTTTTCAATACCACCCAGTCACCCCGTATTTCCCTCCCAAAACCATACCACCACTCACCACCACCCAAACCACCATACCACCCTACACCTGGCCTGCCACCTCTCACCCACTATCCCACCACCTCACACAAGCCCCCAAAGTCCATTAATTGACCCCTAAACCTCTCCACGCAACAAACAGTACCCCCCTTGGACTTTGGCGCCAAAAAGTGCATTTAAACGGCCTGGATTGATCAGACCTTATCAATGGCTAGGATGTGGTGGGAAACACCCCAGTGGGTCCCACAAGCTCAGAAACTAGCTACAAAAGGGAAATGGAGCAGAAGAATAAGAGTATTAGATTAGGATTAGTTATTTAGGTCGTATGTAGTGTAGTTCATGAATTAAGTTGTAATTTCAATTAAAAACACTTGTTCTCAGTTAGTTGAATGTACTTTGATCTTTATATTAAGTTAATTTCAAGTTTTATTGGTTATCTCAGTTTATTCATTTTCAAGAATTATCAAAAATCTCAAAAAGTTGTTTGTTATTGTTAGTTGTTAGTAAGTGAGTTCAGAAGCTCATATAAGCTTTGACAAAGCTTAAATAAGCTTTGGAAAACCTCAGTTACATGTTTAGTTCACAAAAGAAAAATACTTAAAAAAATAGAGAAAAATAGAAATAAAATAAAAAAAATAGAGTAAAGAAAGAAAGAAGGATTGAGCAGGGTGTTGTTTTGGATTATTTCTGGGTTAATTGTCTTATGGGAGACATTAGGAAGTAAGTTTGGTCCCTGGTTCACTGTTGGTCAGTTCATCTCCATTTGTAAGCCAAATTTCCAATTTTAGCTTTTTACTGTGTACTATCTTATTGTTGGTTCTTTGCACTTCTTTTTGTTCATTTAGCATATTTAGATTATAATATTGATTACTAATACTTGTTTGTTCCTTGAAATTCCATGTTGATTAAGTTGTTAGATTTCACTGTTTAATTAGATTATTAGTGATTATTGGTGTTTGATGTTATACTTAGTATTTTTGTGTTTCTTATAACCTCTTACATCAGATTAATACATTATGCAATAGTCTCATGGTTTAAATTACTTTGTTGCTTCATAAATCAAAAATCAAGCCCTATACTGGGGTGTTTGGTTCAGTAAAACTCACTGAGCAATAGTGAGTTTCTTAAGTTGTTGGTGTTTGTTACAAGATGCATTAGGTTTAGGTAGGTTATTAAAACCATAAAAATCAGTTCTCATTATCCAAAAGTCAAAATTCCACTTCATATTCCTTGACAGTTAACTGTCAAGGATTTGTGGTTCATAAACTCACCCCTTAGCTTATACCTTGTAGGACTAGCTTAATTTAGGATTATCACAGCTTATATTAACTTATTTAATCAGTAGTTAGTGTTAGAAACTCAATTTAGTCAAACTATTTGGTTTTAATCAAAAGTCAAAACTACATCTCTCAGGTTTTGACAAAACTTGAGAGATTTCTTTAGAATTTTGTAGCAGGTATTAGACCTTGTGCTTTTTAGGATTTCAAGTCTACCATCTCAGCTTTAGTATCCCATCATTTCTATATTTTTAGGATTTTTTTTAGGTGGGCCCCATTCACCTCCAAACACAACTGCAGGGCAAGGGTATTGCCCTGCTCAGACCAGACCTCAGTCACAACACCACTTTGTGGTGGTTTTGTGACCATCTCAGTGGGCCCCACACCCCTTAGTTAGGTTTTCCCAACCCCCCTCCTACCAGAGAGTTTAGGTTGACCAATTGTTTGACCTATATCACTGTGGACCCCACCTAGAATAAGCTACCAACTTTGTCCCATTCTGAGTTGCATTCTAAGTTTTGGATTAGCTTATTTGGCTTATTGGCTTATCTACTGAGCTTATTTAGCTAAATTAAGCTTTGACAAGTCCAATACACTTATTAGAACCAGAAAACACCAAGGTGGGTCCCACATAAGCTCATTTTAGCTTATTTCCCATTTAAGTCAACTAAAGTCAACTGTCTAGGATTATAGCTTATAACTAGCTTATTTTTAAGTTCTAAAATTATTGTTTTTATTAAAGTTACTTATTTTTATGTATAATAAAGTTTTGTAAAATAAAAATCCAGAAAAAAACAATATAAAATTAAGTGATAGTTTCTATTTAATTTAATTTAATTTTAATTTTCATTTTTATATTTTTATTAAGTAATCTGTATTTTTATATTTTTATTAATTTCCTTATATATTAAAGTATTTTTCATAATTTTCTTAGATTTTTATATTGTCATTTAGTATTTATTATAATTAATAATAATTTTTTTAATAATTAATTAATAAGTAAGTTATAAATAGCATAATTAATTTTTATATAGTAACACCTAGTTTTTATATTTTTCCTAGCTTTTATAAGTCATAATATAATTTTAGTAATTTTTCTAGAATTTTTACTGTTCATTTAATAGTTTTCCTAATTTAAATAGTTTAATTAGATATAATAATTAGTTAACTAGTTTAAAAATATATAAAATAAAGTTTTTATAATTTTTTAGGATTCCCATGATGGTTAATTAGATATATAAAATTTTTCATAATTTTCTAAGTTAGTTTAATAATATTTATAATTTAAATTAGTTTAAATTGTTTAATTAATATAAATAGTTTTTAATTAATAAGAAATTCACAAAAAGACAAAAAGATTTATTTTTATTTTTTATACTTTCTTCAAGTTCTATTTTAGGTTTAGAAAATATTTTTATAAGTTTTTAGTTTAATTTGTAGTATTTATAATTTTTAGTTTGATTTTAAATAAATAGTTAAATAGTTTTTATTTAAATAAATAATATAATAATCTAAAAAATAGTTTTCTTTTTAATTAAATTTTATTTTAAGTATAAGTTTATAGAATTTTCATTTTTAACCCCTTTAGTTTATTTTTCTTAAAACTCACCTTTTTCTCAGTACGCAGTCGCGTCTGATTTTAATTTGGTGTACGTTTTTAATACCTAGTTTTCACGTAATAGTTAATTTAGTTTTCCTAAGTTATTTTAAGTTATAAAACCCTAGGTAATCACACACACACACACACTTTATACCTTTCCTATTCACTTTCACTAATCACAGATTCGTTTTAAATCATCACAACCTCGTTGGGACTTTACGACCCGGGAAAACACTGTATTCCTCGGAAGCATTTGCCTTTGATTAGTTTGACTTTACCATTGACCATTCACAAGTGGTTGAGAAATAAAAGATAACTAGTTTAAGGCGAATCAAAGATCGATTAGGAGTGCAAGTGATCCACTTCCAGAATGATCATCCGATCCCTTAGGGGGAGATTGTTAGCTTTATGAAGTGATGATCATTGCATGTAATCGGGCTTTAGCATAGTGTATGTTTAGCGAAGCTAATATGTAATATTAGTCGAATAGACTAGTCTGAATGGCCTAACCCAATAAGGCCAATGGCCGACCATTACACTTTTTTTGTAGTATATATTAAGCCTCATACACAATGTAGGAGGTGTGAGACTTCATTTGCATAATATGATTGCACCTAGTTTCACCTACTGCCTCTCTCTCTCTCTCTCTCTCTCTCTCTCCCTCTCCATCTTCTTTCTTTCTCTAAACTCTTATTTGATTATCTATGTGTGTGATGAAACATTTGTGGAGACCTACAATAAGATCAAGAAGATTCTCAACATCAATAGCGAAATACATGCCGGTTATGCTTTTATGACTATTGAAATTTAGAGAGCAGATGACCAAAAATATACCTTCACTAAAGCAGATTACAAGAACCTGAACTTGAATGACATAAAAGATCTTTACCTGGATAGAATCAAGAAAGAATATGGGGACCAAACTACAATATGTAACAACATCCTGGATTCGTTAAAGATCTTCATGAGGGCATTATTGTTAAGTGTAACACCTCAAAACAGGGTTTTAAGTATTTTATTACGAGTATGCCATTGAGTAAGTTTGACTACGACTTTTATGAGTTGAAGACTTTTCGTGATTGGTTAGTTAAACCCGATAGTCAAACTATAAGTTTATATATTATGTAAATGGTTTTAGAAAGTATGATGTATCATATTTAAGAAAGAAAAGGACTTAAGGGGCCTTATTTGCCAACTAGGAAAAGTCATAACTAATTAGTTATAACTAGATATGTCTTAAGACATTTCCTACATTTTTCCAAATGATTCTAGTGTGTTCATGTATGGTGTGACAAGTCATACAGAGAAAGATTGAGTAAATATTGAACTTTGATGATCAAATGATGAAGGATTAATGTGTTCCCATGAAGTAAGTAATATTATTTCTTGAGGTAATTATGAATTGAGGAGTTAGGGTTCATAAGCAAGATTGGGGGTTGTGGGTAAATGAAGTTTTGGAATAAATTAAGAAGTGGTTATGTTAATGGGTGCGTAACCCTCTTTATTAAAGTAATGAATAATAAGTATTGTTGTTGGAATAATTTTCCTAGGATTTAAGTGATGGTGATGACGGTGCTTTTGGTAAACTTAGCTTGGATTCAAGATAAGTAACTTTGGTTATGATATGTTAGTTTTGATATTGTCATATTGTGTGATTATGATTGAAGATGATTAGGACTTGAAAGTCTTGGCTTAGAAAGTTTTTTTTTTAAGATTAGAGACTTGACTAGTCGGAGAAATGAGTGTTAGTTCTTGGTTACGAACTAACTACGGTATGTGTTGGAATGGTTTTATGAATGATGTTTTGTTATAGTATGTCATATTATTATGTGGTTAAAGTTTGATGGATGCTATATTGTTACAGATGCATAATTGAATGGTGATAGATATTGGATTAATGGTGAATGTTCATGTTGCAAGTATGAATAATTGATGTATTATGCATGTTCTAACCCTGTTACTTACTGAGAGTAAGCTTACCATTTAGTTGTTTATGTTTTTGTGCAGGTTGGAGTAAAGACCTATGGCTAAGAAGTAGAAGGTTTGGAAATGAGTTGGAATATGCATATGAGTTTAGTACTAGATACCAAGCTCAAACAAGGTTGAACCCTCAAGTGTTGTAAAATGGTTTGTAAATGTTATTGTCAATAATCAAAGTCATTTGTTATAGTCTTGTGTCAAGTGGGAAATTCTGACCCTATGGTTAAGGGTTTTCATGTTCATGAAGATGGTTTAAATGCTACTGATGTTGCTATTGATGGTCCTAATGCTATCTCTGGTGTTGATTATGTACATGCCCTCTTGGGCGTGTCGATTAAAACTATTAAGGATATTGATGATTTCATTACAGGTCTTGAAGAGGGTAACTGTAGCCTCTCGTAATTTTCCCAACGGTTAGTAAATACTTACAAATTATTACGTTACTTAAATACCCACTTTTACGTATAAAATTTTTTTTTATTAGATTTGATATGTAAATCACAACGGTAAAACTTCGAATTATCTTTTGCTTAGAAACATTGCTTGCACACAAACCTAGATAGTCTAAATTATCGCGATTATATTTCCAAACGTTTATATTTTATAATATACGTTTCGTTATCTATACCGTACAATATTTATATATTCCGGAACCTACGAAAATTCCCGAGATTGCTCACTATCATTACTTGAACTTATCCCGACTCCCTAAAATTTCTATGTGGACCCCACACCTAAATGGGCCCCACATTCTAGTGTTAAACCCAAACCGGACCATGCTCTATTTCATTTCTCTTTTCTATTTTGGGCCGAAGCAACCCAAAACCCACAAGCCCATTTCCCGGCCAGTTTTCTTTTCTTTTTCTTTTGTTTCCAGCCACGATCGAGCCAAGGAACACCCCTTTCTCTTGCGATTTCAACACACAAGACCACAATGTTTTTACATAACTTGATTTATGACCCAACTAGCTTTCAAAAGTGACAAACATCATTCATTTTCATGCACATTTGATGCACTAAATTCGGCCAAAGTGAAACGATGAAACCAATGTACCAAATTTCCATAACTTGTCATATAAGTTCTTAACCACCGCCCAAACTCACCTATGACCTCAAATCTGACAAGGATACACTGTAGAAGATCACGAATGTATAGGAACACTCTTACAAATTCTTATTGTTTGTTAGTTTTCGATTGGTGAAGGTTGTGGTGTCACCTTTTGGAAACGAGCCAACACACACACACTCTTGGATTCTCATGCTTATCATCACTCTCAAAAACCCTCTATATAATGTCCCATGCAAACTCATTTGATCACACACTCCTATTCGAACCATATTACAAATTTACAAGTTGAGTGCACTAGTTTTTGGGACAAGAAGTGAACCAGGAGTACGAAGCGTAGAAGTGATCCAAGTGAACCAATCTTTGCTCGTTGTGAACCTTGCTAGGAGTGAACCATAGTACCTTGATCCCACGTACCCATTTCGAACCATACGTACGAGAACTCCACCCCAAGTGGTGAGGTGAGACACGGAGTCCCCTTTGTTATATTTTCATTTCGTTATTTTAGTTTTTACACATTTACTTTGACCCATTATTTTGAAATATACAAACGTAACCTATATGTTTTATTCGACTTTCTTTATGTTCAATAAGCTAACAATTGAGAGCCATAAAGTTTTAATAGTGATAATAACGATTTGACATTAAACTTGACACGTTTAGAAGTCATTTGGGCACATTCAAAATATTTTCAACACTTAGAATATTTCTAAGTGTTGTAAAATAGTTTCAATATGGATTTTCGTACAAACACTTTGCCTCGTTATTTCTTAATATACGAACGTAACATATTATTATTTTTGGAGACACTAATTATTTGGTACACTAGTAAACAAAATATAAAAAGTTTCGAATCTAAAAACATTGTGTTCTTATTAAAATCGACATGTTTTGTGACCTCTTGGACAACTCGAATAAAATCTCAACACTTAGAATTTTTCTAAGTGTTGAGCAGTTTCAACATATGAAGTTTGCTCGATCACTTTGGTCTCGTAAATGAATATTTAGACACATGACATATTCTTTTTAAAACTCGACCTCATTAACAACTTATTAGACAATCACAAGACACATTTTATTCGACCTAATAAATTTATTTAGACCTTGTACTTGACCTGTTTTGTACCGACAAAAACTCAAATTTTTATAAAACTATATAAGCCAAAACTTGGGCTTATCTTAAGCCCACTAAGCTTATGTGATACACTGGGCCTGGGAGCCCAACACCAGTGTTTTTAGTATCCTAAAATGAGTCCAAGGTTAGGCCCAAAGGTCTCGTAAGCCCAATGGATCTCAAATTGTTAACGGACCCTTATTTTGGATCGTTAAGCCCAAGAAACGAAATAAGCTTAGAATAAGCTAATAAGCTATCAAACTAAACTTTTCTAAATGTTTTGAGCTTAATGAACTAATAAAAATGTTAAGTTTTGAAATTGGTAAAACTTGGACCATTTTTGCAAATGTACGAGAAGTAGGGACTAGAATTGCCAAAATTGTAAACTTGGGTGAAAAGTATAAAAACTATTTTTCTAAAGGGTATAAACTGTAAATAATGAAACTTGGAGTCATAAAAGGTAAATATTGTTATATATTGGACCAAAAATGTAAAATATGTATATATTGGACTAACGGTGAAAATGTTATACCGTTAGGGTCAAAATTGTAAAACTTGTGAAACTTGAAGGACTTTACTGGAATAAATATTTCTTATTATATTTATAAAGTTTTATATAAATATTATGATAATTGATATAAAACTTTGAAATTTTTAATTATATATACGTTATATATATAATCCTCGTCGTAATAAATAAAAGTTAACTATACGATATGATTATTAACTTTTATCATGACCTATCATTTTATACTTCGATATATATTGAAAACATGACAAACATTCGCGATAAAACCAGATTTAGACTATCAACTGAAACTTGCATTATCTTTTAGGTTGTGTTGTGTGAAGCCGTTTCCTTGCTTTGTTGAGACTACGATACCACTGTACTACTAAGGTGATTTCATAGCCCACTCTTTAACTATTTTCCCGTGGGGAGATACATGCTTAAAACTCGATCACAAGTCTTTTATACCGGGTATTGAAATACCGTCAGGCCAATGTTATTTGCTTAAGTTACTATTGTCAGAAGTCCCTCGATCATGAACCTTAATCACCTGAAGGGTGAACGTAAATAATTGTGGATAGTACTATTAGTGATTGACAATCCTCGTTTGGTTGTTGGAGAAAACACCAGGCGCACTTTATTGTTCTTATAAATAGGTTATTGACAAATACCTATCTTTGGGGGCCTATTACTTACCATCATAATACATACTTATGATTGGCTGTTAATCGTTGAGTATCATGAGCTTAAGGCAATAACAGGAACATTGATTTTTTTTTTTATATATTGATTGTATGTGATTACAATACACTCTTAACTTGTGATTCAAACTCTTAAACTCAAACCTATGAATATCACTCAACTTTATGTTGACTTTAGCATGTTTATCTCAGGTAACTAAACAAGACGGATCTGGATGGCACGGAGTGGGCAAAAGCATGACAAGAACCATAATAAACTACTTATTTTCCTTCAGAATAAAACACGTTCTTAACTTAATAATGTCTTGTACCTCAGATATTTGGTATTTTGAAATAAATTAAACTTTAATACTTCATTTTGTGTTGTCTACTATGATTGTGACAAAGATCCTTGAAGTAATACCCCGAAAGTCTTCCGCTGACATGTTAAGTCTTCCGCTGTTATTAACGACTTTTGGGGGTGTTACAGATTGGTATCAGAGCCACGGTTATAGAGAACCAGATGTTTTTAAACATTGGACTATAACTACACTTTAACTGGACCATTTTTACAAAATACCACTTCATGCCCTCCGTGCCTACATTCCAACATCTGGTAGAAAAGTTACTTCTCATTATTTCTTACTTATATGACTTGATATATGCTTACATGTTATGATTATGCTAATAACTATGTTTACTAATCGGGATTATTACAGTACCATGTCTTCCAAACCCAACTTCATTGTTTTGTTATCGGATTCGGAAACTGAGAGCTCTACACCTATTGTACCAACTCTTGCTCCAATGACTGTGTCACCTACAACAGATAAGAATAAGGAAAGTCAGCAATCCTCTACTTCACCTCAAGCATCATCTGGTCTAATCAGACGCAGTAAGCAAACTTCTCCATTCCAGCCTTATGAACCAGCCACAGCTGGAAAAGCTCTTTCATATGCTGAAGAAAAAGACATCTGGGATGATACTAAATGGAAAAAGGAAATTGCTCCAACTGCAGAACCAGTGATACTACCTAGTATATTTTATCAGCAGACTACTACTGTACCAGTGATAATCAACAGTCCACCACCTGTGAAAACTTCCAGTGCTCCTCTGACTTATCAACCAAGGAATTACCAGATTCGTCCTACCTCCTCAGATCCTTACTATTATGCAAGAACCAACCATAAGGCTCGTAAGCGGGTCAATGCTCGCAAATGGTCATTTCTACTACCAATCCTTAAGTATTGGAGATCTCAAGAAGGTACACCCACCAACAGAGAACTTGGTGAAAGATCATCATTTGCTGCATCTAAGATCCTTCCAGTCACTGGAGAACCCATTCACCATACCATACCACTCTTGGCAGCTAGGTTAGTAAGACATGAAGACAGGTTAGACGCCATAGCCACCTTGGTAAACAACATCCCTAATGAACTGATAGAAGTTATGTCAGCTGAGATAGAACAACTTGTGATGGGACACCTAGAGATGAGAACCATGATTGAACAACTAAGTACCCAGTTCGGTGAAGCTATGGAATTCATCGGATTACTTTGCTCTACTAACACCATAAACAAGGACATCATGTGTGACATCGATCAAGCCCTTGACACCACAAGAGCCCAAGTCATGTCTCTGCGACGTGCACAACAAGAAACACAAGCTAGGGAGAGAGACCGAGACCAAATCATAGAAACCATGGCCGCCAAAATTCAGGAACTAGAACGTCGTCTTGATGATAACCAAGGAAAACCCTAGAATGCCATAGATTGTCGACGTAGCCTCACCCACATCACAGTAATAACTTGTATTTGAATGTCCTAGAGATATGTCAACAAGAATAAATAAGTGATGTAAACTCAAAACGACAATCTAATCAATGATGTTATGTTTGCTTTATTTTCATAAGTGTTATGATATCGTATATTGCATCGTGATATATGTGACACTATTATAACTTTGAACCTATTGATGTTACTAAATAGTCTAACACAAGATGGTTATTATGAAAATTCTGAAAATATATTCTCATTTTTAGGAATATGGCACCTAAGAGAACCACGACCACTACCTCAGCAGCAACCATGACCCCGGAAGAAATCCAACAAGCAATCACCAATGGAATCAATGCAGCCTTAGCCGAACAAGCAAATGCTAACACACAACCGGCAAGAAATGTTGCTCCCGCACCTCGCCAATGTACCTATAAAGATTTTATGGCTTGTCAGCCGACTTACTTCATGGGTACTGAAGGGATAACTAAACTCGCCCATTGGTTCGAGAGATGCGAAACGGTATTCCAAAGGAGTGGATGCTCAGAAAACAACAGGGTCACATTTGCCACAGGAACCTTAATGGATGACGCTTTGTCATGGTGGACCGCTACAACTCAAACTTTAGGTACAGAAGCAGCGTACCAACTCTCCTGGACGGAATTCAAAGCCAAGATCCTAAAGAAGTACTGTCCTCGATCCGAAATAAGAAAACTGGAAGACGAATTCCATGTCCTTGCAGTCAAAGGAATCGATCTTAGGGCTTACAACAGGAGATTCCACGAACTGATGGCATTATGTCCTTCTATCGTACCAGATTTAGAGAAAACTCTGGAGAAGTATATTGAAGGTCTTCCCCGGAATATTGAAGGAAACGTCACAGCATCCAACCCACCATCACTAGAAATCGCAATGGAGTTAGCACAAAAACTCCTAGACCGCGAAATCAAGTGCAACGAACTCAAAAGAAAGCTCGATGACAGGAGAACCACCCACCACCAAAACCACAATCACTACCACAACGGCCATCGCAACAACAACCATCACCACAACAACAACAACAACAACTACAACAGGATCAACCAACAACAACACCAGAACAAGAACCCACATCGCCAACAACAGAACCAACGACAAGAACCTCCTAAGGTATTTACGGCAACCAATGGTAATGGATACCAAGGTATTAAGCCACAGTGCAACCGATGCAAGCTCCATCACAATGGTGCTTGTACAGTAAAATGCCATAAATGCCAAAGGATAGGTCATGCCACAAAAGATTGTAGGACCCCTGCCACCGGCAGCAACCTATAACCAATAGCACCAACATGTTACTCATGCGGAGAAACCGGACACTTCAAGAACCGCTGTCCAAAAGGAAATGGTCAGAACACTGCACGAGCAAGAGCATACGTGATGGGAAATGAAAATGAACCACAACACCCCGACGTTGTCACGGGTACGTTCTTATTAAATCATCATAATGCTAGAGTATTATTTGATTCTGGAGCAGATAAGAGCTTCATGTCAGATACGTTTGCCCCTTTCATTAACTCTAACCCTTCTAAGCTAAACACCACATACGAGATAGAAATGGCCAATGGGAACTTAATTAGCACCAACTCTGTTTTAAGAAATTGTACCTTAACCCTCGTAGGAGAATCTTTTGCTATTGACCTGATGCCTGTCCAACTCGGTAGTTTTGATGCTATCATCGGAATGGATTGGTTATCCAAACATCATGCTAAGATTCATTGTGACAAGAAAGCCATACACATTCCTTTTAAGAATGAAACCCTCGTTATCCATGGCGACAAGAATAAAAACCGATACGGAATCATCTCATGCCTCAGAATGATAAAATACATGAACGAAGGATGTCATGTATTCATGGTTCAGGTGACGGAAAGTAAGTTAACCAAGAAACAACTTAAAGATGTACCTATCGTTAAGGAATTCCCCGAAGTATTTCCTGAAGATCTACCCGGTCTTCCACCGACTCGTCAAGTAGAGTTCCAAATTGAACTAGTGCCTGGAGCGGCACAAGTAGCAAAAGCACCTTACAGGTTGGCACCTTCCGAAATGGAGGAACTATCGGAACAACTAAAGGAATTATCCGATAAAGGTTTCATTAGACCAAGTTCATCACCTTGGGGAGCCCCAGTTCTATTTGTTAAAAAGAAAGACGGATCATTCCGAATGTGCATAGATTACCGAGAGTTAAACAAACTCACTATAAAGAACCGATATCCTTTACCTAGAATAGACGATTTGTTTGATCAATTACAAGGATCGAGTGTATACTCGAAGATTGATCTAAGGTCAGGATACCATCAATTGAGAGTTCGGGAAGAAGATATTCCCAAGACAGCCTTTAGAACCCGTTATGGACACTATGAATTTCAGGTAATGCCATTTGGTCTAACGAACGCACCCGCTGTGTTTATGGACCTAATGAACCGAGTATGCAAGCCATATTTGGACAAATTCGTGATAGTATTCATTGACGACATTCTGATCTACTCTCGTAACAAAGAGGAGCATGCCAATCATTTGAGAACAATCCTAGAGTTACTTAGGAAGGAAAAGTTGTACGCAAAATTCTCAAAATGCGACTTTTGGATTCCCACGGTGCAATTTTTGGGACACGTAATCAATAGTCAAGGAATACACGTGGATCCTGCAAAAATAGAGGCAGTTAAAGAATGGTCATCACCTACAACTCCCACAGAAGTACGTCAATTTTTAGGTCTTGCAGGTTACTACCGGAGATTTATTGAAGGTTTCTCTAAAATCTCAAAACCATTGACCAAGTTGACCCAAAAGAACGAGAAATACGTCTGGGGACAAGAAGCAGAATCAGCCTTCCAACTGTTAAAGCAAAAGCTTTGTGAAGCTCCAATACTAGCATTGCCCGAAGGAAACAAAGATTTCGTGCTATATTGTGACGCTTCGTACCATGGTTTAGGTGCAGTTTTGATACAACGAGATAAGGTAATAGCTTATGCCTCACGTCAACTGAAGAAACATGAGGAAAATTACACAACCCATGATCTAGAACTAGGAGCAATAGTATTCGCTCTTAAGTTGTGGAGACACTACCTATACGGCACCAAGTGTACCGTGTTTACAGATCACAAAAGTCTTCAACACATCCTAGATCAAAAGGAGTTAAACATGAGACAACGCCGATGGTTAGAACTACTTAGCGATTACGATTGTGAAATCCGGTATCACCCAGGAAAGGCTAATGTAGTGGCAGATGCATTGAGCCGGAAAGAAAGACTAAAACCTCTCAGGGTTAAATCGTTAGGCATGACTATTTGTTCACCCCTCCCAACACAAATCATTATCGCCCAGAGCAAAGCTCTCAAGAAAGAAAATCGACCAATTGAAAAGATTTTTGGTATGCCAGAAAACGAAAATGGATTTGTGAAAAGATCAGATGGAATGCTTTGTTTCAATGAAAGAAGCTGGATTCCTCTCTTCGGAGGTATTCGTGACCTCATCATGCATGAGTCTCACAAATCAAAATACTCCATTCACCCAGGTTCCGACAAGATGTACCAGGATCTTAAGAAACTATATTGGTGGCCGAATATGAAAGCCGACATCGCTGAGTACGTCAGTAAATGTCTAACATGTTCAAGAGTAAAAGCAGAATACCAGAAACCCTCCGGATTACTCACCCAACCTGAACTCCCCATGTGGAAATGGGAACGTATTACAATGGACTTCATCACCAAACTTCCCAAAACCTCTACTGGCTACGATACGATATGGGTTATCGTTGATCGTCTCACCAAGTCAGCTCATTTCCTACCAATCAAAGAAACTGATGAAATGAACACACTTGCTCAGATATATCTGAAAGAAATTGTGTCACGACATGGAGTGCCAATTTCTATTATATCAGATCGTGACAGTCGCTTCACGTCTCATTTTTGGAAATCATTACAAAAAGCTTTAGGAACAAAGCTGGATATGAGTACAGCCTATCACCCACAAACCGATGGTCAAAGTGAGAGAACTATATAAACCTTAGAAGATATGCTACGCGCTTGTGTTATAGACTTCGGAAAAGGTTGGGACAAACACTTACCGTTGGCAGAATTCTCATATAACAACAGTTATCATACCAGTATCAAGGCAGCACCATTCGAAGCACTTTACGGTAGAAAGTGTAGATCACCCGTTTGCTGGGCAGAAGTCGGAGAAATACAACTCACAGGACCGGATCTAGTTCATGAGACAACCGAGAAAATCATCAAAATCAAACAACGTTTACAAACCGCTAGAGACCGACAGAAAAGTTACGCCGACCTGAAAAGAAAACCCATGGATTTTCAGATTGGAGATAAAGTGATGTTAAAAGTATCACCATGGAAAGGAATGATACGATTCGGAAAGAGGGGAAAGTTAAACCCGAGATACATCGGTCCATTCAAAATCCTAGAAAGAATTGGATCCATGGCATATAAACTTGAACTACCCGAGGAACTTAGTAGAATTCACAACACTTTTCATGTGTCAAACCTCAAGAAATGTTTATCCGATGAATCTTTGGTCATTCCATTGAAAGAATTACAACTTGATGACAAACTCATTTTTACCGAGGAACCAGTAGAAATCATGGATAGAGAAGTTAAACAACTGAAACAAAACCGTATCCCTATCATAAAAGTTCGTTGGAACTCTAAACAAGGACCAGAGTATACTTGGGAACGCGAGGACCAGTTTCGCACCAAGTACCCACACCTCTTCTCTTAGACACCCTTGGCAACCCTCCTAAACTCAAATTCCTGGACGGAATTCACTGTAAGATGTATGTACTGTAGCCTCTCGTAATTTTCCCAACGGTTAGTAAATACTTACAAATTATTACGTTACTTAAATACCCACTTTTACGTATAAATTTTTTTTTATTAGATTTGATATGTAAATCACAACGGTAAAACTTCAAATTATCTTTTGCTTAGAAACATTGCTTGCACACAAACCTAGATAGTCTAAATTATCGCGATTATATTTCCAAACGTTTATATTTTATAATATACGTTTCGTTATCTATACCGTACAATATTTATATATTCCGGAACCTACGAAAATTCCCGAGATTGCTCACTATCATTACTTGAACTTATCCCGACTCCCTAAAATTTCTATGTGGACCCCACACCTAAATGGGCCCCACATTCTAGTGTTAAACCCAAACCGGACCATGCTCTATTTCATTTCTCTTTTCTATTTTGGGCCGAAGCAACCCAAAACCCACAAGCCCATTTCCCGGCCTGTTTTCTTTTCTTTTTCTTTTGTTTCCAGCCACGATCGAGCCAAGGAACACCCCTTTCTCTTGCGATTTCAACACACAAGACCACAATGTTTTTACATAACTTGGTTTATGACCCAACTAGCTTTCAAAAGTGACAAACATCATTCATTTTCATGCACATTTGATGCACTAAATTCGGCCAAAGTGAAACGATGAAACCAATGTACCAAATTTCCATAACTTGTCATATAAGTTCTTAACCACCGCCCAAACTCACCTATGACCTCAAATCTGACAAGGATACACTGTAGAAGATCACGAATGTATAGGAACACTCTTACAAATTCTTATTGTTTGTTAGTTTTCGATTGGTGAAGGTTGTGGTGTCACCTTTTGGAAACGAGCCAACACACACACACTCTTGGATTCTCATGCTTATCATCACTCTCAAAAACCCTCTATATAATGTCCCATGCAAACTCATTTGATCACACACTCCTATTCGAACCATATTACAAATTTACAAGTTGAGTGCACTAGTTTTTGGGACAAGAAGTGAACCAGGAGTACGAAGCGTATAAGTGATCCAAGTGAACCAATCTTTGCTCGTTGTGAACCTTGCTAGGAGTGAACCATAGTACCTTGATCCCACGTACCCATTTCGAACCATACGTACGAGAACTCCACCCCAAGTGGTGAGGTGAGACACGGAGTCCCCTTTGTTATATTTTCATTTCGTTATTTTAGTTTTTACACATTTACTTTGACCCGTTATTTTGAAATATACAAACGTAACCTATATGTTTTATTCGACTTTCTTTATGTTCAATAAGCTAACAATTGAGAGCCATAAAGTTTTAATAGTGATAATAACGATTTGACATTAAACTTGACACGTTTAGAAGTCATTTGGGCACATTCAAAATATTTTCAACACTTAGAATATTTCTAAGTGTTGTAAAATAGTTTCAATATGGATTTTCGTACAAACACTTTGCCTCGTTATTTCTTAATATATGAACGTAACATATTATTATTTTTGGAGACACTAATTATTTGGTACACTAGTAAACAAAATATAAAAAGTTTCGAATCTAAAAACATTGTGTTCTTATTAAAATCGACATGTTTTGTGACCTCTTGGACAACTCGAATAAAATCTCAACACTTAGAATTTTTCTAAGTGTTGAGCAGTTTCAACATATGAAGTTTGCTCGATCACTTTGGTCTCGTAAATGAATATTTAGACACATGACATATTCTTTTTAAAACTCGACCTCATTAACAACTTATTAGACAATCACAAGACACATTTTATTCGACCTAATAAATTTATTTAGACCTTGTACTCGACCTGTTTTGTACCGACAAAAACTCAAATTTTTATAAAACTATATAAGCCAAAACGTGGGCTTATCTTAAGCCCACTAAGCTTATGTGATACACTGGGCCTGGGAGCCCAACACCAGTGTTTTTAGTATCCTAAAATGAGTCCAAGGTCAGGCCCAAAGGTCTCGTAAGCCCAATGGATCTCAAATTGTTAACGGACCCTTATTTTGGATCGTTAAGCCCACGAAACGAAATAAGCTTAGAATAAGCTAATAAGCTATCAAACTAAACTTTTCTAAATGTTTTGAGCTTAATGAACTAATAAAAATGTTAAGTTTTGAAATTGGTAAAACTTGGACCATTTTTGCAAATGTACGAGAAGTAGGGACTAGAATTGCCAAAATTGTAAACTTGGGTGAAAAGTATAAAAACTATTTTTCTAAAGGGTATAAACTGTAAATAATGAAACTTGGAGTCATAAAAGGTAAATATTGTTATATATTGGACCAAAAATGTAAAATATGTATATATTGGACTAACGGTGAAAATGTTATACCGTTAGGGTCAAAATTGTAAAACTTGTGAAACTTGAAGGACTTTACTGGAATAAATATTTCTTATTATATTTATAAAGTTTTATATAAATATTATGATAATTGATATAAAACTTTGAAATTTTTAATTATATATACGTTATATATATAATCCTCGTCGTAATAAATAAAAGTTAACTATACGATATGATTATTAACTTTTATCATGACCTATCATTTTATACTTCGATATATATTGAAAACATGACAAACATTCGCGATAAAACCAGATTTAGACTATCAACTGAAACTTGCATTATCTTTTAGGTTGTGTTGTGTGAAGCCGTTTCCTTGCTTTGTTGAGACTACGATACCACTGTACTACTAAGGTGATTTCATAGCCCACTCTTTAACTATTTTCCCGTGGGGAGATACATGCTTAAAACTCGATCACAAGTCTTTTATACCGGGTATTGAAATACCGTCAGGCCAATGTTATTTGCTTAAGTTACTATTGTCAGAAGTCCCTCGATCATGAACCTTAATCACCTGAAGGGTGAACGTAAATAATTGTGGATAGTACTATTAGTGATTGACAATCCTCGTTTGGTTGTTGGAGAAAACACCAGGCGCACTTTATTGTTCTTATAAATAGGTTATTGACAAATACCTATCTTTGGGGGCCTATTACTTACCATCATAATACATACTTATGATTGGCTGTTAATCATTGAGTATCATGAGCTTAAGGCAATAACAGGAACATTGTTTTTTTTTTTATATATTGATTGTATGTGATTACAATACACTCTTAACTTGTGATTCAAACTCTTAAACTCAAACCTATGAATATCACTCAACTTTATGTTGACTTTAGCATGTTTATCTCAGGTAACTAAACAAGACGGATCTGGATGGCACGGAGTGGGCAAAAGCATGACAAGAACCATAATAAACTACTTATTTTCCTTCAGAATAAAACACGTTCTTAACTTAATAATGTCTTGTACCTCAGATATTTGGTATTTTGAAATAAATTAAACTTTAATACTTCATTTTGTGTTGTCTACTATGATTGTGACAAAGATCCTTGAAGTAATACCCCGAAAGTCTTCCGCTGACATGTTAAGTCTTCCGCTGTTATTAACGACTTTTGGGGGTGTTACAGTAAATATCCTATGTGGGCTGATGTGGATGGTAACATTAAAGATAAGGTAATTGCTGATCTTAGGAGTCTGTTTATGATGAATTCCAAAGGTTTCTTTTTCTTTAAATTTGATACATTGGTTGGTCTAGAAGCTGTCTTGGAAGGAGGCCCTTGGATGATACGCAAATCTCCAATTATTCTCAAGAAATGGTCTTTGGATACTTATCTGCGTAAGGAAGAGTTAACTAGTGTTCCGATTTGGGTGAAATTGCATGATGTTCCTCTTCAAGTCTTTGAAGAGGAGGGTATTCGATTGATCTCTAGTTTCATTGGTAAGCTTGTTATGCTTGATTCATATACTACCTCTATGTGCATGGATTCATGGGGTAGGAGTAGTTTTGCTAGATGTCTTATTGAGGTTGACTCTCACTCTGACCTTCTGGATACTGTGACCATTGGGTTCCCTTCACTTACGGGGGAGGGTTTTATTAAAGAGAGCATACGTGTTGAATATGAATGGAGGCCCCCCAGGTGCAATTTATGCAAAATCTTTGGTCATACTCAAGATCAATGTTCTGAAAAGGTGGTGAGGCCTCATACACAGGTGATTAGCCCTTCTACTGTATCTACTTCTCATGTTACTACTCCTACAGTGGAATTGGATACTGATGGTTTTCAAAAGGTGGGTAAGAAGAAAAAGAAGAAGGGTAAAGCAAAGGCTGCTAATGGGAATCCTTCTGTTGGTACTTCGGTTAAACAGTTCAAACCTGTTCCTAAAGCAACTACTAGTGAACCTAAGAAGGGTGCAAATACTATGGGTACTGCACATACATCACTGTCTCAGTTGAAGTCTATTGGTAACGCTTCTAAGGAAGTTAATGTGTCTACATCTAATCCGTATGCTGCATTGGTGATGGATGATGAAGGAAAAGTGGAAATGGTGTCTGATGAATTGGCCAATCTATATGCTAATATGGGGGCAAGTTCATCTCGCACGTTTTCTGCTGGCTAGATGTTTTTTGTTTAATTCTAGATGCGTTTTTGTTTCTAGTTTTGTTAGTGCTTTTGGCATGTCTTAAGCACTAGAGTTAGGAAGTTATTAAGCTTTTTAGCTTGAGGTTAATATGGTATTTCAGCCATATTCCATTTGTACTTAAACGTTTTTTGGTTAATCAATTTACCAGGGTGCAGGATTACTCCCCTTTACCCAAAACATGTCAAAATAGATGTTTGGCAATTAGTCGTATTAACGCACTTTTGAATGCTAATGGGTCAAAACTTGTATGAAGTCTTTATAAATATTTATGGAAATGTTATAGGAATGTATGTGATGGTTTTCTTATGTATTAATTTAGTTTATGTTATTTTATTGTGTCAAAGTCATTGGCAAAACACCCGTAACTTTGTAAAGTACGTTTTCGCAGGTCGTGGAGACCAAACCTATATATATTAATGAAGTATATGTTGGTTTAATAATTTCTAGAAATTCTCATGCTTTATCGAGTTATAGAAGTCGGTTTTCCGGAAATAAAGCTAATATAGTTTTTTTAGTATGATGTGAGTTTTTCGTCGGTTTCCTAAAAATCATATAAAATTAACCGTAAGTCCATAAGGTCGTGCCACCTGTCATTTTAAAGGTAATTGAGTCTTTCTATTAAAAATACTTTCAAAAGTTGGTTTGTAATAGATGTATAAAAGAGTCTTTGATTTGTAACAGAAGGTACATTATAGTTTATCCATTATAAAAGAGTCTTTGAGTTTGAAAAGCGGCGTTTCACTAAGATCAAGGGTTGAAGATTTTCAGCTTAGAATAGAAGTTATTAGTATAGTATCAACCTCAGGAAGCCTACATTGATCATACCAGATATATAAGACATGGAACCTTACTCATTAGTAAATGAACCAACATTCGGGGTTATGTATTTGAACGACAAGAATGAATAGAGGTTCATGGCATTGAAGAAAGTGCATAGATTCTGTATCGGTACTTTAGAGATAGTGAGTTTTGAGTTATATGCAAAGTTGAGGGATAACATGTGTGGATATTTGGAGCCTCCGATGTCATTTGTTGATGTGACAAATTCCGGGAAGAAGAAAGATGGCACCGCTGAACGTATCTAGTTTCATACTAAGATGTAAAGGATTGAAGGATTTGTTGGAGGAAGAGAAAGACCACCTAGAGCTTATACCGAGAAAGACTAGAATGGTCACCCCTTAGGGGGAGATTATTAACATTATAAATGGCGACTATTCTACGTAATTTACGGATAGTATAGTTTAAATGTAATAGATAGTCAGATAAGTCAACATTGACAATTGTAACTATAAATACCCTTTGCACATGGGAGGGATGGGTTCTCATAATAAACATTTCACTTTTACATAGTTTCTTTCCTCTCTCTCACTCTCTCTAGAACTCTACACTTCTTTTTCTCCCTAAAACAATCCTTAATCATGTTGTGATCTTGATATTGGTTGACCTATAGATAGCAAAGGAGATATGGGAGGAGAAGGAGGTCTTGAAAATGCTGTTTCATATTTTGTTGCATGAGACATCGTTTTTTGAAGACATGGTAATTTCTTTTACATTAATGCTTGACAGTGGAACAATGATGTTTGACTTTGATTATAATGAGAAGCATTTATACAATCAAATCGCGTAATCCTCTCAAGGCAAAAGAATGACAATGATCACATATATTGATACATGTCGTTTCAAATGAAATTCATATAACAATCATGAAAACAAAAATAATTGTAACACATTCGTAATACTTTCGCAATTCATTAAGTTTACAATCTCAATACTTTGCACTACAAAGTAAATCCATCTCAGCACATAGAAACTCATAAATTCTCCACATGCCTTCGAGAAGATAAGATGATTTTATGGATAACTGTGGAGGGTGATTGAAAAGAAGAAAGACGATATCCAATTAGACGATTGTTAGTTGGTTATTTTTTTTCATTGAAATCTAGAGTAGTATAAAAAAAAAATGCCCTCCGGTGGTGAAAGCGTTATCAACTTGAAATTCAAACCTAGAGAGACGCCTCGAACTAAGTCGATCATGATCATTGTAAATGATTCAAAGGCAATATGGATCCTTCTTTATTGATATCAACTAGATCCAAACTTGTTTAAATGGCAGAACATGTTCTTGAGCACATCTTACCATTTTGCAATAACCATACTAACTTAGTGACCTAGAACTACCGCCATTAAACCATGAAGAATTCAAGGGCAGGGATGAACTCTATCTTTGAGTTCCTTAAAAATCATTGGGTAAACCACAATGGGTGACCCAACGGTTAAAATACCAGCCTTCTAAAGAGGAGACCAAGGGTTCGAATCCGATGGGGAGAAAATTAATCCCCTTGTGTCCACGGAGGTTCGCCTGTGCTGACTCCGGCTATCAAAAAAGGTAGATTCCCTGGGATTAGTCGGCTCACAATGTCGAGTCGAAAACCTAGGTAAGCAAAATACAAAAAAAAAACCCCACTGGGTATGAACCGGTTCTATTTGTAAAACATGATGAAGTGAGGTGTGAAAATTTGAAGTCTAAACTGATATTTAAATGAAAACAATTCTCTGAGCAACAAATTTTGAGTAATAACTCAAAAGTATTTCTAAAGAAAATAAGACAAATAAACACGTATCTATATGAACACATAGATAAGTACTTTATTTAAATTTTCGTTAAATATTTTTATAGGAAAGGTAAGTCTATTCATGTCAAATGTTGCGGGTCATTGTGTCACAATGAAACATTGGTAATGGGTTGACATGATATTGTAGTATAAAAATTGTTGGGTGTGAACGGTGTCTTGTTTGTTTATCACATGACTCTCACTTCATAAATGTTTAATAGCATCGTTGCAGTCGATCTAGTAAAAATCGGGTGTGCAGGAGAACAAACGATACCGGCGTCATTATGATCTGAATGACGACAGTGAAAATTGTGCAATTTTTGGCAAGAATCAAGGTGTGTGTGAGAAGATCGATATTGTCGATTATGTGAAGTCGGGGTTGTAGTATGATACTAAATAAAATAATTAAGGCAAATCGGCAAAACATAATTTAATATATTTTTTTATAGCAATAACCACAAAATTGAATAAAGTCAGAAATAAATATTATCTTAGATCACATAAATACAAATTTCCCTTGTTATATCTTACAAAATACAATGTAAACATACAAATGAGTACGTAGTTCAAGATATTCAACTCATTGCATCTAAAATGTTATGTTTACTCGTTTCAGTCTATTTGAATAGTTTTTCTGTTTGCATCTACATGTATATTGATGTACCTTTTTATACTTAATTTCCATGTAGAGTGAAACACAATTTATCCCTTGAAGTCTCTCCATGTTGCATCACCTTTTTTAAATGGTAGATTGATCATGATCCATCACTGTAACTTCAATTCAATCCTGTCTAGTACAAGATTCTCTATATTTCTTCTAAACTAATTAAACGTACATTCATTGATGGCATAAGGACCTCAAAGTTAGTAACATATTGCTTCCCCCTTGTAATTGGCATATTATCTCACAAATAACCCGTGATTTAGAATGACTATTCAAGTTTAAAGAAAAAAAGACGTTTAGTATGCGTACTAAACGTACTAGTACATCATAATATAACATGTATTCATACAAGATTTTGAAATAAGATAAAAGCTAACTGCAAAATATAAGATTGTTTTTTTTTCACTGTAACTTCATTGAGAAAACTACAGTAAGTGATTAATAACTTTGTCTATTTATTTGATATCAATATGAAAATATGTATATACATCTTTTTGGAAGTAGAGGAATGCAGCTTAACTCTCCCCACCTGAGTCTAAAGAAGCCATGATCATTACATCAAACCTTTTTGCGCAGATTCAATAAGTGGTTCTTCTTAGGTATCTCATAGATTCAAACAAGTTTCGGGTGCATGGCCTAGTTGGATTAGCGATCCAAGGCATTTCTATTTGTAATTTTCCGGTGTTATCTTTTAGGCGCTTTTCCTAACTTTGGATGTTCTTTTGTATATATCTCTATCTTGGAGATCCTGTAACTCTGTAAGGCTGTAACTTGATTGTTTTGATCTCTCTGATCTTTTTGGTCGATTGTGCCTCATATAATCTCAGCCATTCGAAAAAAAACTATGCGTGTACATTTTTTTGAAGAAAAAGTTGAAATATAATCTAAGACGAGATAAGAAGGAATTGAGTGATGTACATTAAAGTCATGCAATTACAAATTTAAATCACATGAGCATTGAATTCATATATGTCTACGTTTAGCGTGGCCAAAACTTATGACTTTTTAACTTATTTATATTTAAAACAAATCATACAATGTGCTCAACCATAACTATAAAACAAATAAGACCACAACTAACAATAACTTTATAAAATCATTCGAAATCACGTGAAATATTCACGTAAATCCATATAATAGAAGGAAAGCTACACAAAATTTATCATTTCTCTTTCATCTCTACTCATGATGAATGAAGCGACAAATCAAATCGATTAGACTGTCACCAAACAGTGTCCATCACATTATCATATCTTCTACGTTTTCCTTGTAAATAAAAGCACAATCAATACACACACAAAACTTCTCTATAACTTTTGCTCAAAACTGAAACCATGCCCAACGTCAAGAAAAAACTCATTCCCAACACCACCGCAGTCAGCATAGGCTGCGGTAACGGTTGCCGAAAAATAAACCTTTCAAAGATCTTCAATCCTAAACCTAACAAACACAAACAAAACAGTCGCTATAGCTCCTCCTCAGCCTCAGCCTCCACATCATGGAACACAACCCCTACAGCCACAACTGCTACATTGTCACCAACTAACTCAGACTCAACGAATGGATCGAACGTTAAAAGCTCGAGAGCCGTACAAGGGTTCGGCTGGCTCGAAGGCAACAGTTTGGCTGTCGAGAAAGATTCAAATGACCCGTACGTTGATTTCAAGGAATCAATGTTGCAAATGATAATGGAAAAAGAAATGTATGGGAAAGATGATTTAAGAGAGCTTCTTAACTGTTTTTTGCAGTTGAATTCGCCTTATTATCATGGGATTATTGTCAAAGCTTTTACTGAAATATGGAACAATCTTTCAAACTGAGGTTATGCATGGGTTTGAATTATATCATCTGAGGAATGTGTTTTCAGAAACCCACTATCCATAATGACTAATTACTTAAGTTGTGATATATAGCCAGGTTGCTTAATAAGCTTTCTTTTTCTGTTTTTTTTGTAGTCATGTTAATTTCATGTTATTTTGACTATTTTTCTACTGGTAGTAGATTTGTTTTAAGATGTCAGTTGTAATATTATTATGCATGCTAATGTTAAATGTAAAATGACTTGTTTTAATTACTTTCTTGAGTGCTATGTAAGGGTGTTTAATTTAATAATTGGTTCTTTGATTTTAATCGGCATGAGTTATCCACACTCTCTCATAGGGAGGGTTTGCCAATCATTGGACGCATTCCCTGGTTATACGGTAAGCTTTACAGGTTGCACAGTTTGACTAAAAACCTATGATGTGACACCATAGAGAGGGTTGAGATAATACTTCCCTTTTAATCTCTTGTTTAAATTTTTTCAAAGGTTACTGAAATCTCGGTGGTTCAATTCATTCGATAATAGCAAGTAAACGAACCATTCCGGGGTGCAGAAAACGTGTAACTAAAATTTTGCGAATAATTTCTTTCGGTTATACATTTTTCATATTTTTCGGTCTTCGTTTTGCTCAATTTCTTTCGGCTGTACTTTTGGCAACGATGTAATTAAAACTTTGCAGAATAATCTCGTTTTCGTGAATGAAATGTTTACTTCAATAGTTATTAAAGTAGAAATATACAAGTGAATCAACTAAATCAACTAAATTTATAATTCAATTAATAGTTATTAAACGGTAAGAATATCAGTTTTTCAAAGTTTACTAACCACTAATTTTAACATGAATTACCATTATGAATAATAATGTAAGAATATCTATTTTTCAAAACGGAGGTCAGGGTAAGGGTTCCAGTGGAGGTTCACCGGCCTGCGTCGACTTCTTTTGGATAGTCGCTTTGGGATTAGTCGGCTCTTAATGTGGAGTCTGAAACCCATGTAAATCAAAATGAAATTACTCTCTCCGTCTCAAATTTATAGTCCACGTTTCTTTTTTAGATGTCTTAATTTAATTGTCCAATAATAAATATAGATAAGAAAATTTGATCGAGTTTACCATATTGCCCTTGTTTGAAATTACTGCTCCTTCCGTCTCAATATTATTGTAAGAAAACAAAAATCTATAATTTAATAAAAGTGTGATCACTATAATTTTCAACTACTCAAATAGAATATTCTGCACTAAATAATTTCTTTGTTGCTTAAATTAGAAAGTGAATAATTATTTTGAGAAATCCAAAAACAGAAATATAAACTATAATTTTGAAACGGAAGGAGTATTACAAACTTTAAAGAAGACATTAATTAATTAGTTAAATATAAAATTGTCGTTATATTACAAAGTAAGAAAGAGACAGTCGTGATAAATGCACTTTTCTTAAATTGTGTGTTTTTTATCGGCGAACAATTATTTTTGGACGAACATGAATTACCATTAAGGGTAATAATGTAATTTTACTATAATTGAGATTCAATTAAAACTTTTGCGGAAGGAGATTGTCTCAAGTTGTAAAAAATAACTTAAGGTTGGGGAAATGTCACTACTACAAAATAGTAATATACTCACACTTATTAGAGCATGTACTTACACTTTAAAGTATGAGAATCAAAAAGTTTACACTAGTACATGTGTGAACCAATTGAATGTAGCACATATTTTAACACTTTTATATGTAAAGTGTTATGAAGATTTTTCACAATTTTAAGTGTGAGGGTTTTAAAATAATTCTACACACTTTTAAGCGTGATGATTTTGATTTTGAAATAATTCTTCACACTTAAAAGTGTAATGATTTGATTTTAAAATAATTCTTCACACTTTTAAGTGTGAGATTGAAATTCTTTACACTTTTTAAATGTGAGGATTTTGAAACAATTATTCACACTCTTAAGTGTGAATATCTTTAGAAAAAAGCTGACACTTTATAAAGTGTGAAGAAAAAGTGTGTAAAAATGACAAATTTGTTGTAGTGTGTGAGTCGTTGGATTTGATCTAATGACTCAATTCAAAAGAAGTTATTTTGATCTATTTTGATTTGAGTAATTGGATTTGAACAAATGACTCAAATCAAAATAAGTTATTTTGATTTGAGCCATTGAATCAAATCTAACTTTTGCACTTTAGTGTTTTATAAGTAGTTAAATGAGGGAAATATATATCAAATCCACAAGTTATATGTGATATTGAATTCAGATTGTCATACCCTAACTGTTAGAGCATGAGGAAATCAACATTTATACAGAACCAAAAATCATCAAAGGGCCGTTTAGCTGTCGGCATGATTTAATTAGGAGATATATCTACCAGAGTTTGGGTTACAAGAAGCTTAAAGAATGTCAACCTTGTGTTTGGTTTAACTGACACTTAAATTTAACAAAAACCTTTCTCATTTATCATTTATGGACGTGATGTTTCACTGAACTGTTAACAACGGCATGCAGAGGTGGGATTTTGTAGTTGTGTACACATAGCGACCAAAATAGTTTACTGTTATAGTGTTTACCCGTTGTCTCCACAGTTAACTTTAATTAACTTCTATATGTGAAATCGTTAAAAGGAAAAAGAAAAAAAGTTGATATGATGTACGTGCATAGTACGTAACTAGCGTGTAGGAAGTACATGTAGCTATTATTCGTCAAACCTAAGTTGTAGCTAGCAAGTTGACCTGTTCATAAAGATCAGACGTTTTTAGATTGACTACCCTAGGGGAAAAAATAGTGAAGCAGATTGCTAGTAGGCATTTCTAGCAGCAAAATCTGTTAGCATTTAAGAATTATAGAAAAGTGATGGTCATTCTCATATTTGTAATATAGTGTGTCGTGTGTTAGAAATAGTTATAAGTTAAGACGATAGGGTGTTGGGCTAGTTAATCTAATATGTTATAAGTTATATTAGAAAAGCCTTGTAATATTCATTTAAACAAAGTCCAAGCCCAAGTCCAATATAAGCCCATCTAGTCCTAAGATGGAAGTATAAATATCTCCAAATGGTCTCATTTGGAGGTGTGCTTGAGTATGTAATGTGTGTGTTTTATGAATGATAATATGTTTCCATCTTTATCTCTCTACTTTCTCTCTTTAAACACATAGTTCTCAAGTCACTAAGATTAGTGATTTAGTTAGATTAAAGGTCCTACAAGTGGTATCAATCGCCAAGGAATAATTTTAGGTTGTTTTAGATTCGATTTGGGTGAAATATTCAAGTTCGTGGGCTGTTTTACGAGTTTCTGGCGAGTTAGGTTAAGCTTCCAGCGAGTTAGGTATTTGGTTTAGCGAGTTAGGATTAGTAATCTAGCGAGTTAGGACAATTCCAGCGAGTTAAGTTCATTTTTCAGCAAGTTCTCTTTTCTAAGTTGGCGAGTTAGCCTTATTAGCGAGTTAGCTAATATTCCTTATAGTTTAACTAGTAAGGATCTTAACTTACCCTCACTTAAGGCAAACTTTTGTTCGTTTGAATCTACTTAGCGAGTTATATCATCTCCAGCAAGTTAGAGACATATTCAGCTAGTTAGAGACATCTCCAGCGAGTTAGAGACTACTCCAGCGAGTTAAGTGACCTCTCCAGCGAGTTAGAGACTTATCCAGCGAGTTAGAGACTATCTCAGCGAGTTAAGACCTTTCTCGGCGAGTTAGAAACCTTTCTTAGCGAGTTACTTATTTCTCCAGCGAGTTACAATTATTTTCTGCGAGTTAAGTCACCAGCGAGTAAGGATTTTTCAAGTTAAACCTCCGAATAAGGACCAAACTTCAAACGGCTATAACTTTTGAACTGTAACTCCGTTTTCAGCGAAATACCTGTCAAAACAACCGTGAAACAGAGGAGAACGACACATTGAATAAACTAAAGATCATTCAATCCCACTTTCGATGCCCAAATCCTCTCACGAACGGAAGTTATCGAGGTTTTAAGTTTCTAGACCAAATTTTCACCAAAAAATCTAATCTTCCACAACAACCTTTGTTATCTTTAAAGATCCTACGATCAAATTTATCACTTTTAACTTCATTCAATGGCAACTCAGCAAGATATTCATGCAGCCGGTGCCGAAAACCGACCTCATATGCTGTCAAAGGGTGGTTACTCACAGTGGGCTAGTCGTATGATGCGCTATCTTAAGAGCAAACCAAATGGAAAACTTCTTATCAAATCCATTGTGGAAGGACCCGTCAAACCAAGACAAGTACTAGACCCTGGAGATCCAAATGGAACCCCCCCCCCCCCCCCCCAATTCAACCATACTACAGAGATCAAAATGAGACTGAGTACACTGAAGAAGACAGACAACAGATTGCAGCTGATGATCAAGCGTTTCATCTAGTTGTTCTTGGTCTACCTGAAACAACATATGCTACTGTTGATAGTGAAGGAAGTGCTCATGCAGTCAGGGAAAGAGTCAAGAGGTTAATGTATGGGACAGACATCGGGAAACAGGAAATGGAAACACAATTGATCAAGGAACTTCGCAAGTTTACTTCAATTCCTGGTGAATCCATAGAGTCGTACTACCTCAGGTTCTGTAAGATCATGAATGATTTATCGAGACACAACCTCAGTCAGACAAACATTGCTAACAACACCAATTTTCTGAATGAGTTACAACCAGAATGGGGAAGATACGTCACTATTGTTTATCAGACAAAGAATTTGCATGAAGTGACTTATGATCAGTTGTACCACTTCTTGAAGCAAAATCAAGCTGACGCTAATGAAGTAAGGGCTGAATTACTTGCTAAAAAGCATGATCCTCTAGCATTAATTGCTAATACACCAACACCTGTCTACCAACAACAATTCTACCCACCAGAACAACATGTTATTCCACAACAACAATACCCACAATTCCAAGAACCAGAATTCACTGACAATGATGAAACTACTGCTGCATTGACACAAAGGTTTGCTTTTCTGACAAAGGCATTCCAAGGACGTTATTCTACACTAACTAACAACAACCAAAGGATTTCATCGAACACTCGCAACAAGCAGATTGCTCATCCGAGTTTAAATATGGGCAATGGAGGCCAGATGGTTGGAGTTATAGAGAATCAGCAGGGATATGCTACTGGATTTCACATGGGTAATCAGAATGCAGCATCAGTTGGGTCAGTATGCAGGGAATCAGTTCAGTCAGTATGCAGGGAATCAGATGGGTCAGTTTGTTGGAAATTAGAAGGGTCAGAATGTTGGAAATCAGGCAATGGGTAATCAGAATAGGAATGTGGCAGCTCCAGTTGTTGGGAATTATGGAAATGTGAATCAGGGAAATCCGGTAAAGTGTTTCAACTGTCAGGGTGTAGGTCATATGGCAAGGAACTGTCCTCCTAAGCCGAACAAGAAAGATCCAGAGTATTTGCAGAAAGCATTGTTGTTGGCACAGAAAGAAAAGGCAGGGTTTCAGTTGAATGCAGAGGAAAATGATTTTATGGCTCTCATGGATGACATGGAAGATAGAGAGGATATTGACGCGAACTACATATTCATGGAGAATCTTCAGGAAGCTAAGTATGACACGGATTCTGACACACTTCCTGTTTATGACACCAATGCACCATCTGAGGTATCAAACTTCAACACATGTCATAATAATGATATATTTTATATGTATCCTCATGAGGAACAACATTCTGAGAAGCTAGCACCCACTTATGATACATACCTGGACACGCCAAGCAGTAGCAATACTCCTTCAGCAACTCCAGATGCGAATCATAATGGAGGCTTCGTTTCACAACATGCTGAGAATGATGAGGAAACACGTGCTTTATTTGAATCATTATTGAACAATTGTGGTATTGAAACTGAGAAAGTTAAAAAGGTCAATCGCGAAGTTAAGGCCGCAAATGAGAAATTGACCACTGAGCTTGAGAGATACAAGGAAAATTCAAAAAGTTTTCAACTTCACAAAGAACACAAGTCAGAACTTGAAATTGGTTATAAAAAGTTACTTGTTAAAGATAGGGAATGGAAAAACAAATTTGATACTCTTGAAATTAGTTCAACAAAAACCATTAACTCTTTAAAACAAGAAATTTCTGAATTAACAAACCAACTTTCAAAACAAAAATCAGCTTATACCAATCTTGAAAAACAACGAGATGAGTTGAAAAAGGACTTTGCAAAGAAAGAAGATAAACTTTTGGATGAAATCATAGAGTCAGAACACAAGATTGCAAAACTAGAAGAATTAGTGGTTAAGTCGGGTCAGTCAAGTCAAACAATGAAAATGATTTCAAATCAAACTAATCCGATTTACCATACGAAACACAAAATGGCTCTTGGTAACAACAATCCTTGTAATCTCAAGAAAGCTCAGGAAGAACAGAATGTTTTGTATAATGGTAATGTTATTTACACCAAACATGATCCTCCCGTCATTCGGGATTCTGTGCAAACGATGGAACTTGTCGAAGTGAGCATTACTAAAATCAAACAAAAGAATTTGAAACCCATTGATTACAACAAATTGAACAAAATTTCTGGAATTACTTTTGTTCCACAAAAAGAACCATCAGTATTTTCCATAAAACGACCATTCTCAAAAATAGTTTCTAAAAAAGTAGTTGCTTCCAAATCGTTTTCAAACATGAAACAGATGTCCTCAAACAACACTTTTAACACAAGTGCTGCAAGGGGATATCTTGATGATCTTAAAACTAGACTTGGGCAACTTAAAACGACTTTAGAGTCTAAAACGAGACTAAATGAGATCAATTGGAATTCCACGGTTCATTTACAGCTTAAAAAGATTCTTGAAAGTGAATTTGCTCCTCAAATTAATAACATTCATGCTCGAGTAATTCATTTTGAAAAAGCATTTTTGAAAGAAACAGCTGACTTCGTCATGGATCACAAATCCCTAATAAACCAGGCGAATGAATCTTTTGAGCAAATCACTGTTTTGAAAAACCTAAATGATTCTCTCTTCGAAGCTGTTATGACTACTTATATTATGTCCATCATTTTACAAACATATTCTGTTTAAGACGATGAACGACTGAGAGCTGAGACCTCTGAAATTGTTTCCAAATATGAAAATGCTCTTATAAAGCTTGAAAAAGAAAATGTGTCATGTTTTAAACAACTTGATCGAAAAAGAGAAGAATGCAAATATGACAAACTGTCGTATGAGCGTGCCTTCAAGAACATGAAAGAGCAAAATGATTTTTTGAGGGCTCAGCTTGCAAATCAAAAAGGGAAGGGTGAGGAAACTAAGTTTGCAAAACCATCGACTTTGGAAAAACCAAATGTTTCAAACACGGTTCAAAACCAAAAATGTCAATTTCACGGTTTGCTCCAAAAGTCGATGAGAAAAAGGATTTGACAAAACCAGTCACTCCAACACCCTTGCCCAAGCAAAGTGAAAATGAAAAGATTGTTGATAAAGGAAAAGCGGTTGTCGAAACACCAAAAGTGATAGCACCTGGCCTTTTTAGGATTAGTCCCACTAGTGCGTCTGCCTCCACATCTAAGACAAATGACAAATGCAAAAAGGATAATTCTAAAGAGTCTAGTGCTGCTAAAAGGGACAACAATATAAATCCTAACGCGTGTGCCTCACATTCTACAGGATTAGAAAGCACCTCCAGGAGCAGCAGACTACAGCCTAGGAGCAATACAAGGAACAATAGAGTCTCACCTGCCTCTACGAGTAGTAGCAAGAATAAAGTTGAAGAAGTAGAATAACACCCTAGGAATTTATCGCTTTGTAATAAGAGACATATTTCATCTGAATGTAATGTCAAGAGTACTATTTCTAATGCATGTAATGAATCTGTTTGCTTAATATGCAAGAAATGTTTAATTAATAATGTTCATGATGAATGTGTTTCTAAGAATGTGAATGTTACGCCTGAACAGAAGAATGTTCCAAAAAGACCTAGTGCTAGATCTAGATCTATAGAAAGATTAATTGTACCCTTTAGGTCTACCACTAGTAGTCGAATGCCTAGGAACTATCTTAAGTATTGTATGTGGATTCCAACGGGTAGAGAGTTCACTCTTCAGGATGGCAAATTGGAAGTTGTTCAAAATAAACATGTTGCAACCTTTGATGAGTGTGATTCAAATTTTACTCCTAACCCCATGGAACCAAATTCAAAATGGTTTCCAAATACAAACTCTTTTGTTCTTGGCAGGTTATCGAAATATGTCTTTGGATCGTCGACTCGGGTTGCTCCAAGCACATGACCGGGAACTTAAAGCTGCTGATCAATTTTGTTAGGAAATTCATGGGAACTGTACGCTTTGGAAATGATCATGTAGCAGCTATTCTGGGTTACGGAGACCTTCAGTTTGGGAATTATTTAATCACTCTAGTTTACTACGTCGAAGGGTTGGGACACAACTTGTTTTCAGTTGGGCAGTTTTGTGATGCAGATTTAGAGGTTGTATTCCGGAGAAACACGGTTTTTGTTAGAAATTTGGTTGGTGATGATCTCTTAACTGGTAATTGTGGCACAAACTTGTATGCTATCGACATCAACCAAATGGCTTCTTCATCATCAATTTGTCTTATGACAAGGGCAACCGAAACAAAGTCCTGGTTGTGGCATCGACGTTTATCTCATATCAATTTCGACACCATCAACAAGTTAGCCAAAGACAACATCGTCAACGGACTTCCTAAGTTCAAATACACTAAGGAACACTTATGTCCATCATGCGAACAAGGAAAAAGCAAAAGAGCATCATATAAACCCAAAACCGTACCTAGTTCGGAAGCAAGGTTACATATGTTGCACATGGACTTATGTGGCCCAATGAGAGTTGAAAGCATTATAGGAAAGAAGTATATTCTTGTTATTGTTGATGATTATTCAAGGTATAATTGGGTAAAGTTTTTGAGATCAAAAGACGAAGCACCAGGCATCATCATCACCTTTCTGAAGCGTATTCAAGTTCTACTTCAAGCTCCAGTAAGGATTATAAGAACAGATAATGGCACAGAATTCACAAACCAGGAGTTACGAACTTACCTTGAAGATGTTGGAATTACACATCAAACATCAGTTGTTAGAACTCCACAACAGAATGGGGTAGTTGAATGAAGAGACCGAACTCTTATGGAAGCTGCTCGCACAATGCTAATTTATTCTAGTACACCACTATTCTTATGGGCTGATGATGTTGCCACTGCTTGTTTCACTCAGAACCGATCCCTAATCCATCCAAGATTCAATAAAACCCCATATGAGCTAGTGAATAACCGGAAACCTGACATCTCTTACCTTCACGTGTTTGGCGCTCTGTGCTATCCGAAAAATGACAGAGAAGATCTAGGAAAGTTGAAAGCTAAGGATGATATTGGAATCTTCATTGGATATTCAGATAACTCGAGGGCATACAGGGTGTATAGTAGAAGAACAAAAAGGATAATGGAGACGATGAATGTGAAGTTTGACGAGATTTCACAAATGGCTTCTGAGAGATACGCTCTAGAACCCGCGCTTAATCCGATGGCTTCTAATCCAAACGGATTAGGACCCGCACCAAACCCGCAGACTTTTGGACACATCAGTTCAGGACTCGTGCCTCAAGGAGCTCATTCAACAAACACGGACAAACCTTCAGAACAAGAACTGGAAAATTTCTTCGAGTTAATGTTTGATGAATAAAATGGTGGAACTTCGACAACTGCATCTCAACAACATTCCGCTGCACCCGCTCAAAACCATCAACCACCACCACCACCACAAGATGCATCTACAACAATCGAAGCTGAAGCACCAACTACCTCAACATCATCTACATCTACTCCAGTAACTCCAGTTATTGAAATTGTTCTACCAAGAGTTGATGAGCAAAATCAAAACACACTTTTTCAAGAAGAACCTACAAATAATTCAAACGATGTTGCGTTAGAAGAAGAAGTATTTGAAAACCCATTTGCAACAGACTCTGCTGAATCTTCTTTAAGGTTACAAGAACCATCTAACACACATAGGTTAAACCCAAGGTACCCTTCTACACTCCAATGGACAAAAGACCATCCAATTGAACACGTTATTGGTGAACCCTCAAGGCCAGTTCAGATGAGAAGACAATTTGCCACAGATCCTGAAATGTGTATCTACATTTGCTCTATAAGCCTCAAAGAACTAAAGAACATTTGGGAAGCAATGGCAGAAAACCCATGGATAGAAGCGATGCAGGAGGAAATTCTTCAATACCAGTTACATGATAGTTGGGAACTTGTTGAACGACCACTTGATAAACGTGTTCTTGACCTCAAGTGGTTGTGGAAGAACAAACTGGATGAGGAAATGAATGTAATTCGTAACAAAGCTCGTCTTGTGGCAAAAGGATATCCACAAGAAGAAGGGATAGATTTTGAAGAATTATTCGCGCCTGTAGCTAGACTTGAAGCAGTCCGGATTTTCTTAGCCTATGCCGCTCACAAAAACATCACAGTCTATCAGATGGACATTAAGATAGCCTTCTTAAATGAAACTCTGAAAGAAGAAGTGTATGTGAGTCAGCCAGAGGGATTCATCGACAAAGATCATCCAGACTACGTCTACAAGATTAAGAAAGCCATTTATGGTTTAAAACAAGCTCCAAGAGCGTGGTATGACGAACTATCATCTTTCTTGCTCAAAAACAATTTCACCAAAGGAACGGTTGATGACACCTTGTTTACCAAAAAATACAAAGATGACATTCTGATCGTTCAAATTTACGTGGACGACATTATTTTTGGATCAACCAATCCTAACCATTCAAAACATTTTGAAAATCTCATGAAAAGCAAATTTGAAATGTCCATGATGGGGGAACTAAAATTCTTTCTTGGTTTACAAATACATCAATCCTCTCGTGGTATTTTTATCAATGAAGCTAAATATACAATAGAGATTTTGAAAAAACATGGAATGGATAACTGTGATTCTGTTGGTACACCAATGGTCACTTCACCAAAAATAGGTGCTGATTTGTTTGGGAAACCCAACGATCCGAAGAAATATCAGAGCATGATCGGTTCTCTCATGTACCTAACTGGTAGTCTACCCGATATTCAATTTGCCGTTTGTTTGTTAGCACGGTTTCAGGCAAAGCCTACCGAACTTCATCTCAAAGAGGTTAAACGGATCTTTCGGTACCTACGAAGAACCATTAACATGGGACTTTGGTATCCGAAGGATTCGGGGTTTAATCTAACAGCATTTTAAGATGCCGACCATGCTGGTGATCAAGTTACAGCAAAGAGTACATCAGGTGGAGCACAATTTTTGGGTGAAAAACTAGTAAACTGGTCATCAAAGAAACAGGATTATACTGCACTATCAACCGCCGAAGCCGAGTATGTGTCTCTATCTGCGTGTTGTGCCCAAGTTCTTTGGATGCGGACACAACTTACAGATTATGGCTTTACTTTTGACAGAATACCTATGTATTGTGACTCAAAAAGTGCCATAGCCATCTCGTGCAATCCCGTACAACACTCAAAGACTAAGTATATCAAAGTCCGCTACCATTTCATCAAAGAGCACGTAGAAGCGGGTACTGTTGAATTATTTTTCGTTAAGACTGAATACCAACTTGCCGATCTATTTACTAAAGCCCTTCCAAAAGAACGGTTTGACGATTTAGTTCGAGGAATTGGCATGCGAAGCCTAACTCCTGAGGAGCTAGATTGTCTTCTCGAATCTTCTTGAAAAACGTTTTCAAAATCTCTTCGCTGTAAATATTTTTTGAAAAACAAAATACAAAATTTTGAAAAACCAACAAAAACAAAATAGAAAAATATAAAATTTCAAAAAATACAAAAAAAATATAAAAATATCCAAAAATATTCTTCTCACGACATGTCTCGTATAAATCAATATTCTGTACGTTTCTAGAAATGCCATTCAACAATGATACGGACATGTACAGATGCTTGAACGGGAGTTCTTTAAATGTTTCTCTAAAACATGTCGTTTCTCAAAAGTTTCTTCACAATGGCTTGTAAGTACTTCAGCTTACAACCCGTGCTTCAAAGTGAAATCTTTTCTAAACTTGGGTCCGGGTATAATAACTCGAAAAGATTTCTAATAAGGACCTAATGATGACTTCTGTTTATTTCTAATCAAGGACTCATATTTTCAAGGATGAAATCTTTTTTAAAAAGTTCGAGTCTAAACAAACGAAAAAGACTTCAAACAAAAACTCGTTTTCAAACAGAATTCTTGAGCACTTTTTCAAGATTGTTCAAAAGATTTCTCAAAATCTCTCAAAATTAGTGCTCAAGATAACTCCCTCCAAACCCTTAATTGATTTTTAAAATGAGTTATCATTAAGGGGGAGTATCAAAACAAAAATGTTCCGATTTCATGCCAAAACAAATCTGTCTTTCTCTCCAAAAGCTCTTTCTTAATCAGTTGATATAAAAAAATATCACACTATGCTATTTTTGAGGGGGAGAATACATGATTAAAATGTGATAAAAAATGCTTAAATATTGTGACTGAATCTCGAAATAGCTCAACTCAGAAAGTACCAATGAATTGAGAAGCTTAAAATGTCAGTAATTGAAAAGACTTGTCCTGGACAGGTAATAATTTCAACCTAGTCTAACTAGTGATGTAAGCGTGTCTCGAATAGGACTTGTATGAGTAGAATGTACCGCATCGAGAGACTTTCTTTGGACTTAACCAGGACGGGTAATAATTTCAAGCTAGTCTAACTAGTGATGTAAGCGTGTCTCGAATCGGTCATGTTCACTGAAAATGGATCAATTCAAAAAGTGCAAACTCCTCACGTATGTGCAAATTTCTTAAAAATCCATGAGCACATGTGAAAGGGGAGTCCTTCAAAAGTTGAAAAACTCTCAAAGTGGTAACAACATTGTGTTTTATTATCATAAACACTTTGAGAGATTTTTACAAAAAGTTTTATGGCATGTGATCAATAAATCTAGGATAATCATGGAGTTATAAGGTGATTATGGTTAGGTTTATGTCCAATGATCCGCCAGAGCCGGAGGGATCTACCCAAGGACAAATCTAATAGATTAGAATTAGAAGTCCTTAGGTATGATTGAAAAAGGAGTAAATGAGAAAGGAGAAAGAAGGGGTTGAAGAATTAAAAAGAAAAGTTATGAAAAAGGGTGAAAAGAAATAGCCCTCCATATGTTCAACCTTAGGGCAGAAACCGGGTTCAACTCATATGCTACTAGTTGTTACTAAGGTGACACCGGTATTGAAGACAAGATGTCATGGACCCAGTGACGCACTGCACTTAACCTTCTAAGCCACTCAAGTTCTCTTAAAAGAGCTTGTTTCATTCTCACGGGGAACCAGTGTAATCTATCAACCTGTCTCTTAGAGATGGTTGATATTGAAGCAGGAGACCTCTCCCTAATCTCCACATAGGAAACCAAATGTGCACTTATCGAGTCTAGAGCCCCGAGATTCATCAAAAGATCTCATAGGAACACATGATATTTCTACACTGGTTGTTCATCATTAAGGACGCCAGATGTAAACTTTAGAGTCCTACGCAGATCTTAGCAATCTGCCAGATCATTCATGAGAGGATTCACATTTGTGATTCTCAATGATTGAATGGAAACTCCTGCCAGGGTCAACATCAAGCAGCCCTGACAGCAGGTCACTTTGGTAATTCTTTATGGGTTATGCTTAGTGTTTGCGGTGGTTTCAAACAGTCTACAGTCGTGGAGTGATCCCCAGCGAATCACCCATTCGTTGAGCTACTTAGTAGGTCTCGTAAGCTCCCTCAGGAGTATTCGAAATGGAAACTGCCTTGGTAAGGGTTAGAAGGAGTCTTCACACTATGCTGTTTCCGATCTCTAATTCCTTATCTGTAAGTACCGGTTGATTTATTGCTAACTGTTTACCTGCAGCTATACATCATCTCCATGGCGATGGATTCCACATGATC
The DNA here is from genome assembly GCA_030686995.1 of Artemisia argyi. Lineage (NCBI taxonomy): Eukaryota > Viridiplantae > Streptophyta > Magnoliopsida > Asterales > Asteraceae > Artemisia > Artemisia argyi. The sequence goes on from CM060709.1 coordinate 191,316,215, forward strand.
ATACATGCATCTCGACGTCAAAGGAAAGTTCTCACAAAGATCAAAGCAAAGAAATGTTCAAAGAAAGATTCTACGCAATGTGAAAGAATCTACAGAAGTAAAGTGACAAAGATCTGTGTGAAAGAACGAGAACAACAAATGCATGTATCACAAAGACTAAAGATGTATGAGCATGTTGGAATGGCGGATAACCACCAAAGTCGCTGAAGTGACGAAAGGCATACAACTTCATAACATGATCACCACAAAGAACAAAGAACGAAGAAAAGTCATTTATCAAATATCACAAAGCATGAAGGAACAAAGACTAAAGACTATTCTACAACGACACACAAAGTTCAAGACAAAGAACACGGAAGACCTAATCACGTGGAGCATCATTCGAATGACCACCCCTTAGGGGGAGATTGTTAGCATTTAAGAATTATAGAAAAGTGATGGTAATTCTCATATTTGTAATATAGTGTGTCGTGTGTTAGAAATAGTCATAAGTTAAGACGATTGGGCGTTGGGCTAGTTAGTCTAATATGTTATAAGTTTTATTAGAAAAGCCTTGTAATATTCATTTAAACAAAGTCCAAGCCGAAGTCCAATGTAAGCCCATCTAGTCCTAAGATGGAAGTATAAATACCTCCAAATGGTCTCATTTGGAGGTGTGCTTGAGTATGTAATGTGTGTGTTTTATGAATGATAATATGTTTCCATCTTTATCTCTCTACTTTCTCTCTCTAAACACATAGTTCTCAAGTCACCAAGATTAGTGATTTAGTTAGATCAAAGGTCCTACAAAATCAGACTAAAAGTTTGTGATATAGAATAATCTTTGCAGAGAAGGATTTCAGAAGGAAAAAAACATGCAATATGAATAATGTGTTTAAGGTAAAACAAAGGTAAAACAATCTTGACAAGTTTAGCAAAGACAACAGAATATAGTATCAGAAAGTAACTCTATTTCTGAGTATGTATGCATGCTTCGTCAAATGGCCCTAGATAAACTTTCTGAGTGAACCTCATCAAACATACATCAAACGGTCTCATCCAACTTTCACAAAAGATCAAATGTATCGAACGGAAAACAATGCTGGCCAGGCCAAAGACAAAAAAGTCAAGACTGTGAATCCCTTCAATCCCACTCCAAATAAATTAGCATAACAAATTCACGATGGAATTAATAAATGTGAAAATTACCAATGTGGTTATATTTTGTAGTGTATTAACAAAAAAAGATATGTGGTTAGACCGTATTTCGTAATTTACTTGGCACGTGACACTCAAAATTATTATAGGGCATCACACTTATATTTTGCATTATTTTTTTTTGTTATTTTCGTCAACAACGCAATTTAATTAATAAGCCACCTAATGATTTGGGCGCGCTCCAGGTCATCTGGCTCGTGCGCACCAGATTTCAAATCCAAATTCCAACTTTTTTGTCAACAAAAAACTACGCGTGTTACATGGTTATTGGTCGAAATTGTGGTGCTCTTCAAAATATACTCGCCGCGTCTTTTAAGACAAAATCATAAAAGGAGTAAGTTGAGTAGAAATTGGTAATCAATGGGCAATTAAGGTCCGTATTGATAATTATTTTTAAAAGTCTTCAAGCTACTCCGAATAAATGAACATAACAAATTAATGAGGCAAGGAAAATTGTTTTTCCGAGTTGCTTCGCCTGGGTGAGATTGTAGTTTGTTTATTTGTGAATCTATTGCTCATTGGTCTCGTGGATATGTTTTAGGTGTTTTTTATCGAGTATAATTTGTTGATCATCTTTTTATTCGCTGCAAGTTTGCTCTCTCTATCTGGTATGCATTTATTGGGGATTGGGATTGTGAGTGGGTTATTCCTAGAAATATGAGAACCTGATTTTCTTGGTGGAGGGATATGGCAAAAGTCGTGAAATGTAAAGAAGTATGGCAGACAACGTTCTTCTCGGTTGTGTGGCAAGTTTGGGAAGCAAGAAACAAGGCTACTTTTGCTGACAATATGACTTCATTTTGGCAGGTTTTAGACTTGGTCAAATTTTGAACCATTTGTTGGGTTAAGGCTTTCTCTCCGGCATGTACATATTAATTACTTGATTTTCATGTGAACTTATTTTCGATTACAACATGTGGTAGCACTATGAAAAAGAATGGTCACACTCAATAATGGTGTCCTCCTGTTGCGGGTTATTTAAAGTTTAATGTTGATGGCACCTCTAGAGGTAAATCGGTGCCCACGGGTATCGGTAGGTTGTTAAGAAACAACTGTCGTGTTGTATTGGCCATGTTTTCAATTCATCTTGGTGTTTTTGACTCAAATGTTGGGAAGTAATGGAAATAAAAGAAGCTTATAGGATGGCGAATGCGAAGCTAGATATGTCCTTGTCTGGTATTATTGTCGAAAGTGATTCTCTAAATGCAGTTTCTTGGGTTGGACGTCCTCTTGAGACACCATGGAGGTTGTCGTCCCACTTTCAAGAGATTGATATGTTCCTTTCTGCTAACATCAATCGATCGATAACTCATATCAAACGTGAATGTAATTGTGATGCTGATAAGTTGGCTAAAGAAGGTGTCCTCCGTTCTGTCCCTCTTAATTCTTAATTTTCAACCTTCTTCTCTACCTTGTTCATATCTTGGTCTTCCGATTGGTTCCCATATGAATAATGCCATTAATTGGAAACACATAATTGACGAATTTTACAAAATTCTCACATCTTGGAAAGCTAGAACCCTCTCATATGGTGGTAGGCTAACTCTTTTGAAAACTGTTCTTGGAGCCCTTAGTACTTATTTTTATTTTTATTTTTATTTTTTCTATTTTCAAAGCCCTTAAGTGTGTTATAAATTATCTTGAAAAGTTGAGACGCAATTTATTTGGGAGGTTCATCAGACAACATTAAGATGCCTTGGATTGCTTGGAAAAAAATGTGCTCTCCTAAGTCTTGTGGAGACCTTGGAATCGGTAGTCTTCATGCATTGAATCTTGATATGTTATCTAAGCGGTGGTGGCGGTTCCACTTAGGAAAGAATTCTCTCTGGAGTCTTATTATCACATCAATTCATGGGCCTCATGGGAGTCTAACTAGTGGCATCTCTTCTGTTACTAGTAGATATACCAGTCTTTGGTTTTTTATTTTGAATAAGCATTTACCATAACCACACTTGAATTTATCTAATGCTTTTCATAAAAACATTGGGGATGGTGGGTCTACTGAATTTTGGTCAGAAACTTGGATAAGAGGGAGCCCTCTTAAGCTTATGTTCCCACGCTTGTACTTACTGGAAATGGATAACATGTAAAGTGTTGGACTGCTATAACAATTCTAATGGTTCGAAAACAAGATCTTGGGCATGGAGAAGACCCATTAGAGGTGGGCTTGAAGAGACTCAGTTCATCAGTTTACTTTCTTTACTCGAAGATTTTGAGACTAAAGATAAATGTGATACATGGGAATATAGTTTAAACCCCTCCAAAGTGTTCACTGTATCATCTTTTAGAAAAAAACATTGAGTTTTATACTTTATTGTCGAATGAAGATCATATGCGGTGGAATCGGTCACTCCCCACAAGGTTAATATTTTCTCATGGAAACTCTTGTTGGATGGGTTACCCACTAGACACAATTTGGATGCTCACGGGATTGATTTGCACTCTACTTTATGTGCGATTTTTGACAGGACATTGAAACTACACATCACCTTTTCATAGATTGCACGTTGACTTCCAATATTTGGAGTTCATTTGGGTAAAAGGGGATCACCCTGGTAAAATATATTAAGCCAAAAACCGTTTAAGTACAACGGATGAGAGTGAATCTCTCATCTCGGCCCGTTACATGGGCAAAAAACAAGCACCTAATGTGCAACAACCAAATCACTACATAAGAAAGTCATGCCAATCTTATGACCTACTAAAAAATATAATTACTTCCTACAACGACCTCAGAGATTGATATCATACTGGTCACAGAACTCATCCAAGTGCCCTAGTAAATCGTAGACTTGAGCCGCATAATCATGAGAGAAGTAATTCAAGCTCGTAACAACCACCTGCTGATGCAAGATACTTAGCTATAGGGTTATTCGACTCAAGAACCTCATCCTCATCATTGTCAGAACAAACCACATCCCCTACCTTAGAGAATGGGTTAACCACCTTTGTTGAAGAAATACATTAAGAAGCAGAAGAACTACGCTTAGCATATGGAGAAGACGAGGAACTAGGGTTCGAAGCCGCATCATGCTCCTTCTCTCTCAAGTCACTCACAAGCTGCTCATGTGAATCCTTACCAGTCTTTTGAGACCCATCCACCTTAGTTTCCTTTTTATTACCCGGATGATCAACCTTTTTAGAGGATGACCATCATCATCCACAAGCGTAGCTTTCCCGTCAATAATTAGCTTTTCAAGCTTCCCAATTTTCTCAACAATAAGAGTAGGACATGGAATACCACTCATTAGTATCATCCATAGCAAGAACATCAAATGGGTTTGATGTGGCAACTGTCGTCCCACTCGTACTTGCCTCATCATTAATTTTCTCCTTATTAGCATTCGGCTTCTTCGACACAGCTACATACACCTGCTTAGGCTTAGAAGTCCTAAAATTAACCCTTTTACAAACATCAATACCAAGAAACGGCTATTTCTGTAGCATTTGAACCCCAACCTTTCTCCCTTTAGCCTTATGATTATGTACCTGTTTGAAACCATCATCCGTCTTTTCCATAGTAGTAGAAGCTTCCGATGCCATATTAATGTCATTTTGAACCACATCCTTATCACATTTAGGACAATTGATAAGGTCACGGCCAAACACTTTACACTCCTCACAATGAGGATGCTTCCATTCATATTCGATCTTGATGCACGTAGTAATACAACCACTATCATCCTTTTTGGGGATAGCTATAGTAACTTCGCGTTTTAATTCAAAATTCGATGATAATTCCACTAAAGCATGAGCAAAGCTAATGCAACCCCATGAATCAACATGCATTGAGCTTGTAAAAGCATATAACATAATCAGTTTACCAACTTGTGTAGCTATCAAGCTCAAACCATCTTCAGATTATGCAAGTAAAGGCACATTATGCAATTGAATCCAAACATGAACTTTGGTTACCTCACTTTTGGTTAGCGACACATCAGGAGTCCATTTAGTAAGAATAAGAGGTGAATTGCGGATTAACCAAGGGCCCTGCTAAAGCACATTATCCACATCCTCTTTAGAATCGAACTTAAAGAGGAAAACACCCGTATCATTTTTCATAAGCTTCTGTAACACCCCTAAAATATCGCAGCGGAAGACTGTGTTACTTGGGGTGCTACTTCATAATACAAAGTACAAGTTATAGAAAACGACCTCTAAATGAGACGTTTTGAAAAGTTACCATTCGATTAATGAAATCAGAATTACAAACTTGAGGTCCCAATGTGTAATATATAAATGTTTCGAATGGTAAATGATAAAAGCGTAAATCTTCTGAATATGCAGCTTGACTCTATGTTCCATGCACTAGCTATCGCCTTACTAACCTGAGATAAACATGCTAAAGTGTCAACACAATGGTTGGTGAGTTCATAGAGTTTGTTTTAAATAAGTTGAAAAGTCTTTAAAGAATGTATTCCCACAACAAAGGCATTGTGAATCCACTCAGTTGCAAATCCCGCCCATACAAAACTTGCAACCTGTGTGTTCACAAATCACTGCTAAAGTAGTATGTTAATCATGTATACGTGCAACATAGTAATTAAAAGAATAAACGTTTTGAGTATGTAAATACTTTATCAATCATGTATCCAAATTAATGGCCTTCCAACACCTCAATGTTAGGATGCATCCAAATTAATGGCCTTCCAATACCGCAGTATTAGGATGTATCCAAATTAATGGCCTTCCAACACCTCAATGTTAGGATGTATCCAAATTAATGGCCTTCCAATACCACAGTATTAGGATGTATGCTTGTATCAAGTCTAGTCACCTTTGCCAATGCAATCAAGAATAATGCAATCATGTTTAACACAATCATGTATGTATGCAAGTATTTATGTAAATGCAACCATGTATGTAAATCAAGTAAAGTATTTTTGTAATCGAGCATAATATGTAAGTATTTGAGCATGTATCTCCCCCCACAGAGTTAAAACAAATATTAAAAGAGTAGGGGCTATGACTCACCTTAAACTAATGATATCAAAACGTATAACGGAATCAATGGATAAGCCGGGAAGTCTCTATGCGTAACCTAGAATATGATTGATGCGTGGGGTTTGCACCAGGCTTTACCTCTCAAGGGATCTCGAGAAGCTTACAACCCCCACCAGGCAGTGTACCTGATCGTTGTAGTATAGTATAGTGACAAGTACCGGGGGATTGATCGTTCAGCTAGGAATAGTGTCGCTAGGATTAGAAAACCTAAATACTAGTTCTAAAGATGACGGACGATTATTTTTGTTTTTTTATATTTTTTTAGAAAGCAAGTAAAAATCTCGGGTTTGAAGGATTTGGGCAGAATTAGTTGCTAGTCAACTAACCCAATACTAAAGATGCAATCAAAATAAAATACTAGAAATGAAAATAAACTAAATTAAACTAAGGTTGTGAGCAATAAGTGGAGAAATTGTGTTTACTTAGATTTCACTACTCCCTAGATATCTTTTACACGTTAATTACTTGTTATAGTTGCATGGATGATGGATTGTATTCCTTAATACCATTCATGGGGTGGCGCACTTAATTCCCCAATCCTATGAGTGCCTACTTCACTCCTATGTCGAGCCGGCTAAGAAGCTCCTAACATGGGATCATTAGAATTTACTCATGCATTAAATACAACCAATAAAACCTAGTGCACGTCAGTTCATGTTTCCTAAGACGTTCAAGCATGTTACCATTTGGAGATCTGCCAGTTTTCTTAAGCCTAACATCGAAATCATTCATCCAATACAACCATAAACAAGTAATCAACACATAATTAACATCTAGGTTTCATTAGATCTAAGCAAACACAAGATAGATCTAGCCTAGCATAGTGGAATTAAGACAAGCACAAGATATAGAAAACCAACACATAGACATATTGATTGAATTAGAAGAACACTTATCTCAATTACACATGAAAGGGTTCAATGGCTGAAAACCCTTGAAAAACCTGTAAAATTCGTAATAGGTTCGGCCTTAGGGTTTCTCCAAAACTTATCCTTTTTTAATGAATGAAAATTAGAAAACTATATATTGAAAACTGAGGCTGACGGCGTCAAGACCAATTAGGTGACGTCGTCATCTCACCGCCAAAATACTTATCGGACTGCCTTAATCTTCATCTGACGCCGTCATGTGTTATGGTTTTCTAGGCCGTCACGTGTTTTACTCTTGACGCTCTACTTGTGACGCCTTCACGTTTGCACTGGGTCGTCATGCAATTTACTCTTGACGCCGTCAGGGTGTTGCTCTTGACGCCGTCACCTACTGTTCCCAGCAAGGAAAATTAAGACTTTGGCGTTTTCTTCACTTTTATGCTCCAAAAACGTCCGAATTGCTTCCTTTTCCAGATTTCACTCCCAAAGTACCTAAAATCACAAAAGGAACGATTTAGGGCAATATTTGATCAAATAAATTCAATTCCGGGCTTAAATGACCCCCTAAAAGTGGTTCATTTTTTGCCTCATCATATACCCTTACACTTGAGATTTGCTTGTCCTCAAGCAAATGCGCTTTTATTCTAATCAAAATACAAGTTAGGGGTCATTTAACACTAATATAAAAGTAATTACAACAAATAATCGTTCCACTAAAGACCAATAGATAAGCACGGAGGTCATATACTAGCACCTCACAAATAGTGTTTAGATACTCACATCTCTCGGGTGTAATAAAGTATAAATTACAATATGGAAACGGAAGATATCTCTCACTACCTGTCATAGCAAAATAGATTACCATAGGCTTGGGAAAGGATCAAACCTCCACCACATGGCGTAAGCACCTAGGATAAACTATCAAAGAGGTCTTTTAAAGGGTTGTAACGTTAGGTGTAGGGATATGAAATACACGGTTTTGTTGGATAAATGAAGTTTTTACTGGTGGCGAGTTAACAATCTTGGTTAATTACATGTACAATATGGCGTTGCTAAGCCAAGACTAGACTCGACTTAAGCTAATAAATGAAAAATAACAAAAACATAAAATGAAACGGGATGGTAGTCCGTATGTTTTTTTTTTTCTTGTTTTTTCGATTTTTTTTTTTTTTTTTTTTTTTTTTTTTTTTTTTTTTTTTTTTTTTAAATACACTCTTACCCTACCATCCAAAATAATACATCATAGGGGATGAATATTCCCCTTACACTTGAATTTTTACATACTTTACAATAAACTAATCTAATGACTCGAATTAAGATAATCAAAACACTTGGAGTACTTTTAAGATTAACGTACGTATGGGGGTAATATATGATGTTCTTCTCCATTACTCCATAAAATAAGTACTTTACCCATGAGTCCCAATCGTCCCAAAACAATATGTACAAGGATATGACTCGACTTAGCAACCATGTTATCAATTAGATAATTAACTTAGGGTTTAACAATTAACAATAATGCACTAAAGATGAGTGCATACACGGAAGGCTAAGGAGATTTGGGTGTACACTTAAGTGGGGTGTAACAAATTCTTCCTTTAAGTAAAATGCTTAAAGTTAGAAACGAAAAGATAGGCTCGGAGGGGTGTACTAGGGGTTTCGTGTACTAAAAATGAGTACAACGGTAAGGTGTGGGAAAAATTAGTTGACTTAACTAGCCAAGTAATATGACTTAAATGGTCAAGTAATTATGATACGGGTTTAACACAAGGGTGATCCTAATGCCTCTTATCATGTAGTAAATCCTACTACACGAATGTAGTCTCACTAGCGGTCTCGGGATGCATCACTAACGCAAGTTCTAGAATCTAAATGCTACCGGTACACTCATAAGCACTAATAGTAAATGCTTTTCCTATCAAATCTAAAGGCGAACCTCACATATTTGGGTGGAAAATTTTTCTGAATAGTACGGTTACGTGCTAGTCATACAATCTCCTATCCATGAGATGCTTGCTATGGCTAAAGTTTCACTCCTAAATGTTGTAAAAAATTTTAAATTTGGCGCTAAAATTGCACTAACAAGTATTTCTCATAGTTTTATTACGCATCTACTATTAAACAAACAAACTTAAGCGAAAGTGTATTTGTAAGGTATCATCATTTTACCCTCCCCTTACACTTAAGATGAACATTGTCCCCAATGTTCAAGTAAAGAATGTAAAAGTGAAATAAGTAAAACAAATGAAATCAAATACTCCCCTGATTCGCTCGGTATGGATAATAAGGTGGCCATGTTAAATCTTTCTCCAAGAAAATGAACAATCAAAGCTTCTCTTCCAGAAAAATAAATCATCTTCTTGTCATACATAACCTGTAAATCCTGAGAAAATAAATAAAGCAACCTCGCATAAAATCGGCGGCAATCTATATAAGTTACTAAATCCTAGAAAACAAAGTAAGATATAATGCTTGTGGAATGAAGTTTGCAGATTTCCTGGAGATTATAAAACTTAATAATTCACAAAAACTTTAAAACTCTGTTAGAAAAACAAAACCGGTAAAATTTCCAGATTTTTACACGTGATGCCGTCAAGAGTAATCTCGTGACGCCGTCAAAAGTGACCTGCAGAAATTCTTATGTTAAGTTTTCGGAAAATTTCTGGAAAAACTTGGTCCTACTTCCTAGAAAATCCTGCAAAACTTCATTATGACTCAATACAAGCATTTGACTCTAACAAATACAAATATACATGTTCACTTAATATTGTGGAGAATCATGATCGGTTTGTTTCTTAAAAACATATTCGGGGTTTCCCCTTACATTTATCTTTTGCAAAAATACTTTTAGGTGGAGTTAAGACTAGGCCAAAACAACAAAGTAAAGTATTTCTACTATTTAATTGAGAAACATGATCTACCAACAATAAAAATAAAGCATGCATACGGAAGCAAATAACAAACAAACAAAATAAAATCACACAAAGCATGGGTTGCCTCCCAAGAAGCGCTTTTCTTTATTTTACGAGTCTTGTAGCTAGACTCAAGGTCATGGGTTACTACATGACCTCATCATTGGTTTCACTCTCTAGGTCGTCTTCTAAACCAGTTTTGTATTCTGGACCTAGTTGCAAGCATTCTTTGTAGAAACCAAGCATCATATTTTTCACATACTCTACTCCTCTACGTCTATCCTCATCATTCCTATAATAAGCCGCCTGCTTGTGTTCCTTTTCTAAATTAGAGAGGAGGCGGTATTGCTCAATCTTGTAGGGCATTTGGTAGGCAACCTCATCATTCTATTCCTTGAATCTAACTATCCCTAGAGTCAGATCATAACTCATCCTAGTGGCCTCAACAAATGGTTTTCCAAATATTATTTGGCTTAGGCAAGCATCTATCACCGGGCGAGTGTCCTCTACTATCATAAAATCGATCTCATAAGTTAGATTGCCTATAATCACATGTAATCCCTTCACTCTTCCTACAAAATTACTTATCAAATTCCTATTGGGCATCATCCTAAAATCAAGTTGTTTCCTCATTACCCAATTGTAATAAGTCCTAGTCATGATGTTAACAGGAGATCTAGAATCGATGTAAGCTTTCCATATATGCATGTGCCCGATATTGCATGGTATGTTAATGTTAGAGGGGTCTCCCATTTTGATAAGGGGTGTGCCAAGGATATATGGTCTCTCGGGACTATAGAATAAATCCTTATGGTATTCCCGTTCTTCCTTGGTGGGCAACTTATCAAAGTATTTCTCTATAGTTTCTACTTCCTCTAACTCCTTTCCCATATTAACCTCAACCTCCCTACTTTCATCCCTAGTCTCGATTTCTACTCCAACTTCATCCTTGTCACTTTCTTCTATCTCCTTATCTATTAGCTTAATGGTGACAACATTGACAAAGTGGACGTGTTTAGATGATGAGGGGTCCTTAATTTGGATTCCGTTATTGGTGTCCCTAGTGTCCTTCCTAGGTGTAGTTAACGCTTGGTTGTTGAGGGCTTTCAACAAGTTGTCAATCTTGTTGGTCATCTCCGTTTGTTGTTGGTTGAATTCGGTTTCAAACCTAGCTATGCGAGCTTCTTGAGATGCCATGAACTTCGACATCAATCCTTCAAGATTGTTGGTACTACCATAGTTGTTAGAAGGATTGTTGTTGAAAGTACGGTTGGAGGGTGGACCGTTTGGTTGGTAACGATTAGGCGGATTGGAAGAATTGGGTTGATTTTGTTTCCACCTAAGGTTTGGGTGATTTTTCCAAGAGGGGTTGTATGAATCACCGTAAGGGTTTGGCTCGGGTTTGAAAGTGTACCACTTATCTCCCACTTCGTCGGTACGCGAGGATGCGTAGTCCGCAAAAGCTGTTCCGGGGAGTTCCACACAATCACGAGTGTCATGGGGACCACTACATAATTCGCATGAAGAAGTGATTGTGTTCACTTGGCTTTAAGGCTTAGGAGCTTCGTAGGATTTCATGAGAAACTTGACTTGGTCCTCAAGTTCCATGATCCTACGGTCGGGAGTGCTAGAGTTGTTCGAAGGCAAGGATATTGCCTTGACCATTTTGTTCAAATCACGGGGATCATTCCAACTTTCGTTTTCATAGAGAGCAAGATCTTCTATGAGTTCCCATGATTGTTCCGCACTTAGATCACGTAGCTTACCACCGGCCGATTGGTCAATGGCTCGCCTCGTGGAGAGATCGATATGGTCATAAAAAATTTGGACTTGGAGCCAAAGATCTATGCCATGATGAGGGACTTTTTGGAGTAAGTCCTTGAAACGAGTCCATGCTTCATAAAGAGATTCATTTTGACGTTGTTGGAACATCAAGATGTCATTTCTAAGCTTAGTAGTTCTCCCCGGTGGGAAAAATTGAGCAAGGAAACGAGTGGTGAGATCATCCCATGTGGTGATGGATCCCGCGGGTAAACGCTCAAGCCATTGACTAGCTTGATCCCGTAGAGAGAATTGGAATAGGCGTAATCGGGTTGTTTCTCTAGTTTCAACATCTAGGTCTATGGAATCTATGATTTTAAGGAAGTCCTTAAGATGTTGATTTGGATCTTCGGAACGAAGTCCATGGAATGCACATCCGCTTTGCACCAACCGGATGGTGTCGGATCGCAAGGGGGTCACATTGGCTCCGGTGAGCTCAATGGTGTTTCGGTAGCCTTGGTGGCTAGGTCGGGAATACTCTCCTAAGGTTCCGGGCCTAAGAGGTTCTAGTGGTGGGTTTTATTGTGGTGGGATGACGGGTTCAAAGATGTTCCCATCGTCCATGATGTCGGGTAGTGAAGAGTTACGAACAAAAACACAAAGAAATAAGATAGACTAAAGAAAACATAAAAATAAAAATAAAACCTTAATAGAAAGGAATCTAGCAAGTAGACCTAATAAAAAGAGATTCTAACCTAGACAATAACTATTCCCCGGGCTGCGGCGCCGAAACCTTGATGCGTGGGGTTTGCACCAGGCTTTACCTCTCAAGAGATCTCGAGAAGCTTACAACCCCCACCAGGAAGTGTACCTGATCGTTGTAGTATAGTATAGTGACAAGTACCGGGGGATTGATCGTTCAGCTAGGAATAGTGTCGCTAGGATTAGAAAACCTAAATACTAGTTCTAAAGATGACGGATGATTATTTTTGTATTTTTATATTTTTTTAGAAAGCAAGTAAAAATCTCGGGTTTGAAAGATTTGGGCGGAATTAGTTGCTAGTCAACTAACCCAATACTAAAGATGCAATCAAAATAAAATACTAGAAATGAAAATAAACTAAATTAAACTAAGGTTGTGAGCAATAAGTGGAGAAATTGTGTTTACTTAGATTTCACTACTCCCTAGATATCTTTTACACGTTAATTACTTGTTATAGTTGTGTGGATGACGGATTGTATTCCTTAATACCATTCATGGGGTGGCACACTTAATTCCCCAATCCTATGAGTGCCTACTTCACACCTATGTCGAGCCGGCTAAGAAGCTCCTAACATGGGATCATTAGAATTTACTCATGCATTAAATACAACCAATAAAACCTAGTGCACGTCAGTTCATGTTTCCTAAGACGTTCAAGCATGTTACCATTTGGAGATCTTCCAGTTTTCTTAAGCCTAACATCGAAATCATTCATCCAATACAACCATAAACAAGTAATCAACACATAATTAACATCTAGGTTTCATTAGATCTAAGCAAACACAAGATAGATCTAGCCTAGCATAGTGGAATTAAGACAAGCACAAGATATAGACAATCAACACATAGACATATTGATTGAATTAGAAGAACACTTATCTCAATTACACATGAAAGGGTTCAAGGGCTGAAAACCCTTGAAAAACCTGTAAAATTCGTAATAGGTTCGGCCTTAGGGTTTCTCCAAAACTTCTCCTTTTTTAATGAATGAAAATTAGAAAACTATATATAGAAAACTGAGGCTGACGGCGTCAAGACCAATTAGGTGACGTCGTCATCTCACCGCCAAAATACTTTTCGGACTGCCTTAATTTTCATCTGACGCCGTCATGTGTTATGGTTTTCTAGGCCGTCACGTGTTTTACTCTTGACGCTCTACTTGTGACGCCTTCACGTTTGCACTGGGTCGTCATGCAATTTACTCTTGACGCCGTCAGGGTGTTGCTCTTGACGCCGTCACCTACTGTTCCCAGCAAGGAAAATTAAGACTTTGGCGTTTTCTTCAATTTTATGCTCCAAAAACGTCCGAATTGCTTCCTTTTCCAAATTTCACTCCCAAAGTACCTAAAATCACAAAAGGAACGATTTAGGGTAATATTTGATCAAATAAATTCAATTCCGGGCTTAAATGACCCCCTAAAAGTGGTTCATTTTTCGCCTCATCAATGATATCATGTCTTAGGTTTGGAATAACGATGCTAAAGTATAAACAAGCCTATATACGTCTTTATACTGATCATGATGTAGTACTTGGTAGTTTTATGTATGTTTGTTTATTAAATGGTTTTAGTTTGTATATCTCGTACTACCGTTCGGGCCATCACAATCTAGAGGTCATGCAGTAAACGTTCGAGGAGCCAGGACACTTTAAATCGTCAATCCACAACTCATCTCGACGGTTTACTCTAATGAACATCTCATATGAAGTTCCCTAGTGTTGTAGTATTCAATATGTAAAACATGTATAATAGTTATAATGATTTCAGTTTAGAAAGCCTTGAGGTCTTAGCCGTGGCTTTTCTGTGGCTTTGGTCTTGGCTACCATGGCTTTGAGATCTTAACCTTGGCCTTAGCCGTGTTTTTGATCTCAGCTCTAGGCCTTTAGGCCATTTAGTTTTCCTTAGCCGTGACAAAAAGGCATAGTCTTATAGTTAATAGAGGGCTGTTCAGAATTTGAAGAAAAATAACATTCGTTATGCATTTTCAGGACTCAAGCTTCTTTGTTATTGAAGGAAAACGTCGTTCCGGACAACTTTCGTGTTTTAACTTTTTGATAAAACGGACCAGAAGGGCCTCGTTCAAAATGGACAGCTTCTTAACAGTTTGTAAATGGTAGTTTCGGCGTTTTGGTCTCGTTAACTTCTTTGATCATATCTTTTGACTCATGTACTCGTTTTAGGTTATTCAAATTGCTACGTTTTCCTTGAAAGATCCTCTATAATTCTATAAGCTTTTTTTTCAAGTCTATAAGTATATATTTCTAGTCGTTTATCATAGTAAACCTACTAGTTTACTTGTTTGTTTTATAAATGATAACATATAATGATATATAAGTTTAGACTTGTTTCAAGGATTTGTACATCATGAGATCAATATAACAAGACATATATAGCATATAGAGCTTATGAAAGCATAGTAAGGATGATGAGTATAAGTTTTCTTACAACTTTTGGCCTTGTAAAAGGGAAACTTGAACTAGGACAAGAACTATACACTTCAATAAAAAACCCTAGCTTCTAATCCTTCACTACAACTCTTGCAAACATTGCTAGCCTTGATATAGACCTTGTGAAAACCTTATTAACTCAGCCTTAATACCCGTGTGTAGCTCCTAATTCATCCATGGAATCACCAAATAAAAACTAGTTTCATGTAGAGAATAACTAGGCCTTCAACTCTTATGTGTAACTTGAAACATGAAAATGAAAGATGAAAGGTTGTGTGATTTAAGTGTGTTGTGTGTGGTGAATGACTACAAGAGGGGGATGGGTATTTATAGGACCTTGAAGAGGTTAGTTTCCACTAAGGTGTGGTCTAGAATGAAACACATGATACATACTTGGTTATTTTTTGGCCTTAAGTCTTTCTATGGCTTAAAATGATACACATGAATGCTCTAAATGTTCTATGGCTCTCACCAAGCCACTAAAACCATGGTGATTCACCTCTTGGTCGTTCATAATGAGTGGTGAGTGTCTAAATGGGTTTCCTTGCTATTATCTTGTTTTACGGAGGTCGTTTAGTCCCGGTAATCGCTAATTGTAAGTCGTAAAGTCACGAAACTCAAAATCGGGTATTCTAAAAATATGAAACTTATAAATATGTTAGAACTTATTAATATAACCTATCTTAGCATATTAAATTAGTGATAAGTTTTATCGGGGTGCTTAAAGTCGTAAAAACCTAAAACCGGAATTTGTTTAATATCTAGTTAAGATACTTAAGAAGAGAATTTCAACTTGACTTCTCTTAGTAAGATATTTTGTAAGATATTATCTAAATAATATCTAGTTGATGACTAGGTATATGATTACTGATTAGGCAAGGTCATTTAAAATGTACTAGTCAAAAGGTGGTGCGGGTATCAGGAGTGAATAGTAAAAGTGAATAGTGAAAATGAATAGTAACCCGAAAATGCAAATTGTTACAGCTTCTTTAAATCAAACTTACCCCACGTATGAGTGACATAGTTTTGAACAATTGGGAAGGCAATATTCTTGCCAACAAAGAAACCCACGAGGGTATTATCATAACGGTTCAAAACCCTCTCGATAACCGCCTTTGGTAACAAAGTGTCATGATTTTCAATACAAGTCTCATTAACCAAAGGTCAAAAATTAACCTTCCTAGTGACACGTTCTAGACTTAAAACATTAGCAAAGGAGGTAGCACCCATGTGCACACTAGGGCTGGTTTCAGAAGATATAGGAGCGGTTTGCATACCACTACAACTCGGCCTAGCATTCTCCGCATTTTTATTAGCAACATCTTGCATTACTTCCTCAAACGTCTTGCAAGCATCCAATACCAACTGACCAATACCATTCTTATTACACACTTTGCTAGAGCCTAATTTACTTACAATGGGATCATTAAAGTATGCTAAATCAGAGATCGGAGATCAACCATAGGGTATACGACTGATGTCACATCAATAAGGGCTGTTTGCTCACCGTTACCACTACCAATACCACCACCAATAACACCACTACCACTAGATGAGGCCGTAACCCCATGTTCATTAATAGGACCAGTAGCCTTCAAGTTATTGTAGTCCATAACATCAGTTTTTGCCTTTTTGGATACACTACTCGCTTTAAGAAAACCTTTTCCCATCTCTCAAAACCCACTAATACAATTAAATAACCAACTTAGAACACAAAGAAATCAATCAGCAGCATGCACGTACAAACGGAATTAAAGAAAAACCCTAACACAAGATTAGGGTTTTACGCATGACAACTAAATTCCTAATCTACTCCCATTATAATGATCGAACCAAATATATAGTAAGTCGATATCAACAAAGAAGAATGTTACACCGACCTACTTAAAGTGAGAAGAAGAGGTGCGATCAATTAAGCAAACCCACCACAAAACAAATCTTCAATATTAAATTCCACAAAAACTTTTTTGATATAGAATTTATGATGTACCAACGTTTTTGATGGATTAAATATTCAAATTCCAATATTTGGAGTTCAGTGGCAACTTGGTGGGGGTCAAGTGGTTTTCCTAACTCTCTGGTCTCGTTAATTAAGTGGGGGATATGGTCAACCTAAACAACTCAACAAAAAGTTGTTTCGATGTGGTGGTTCAAACTACGGCTTGGGTTATTTGGAGATTTATAAACAGAGTTTGCTTCGATTTAAAACCTCTTTGGAAAGACACTCTCTTGGATGATATAAGTTTGAGGATTTGGTCATTGACTTTCGTTTCAATGCCTATAAGTTTGAGGTTTTCTTTTTCTTCTGCGTACACGATTGTTATTTTATTTCAATGATATCTATTTCTATTTAAAAAAAATAAAATAAATAAATAAATAAATAAAAACACTTAGGTTTATTAGCCATTAAATACGGTACTCCCAGTTTCTTACAAGGGTTTTGCTAACAAGTGTCCACTGGGCACAAGTTAGTGTGTAGTTAATAAACACAAACTTTCTTAATTTACTAAAAAATGCATTAAATGCACATTAAATAAAGTAATAAATTACTATATTTGAACATAATTTTCTCTTAAATGAATCAGAACATGCATTTTATAAACAGTTTAACACGTGCCCAGTGAGCACATGTTAGCAAAACCCTTCTTACAATCAAAAAATAAGTTGCAAGTGGTGTTCAAAATTTATTAAAAGATATCGACCATGAAAATATGTTAGCTGCAATGACATAGTTTTCTTTCTAAAAATGCATTCAAGCTATTGATAGAATGATTATAAATTAAGCACCCTAGCCGACGAGATTATGTTTTCATTGCCATTAAGAAAAATACAAAAGATAGACGATATATAATGCAAGAGGAGAAGATGATTTATAATCAAGCACTCTTTAATTAAGCATTTAAGGTCCTAACTGATGAATTAAAACATTTTGCATCAATTATGTGCTTAAAAAGGGGTCAAAATATAATTAGTAATCAAAACTAAATCAAGTTGTCTAGTACTCTAACATGTTAAAGGTATAACATGATACCTCGTTGTAATACTGGTTACTTTAGTACTCTAACTCAGTTAACTCGTTAACTTCGTTAGTTTATATTAAACGCAAAACTAAACGTGTAACACTAGTGTTTCCAGAAAGGTTAATGACATATAATAGCAACGTACTTTTTCATTTGTGCCATTATCAGATATGAACTAAAAATATTACCATAATACCCATCGAACTTTGCCATTTTTGTGCCAATATCAGCAACTTCGCCATTTTTACTTTCAAAATTCACGTCATGTGACACATGTATATGTCATGTCCCTTTTTTTGTACCGTTAGGTTCCATGTCAGCCTCTTATATACACCGTTAGGCCGTCTTCCCCAATCAAAACACATATAACCCTAAAACTAACATATACAACCTAAAAGTGTGTATTAAGAGTTGACATGGAACCTAACGGTACAAATAAAGGGGCATGACATGTACATGTGTCACATGACGTGAATTTTGAAAGTAAAAATGGCGAAGTTGCTGATATCGGCACAAAAATGGCAAAGTTCGATGGGTATTGTGGTAATATTTTTAGTTCATATCTGATAATGACACAAATGAAAAAGTACATTGCTATTATATGCCATTAACCCTTTTCAGAATTTTACTTGTAAAAAAAATCAATAAATATTTTGCTTCGGCTTTCTTACTTATGTTAAAGTAGCTGGTTGTATTCTTTGTGTTTCCATGATGAAAACGGCTAGCTACCATTTTCGCATGTGGTATTGTGGTTGTATGAACTTTATAGGTTGAGCCAAATTAGATTGCATATGGTGGGCGGTTCATGATTGTACTTTGGTCGTGAGGCATTAGATTGTACGTGATGGTTGTTTCGCATTAGGATTATGGCTAAACGACTTTATGTTAATAGTGGTGGGTAATTAGTGTTTGAACAAGTGATTGGGCACGTAAGGATAAATTATGGAAACATTTGCCATTAATATAATCGAACAGAGGTAACTAGTAAATTGAGTCATGTTTATTACTATGGGGTATCATCCTATACCTCTAATACTAGAGTATTAGACAGCTCACTCGACCTAAGATATATACTTTGACCTTTAGGAAGATGAATCAAGCACAAAAAACAGACGATCCTAACAATATACTGTAACATTATAGATAAATAGATGTTGATATATATAATGTAAGAGGAGACGATGATGTCCTAGTATATTAATGTAAAGAGGTTAAATATGTTTAGGTGGGAAAATATAGGCATTGGGATTTGAAAGGTAGTAAACAAATGTGCAGGAAAGTAGGGTTTTGCTAGCAATTTTAATGACACTTGTTAAAGAAGTTGGTGGAATACATTTTCCAACATAGTGCCTGTGTTTTAACTCGATGGCCTTCTTCCAAGTTATATTAATGCACATTGATAGCTCAAGGCTTTTGCCTGTCCCTCACTAAGGGTAGTGGCAACCACAGCGGTTTGCCTAGCGGTTTGGCTATAACCGCCGGTGAACACCGCCGCCACCCCAGCGGTTAGCCCCGACGGTTTGGTCCAGCGGCATCTTTCACCTCCGCGGTTAGAAGTTATCCGTTGGAAAAATATGAACGTTGGGGAGTTAACGATTTGACCGTTGGGGTTAAAAAAAAAAAAAAAAACTTTTTGCCTTCGTTGAATAATGTGTGTGCAGGTGTGTGTAGATAGAGAAGAAACACTTTTTTCTTTTTTTTTTCCTCTTGGAATATGTCACTGTTGGAGTTTTTTTAATTGAATGGATTAAAAAATGAAGTTGACTAGTCTTTAGCTACTACCTAGTCTTCAGCCATTACATTTAGTAGTTCCTATTTTCTTGTTAATTTTCTTTAAATGTTATGTTTGTATAATTTATAAAAATAAAAAAATAAAATTAGTTGGTAGGTTGGGAGGTATGAAAAATCTATGGTTGCCACTAAAAAAGGGTTGGGAGGTATGAAAAAAGTGTGGGTGAGGTGGAATGATATTATTGGTGGGTTGAGAGGTATGAGTTTTTTTGGGAGGTATGGTTGCCACCACCCTAATACCGACGTAAAGAGAGTAACTACTTGATCTTGATATATCGAGTATGAGATATCCGTGTATATTCCCAAAGTTTGTTCCTAGTTTATCTATTTAAACGATGCACATTTGACCATATAAACTATTCCATATCGATCTCTTTCGTTAGTCTCTTATGCCACCGATTTGTAATTATCTTATTGTTAGAACTTAATGTCATATTCTTTTATTAAAAGAGTGATAAGATAAAGAATGTAATGAAATATGGATTTCAGGCATCATGAAGCTTCAAGTTTGGAAAAGCATATGCTGATTTTTTTGCATGTGATGTACGAACTATTGATTTGGAGATCTTTTTTTGATTGTGCATACAAAAAAAGGAATGGAAGATATAAATCCTCAAAGTCATGCATCTTGATTTGACGTTACTTCCTATTAGAATGGATATGTCATTCTGTGATACGTACGTAGCAATTAGTGAGGGGTTATATTATTAAGACCTCATATGATATGACAATAAGGGGTTTTGGTCAAAATGTAAAAACCCGTAATGCATAAGGCATCACAAAACCCTCCTATGGGAGGGTCCGTATAAACTCCCCCTTAGGGGACTGGCAACGTAATCGGCAAAGCTTCGGGGTGGATCGGCAAACGTTGCCACTTGATCGGCATGGGGAAATCGGCATAACAAACGGGATTGTTTACCGATTCGGTGTGGAGCATTGCTTTTAATTTGTTACCGTTGCAAGCATTGAATTTTTAGACCGTTTGAGACTTTTTCAAAAAAAAAAAAAAAAAAAAAAAAAAAAAATTCTTTAAATACTTACCATTTTCCTTTTTATTTTCACATCTAAACTAACATCAAATCACACATACAATTTACATTCTAATAACCATGTCATCATCGGGTTCATCCTCAAACAAGATAATTATTCCCCCCGACTCATCCGAAGAATGGTTATCCAATAGTACAATCGAAACCTTTTTAGCCGCGTACGAAGCTCTTGAAGACACGGCAAGCTCTACCTTCATCCGTGGTTATGTAAAACGTTTTCGTGATAAAGCTTTAGAAAATTTAATGAATGACTATTTCGTTGAACAACCAAAGTTTAACGAAGATGTTTTTCGTGATCGTTTTCGTATGAGTAAAAGATTGTTTTTACAAATTGTAAATGACATTGAAGCGCAATTCGAATGGTTTCAAGAGGGTCAATACGCGTTTGGAAAGACTAATTTCACACCGTTACAAAAATGCACATCGGCAATACGGCAACTCGCAACGGGTGAACCTCCGGATAGATTCGATGACTATTTAAACATGGCACAAAGAACTTCAGATTATTATTAATTTTTTTTATTCGTTAGTAATTTTTTTTATTTGTTATTTATAATTTTTATTGGTTATTAATTTTTTTTTAAAAATGTTTTTTTGTACAATAATATTTCGTTATTATTATGTTTTTTTTAAATATTTTTTTTATAAAATAATATTTTGTTATTTTTTTCGTTATTTTTTTATAAAATAATATTTCGTTTTTTCTAGGTGAATGCCTTGATAAATTTTGTGATGCGATTATAAAGTTATACGGCCGAGAGTTCTTACGTAGGCTGACAACCCATGACATTTCTCGGTTATTCGAGGTACATGAAGAAAAACATCACATTCCTGGAATGCTTGGTAGCATTGATTGTACACATTTCACTTGGCGAAATTGTCCTAAATATTTGAAAGACCAATATAAGAGAGGTGATCACCAATACCCAACTATTATGCTTGAAGCGACGGCTTCATATGATTTGTGGATTTGGCATTCGTTTTTTGGTCCGCCGGGCTCAAACAACGATATCAATGTTTTGAATTAGTCTCCATTATATGTTACCGAGTGAAATGGTACGGCGCCAAACAGTTCTTTTTATTTACGTGGACGTCTCTACAAACGTGGATATTATCTTGCCGATGGAATCTATCCTAAATATTCAACTCTTGTTAAAGCATATCCGTATCCCACTGACCCGAAGGAAAAGAAGTTCAAGAAACTACAAGAGTCTGCAAGAAAGGATGTCGAGCGAGCTTTTGGTCATTTGAAGAGAAAATGGTTTATTCTCTGTCGTCCTCTACGACCTATGACCGTCGCAAAGATTCGACAAATTGTTTATACGTGTATTATATTGGGCAATATGATTTTAAATGACGATGGTGTGGCAATATCACCGGTTCATATAATGGATCAGCCGGTCACGCCAGTTTATGACGATAGTGTGCTAGAAGAGTTACTCGACGAAGATATTCATAACCGTCTTCAATATGATCTTACGGAGCACGTAGCGGCGCAAGACTTACCATACCTCGATGACTAGTGATTTCCTATTTTTAATTTTTGTTTTGTTTTTATTTTCCTAAGTATTATGTAACTTTTATTTGAATTATTAATGAAATTTGATGTTTTTAATTAAATTGTTAAATATAATTATAAATTTTGAAAAAAAATAAAAAATAAAGTTTAGGCATGGTTAGGCAACATTGCCACTAAAAATATGTACTTAGGCATCATTAGGCATGAAATTAGTTGGCTTAATTCTATTGGCTAATTACAATTATGTTTTAGGCATGGTTAGGCAACATTGCCACCCCCTTAGTGAGAGGAATGAACACCATTATTTATTTGGTTTTGCTAATATATGTCTAGTGCTACATGTTTAGCTCTTAATACATATAATGTTTAAGTTAATTAATACTGTACCAAATTTTTATTTAATCAAGGTAATATTAAAGTTTAATTAATGTTCATTGAATTTTTTGATTAAAAAAATTAGGTTTATTAATTGCACTTGAAGGTGTGCCCAATGGGCACACATTAGAGCGTAAGGTATCATGACCTCGAGTTATACCTTAATTCAGTGTCATGTCAGCGCCACATCAGCTTTAACATTTCAACTTAAAAAAAATAAAAATAAAAACCATCATAACTTTAACCATAACTCAACATTTTGGGCCTCACTTTTCTCTAAAAAAAAATAAAATTTCTAACTCACAACCCTTAACTCACACCCTTAACTCAACACACGGTGTTCTAACTCACCCTTAACAGACACCTTTAACGTTGCATTACTATGGTAACTCTACCCTTAACTCACACACACGGTGTGATAACTTGCCCTTAACGCGGTGAGAATTAAGGTATAACTCACCTTGTGAGTTATCATACCGTGTGCTCTTAGCAAAGGAAATTGATTTGTACACTCTTAAGAATGATTGGGATACTTAACTTTGTGCCATAGTTGTATTATGTTTACAGGTTATTTTATCTACTTTGTATAGTTGAGTGTCTCAATCATTTTTAATAGTGTGCAAATCGCTTCCCATTAGCAAAACCCTTATTTATTTATTCAAGTTAGATTAGACACACTTTCTTGTTTGTACAAGGTATACTTATTCAATTCAGTATTGGTTCTTGCTGGGGCTAATTAACTAACTAACACCACAACCTTTCTTTACTGGTGAACCACATCGATAACGTATTAACGTTAATCAAGCCAAAAAACGTGTTGGTTTTACACGTATCATTTTGTATTTCATCGGTTGGTCATTTAACTATTCTCATATTATGTAGACATGTCATAAAATCAAGACAGACAAATATATACAGTAGTTTTTAATATTTGATTTGGGTCTAGTTAATTTGTCATAAGAGCAAAGGGTAAGTTGACGGTGAGTTAAAACTTAATTCTGCCACATCAGCGCCACATTAGCTTTTACTTTTTAATATTTAGTCTAGATTTTTCACCCTGGTAACATAACTCACCAATAACTCACCTTCACCTCAATTATTTTCAATTTCAACTCCAAACTTTAACAAATACTTCATTTATTTAAAACCATAACATTAATTCGATCACATTACAATACGGAATTTAAAAAAACAAACAAACAAACAAACGCTAATAAAAAAAAATAATAAAATAAAAAACACAACATCACACAATTATTCATTCTTGACGAGGAGGCAATCATAATTTCTTGATGATTCGGTCCTTTTTCATATTCACTAACGCCGCGTAGGTTGGATCCTCGTCGGTAGTATCGAGCATCAAAAATTCTAACTCCTTCAACATCTGTTGTGTGGCTTGATTTTCTGCGGTCGCCTGATACGCCTTGACCGCTTTTTCACGTTTTGACCGATACTCTTCGTGCATAATCTCCCCGAAAGTGAACGAAGAAAAGGAACCACCGGTGCTAGCCGTGCCTCCGGTGCTTGTCGTTGTCTCGGTTTTTTGTTTCTTGTAAGCCCGCTTTTTTCCAATGGGCCGTGGTTCTACATCATGACCAAACAAAGCCTCGTTTGTCTTGCTTAGGATGTCACCGGTTAAATCAATTGCCGCCGGTGCGTTCAATATTTGATGTTTACGCAACACGTTCCAAGTATCTTCATTCGTGAACGGCGGGTTTTCTTGACGATACAGTTGGTTAGCCCGTGTTAGGATTTCAACTTCACTTTCACCACTTTTTTGCTCGCGTTGCGCCTTTTTGTAAAAAGCGTTGAACTTAGTGCAATCACGGTTCAACGTTTTTCACTTAGATTGTAGCATATCCTTGTTGCGTTCTTTTGAATTTATTCTATTGAACTCTGCTTTTATCCGTTGCTACAACGTATCCTTAGATTGGGAACGCCCGACCTTCGGATCCTCGTAACATGCCACCCAACACTCGACAAGGAATCTTTCCTCGGGAGCGTCCAACGAAAGTTCTTCACTTTTTCAGCATCTTCTTCCTTGTCTTGTACAGGGTCTTTTGATTTTTTTACCTTACGTTTTCCACTACTTGTTGGTTTTGTAGGAAAAGTAGGTGTTTCCGGAACTTCATTTGTTTCCCTTTGGGAATGTTGTGATTGTTGAGTGAATTGAAGATTTTGAAAATTGGAATTTAGGGTGTTTTGTTGGCTTTCGTTCCAATATTGGAAAGCTTGATTGATGCGTGGGAATCGCAACAGGCTTTACCTCTCGAGGGATCTCGAGAAGCTTACAACCCCCACCAGGCAGTGTACCTGATCGTTGTAGTATAGTATAGTGACAAGTACCGGGGGATTGATCGTTCAGCTTAGGAATAGTGTCGCTAGGATTAGAAAGCCTAATTACTAGTTCTAAAGGTGAGGGATGATTATTTTTGTGTTTTTATATTTTATGGAAAACAATTAAAATCTCGGGTTTTGGAAGAGTAGGCGGAATTAGTTGCTATTCAACTAACCCAAAACTAAGATGCAATCAAAATAAAATACTAAAAATGTAAATAAGCTAATTTATACTAAGGTTGTGAGCAGTAATTGGAGAAAATGTGTTTACTTAGATTTCACTACTCCCTAGATATCTTTTACACGTTAATTACTTGTTATAATTGCATGGATGACGGATCGTATTCCTTAATACCATTCATGGGGTGGCATACATAACTCCCCAATTCTATGAGCTCTTATCTCCTCCTACACATGCCCAGCACAACTATAGAGATTGTAAACAGTGGCTCATGCATTAAATACAACCAATAAAGACCTAGTACGCCTCGGTTCATGTTTCTTAAGACGTTCAAGCATGTTACCATTTGGAGATCTGCCAGTTTTCTTAAGCCTAACATATAAATCATTCATCCAAAACAAGAATAAACAAGTAATCAACACATAATCAATATCTAGGTTTCATTAGATCTAAGCAAACACAAAAGAGATCTAGCCTAGCATGATAGAATTAAGACAAGAACATGATATAGACAACCAACACATAAACATATTGATTGAATTAGAAGAACACTTATCTTGATTAATCATGCAAGGTATCAAGGGGTTGGAACCCTTGAAAAACCTGTAAAGTTACACCAAAATCGTCTTTAGGGTTTCTCCCAAAACTTCTCTCTTAAATGTGAAAAACTAGAAAACTATATATAGGAAAATAGGGGTGACGGCGTCAAGAACAAAGGTGTGACGCCGTCATCTCGCCGCCAAATACTTCCTCGGACGGCCTTGATCTACTTCTGACGCCGTCAAGGCCTAGGCCGTCACGCAATTTACTCTTGACGCCCTGTGTGTGACGCCGTCATCAACTACGGATTTTTATTCTTGAGGTTTGACGCCGTCATGACTTTACTCTTGACGCCTTCATGTACTGTTCCCAGCATGGAAAATTGAGACTTTGCCGTTTTCTTCACTTTTATGCTCCAAAAACGTCCAAAATGGTTTCTTTTCCAGAATTCACTCTCCAAGTACCTAAAATCTCAAAAGGAACGATTTAGGGCAATATTTGATCAAATAAATTCGGATTCGGGCTTAAATGACCCCCTAAAAATGGATCATTTTCAAACAAAGCCTCGTTTGTTTGGCTTGGGATGTCACCGGTTAAATCAATTGCCGCCGGTGCGTTCAATTTTTGATGTTTACGCAACATGTTCCAAGTATCTTCATTCGTGAACGGCGGGTTTTCTTGATGATACAGTTGGTTAGCTCGTGTTAGGATTTCAACTTCACTTTCACCACTTTTTTGCTCGCGTTGCGCCTTTTTGTAAAAAGCGTTGAACTTAGTGCAATCACGGTTCAACGTTTTTCACTTAGATTGTAGCATATCCTTGTTGCGTTCTTTTGAATTTATTCTATTGAACTCTGCTTTTATCCGTTGCCACAACGTATCCTTAGATTGGGAACGCCCGACCTTCGGATCCTCGTAACATGCCACCCAACACTCGACAAGGAATCTTTCCTCGGGAGCGTCCAACTATTTTCAGCATCTTCTTCCTTGTCTTGTACAGGGTCTTTTGATTTTTTTACCTTACGTTTTCCACTACTTGTTGGTTTTGTAGGAAAAGTAGGTGTTTCCGGAACTTCATTTGTTTCCCTTTGGGAATGTTGTGATTGTTGAGTGAATTGAAGATTTTGGAAATTGGAATTTAGGGTGTTTTGTTGGCTTTCGTTCCAATATTGGAAAGCTTGATGTTGTGCGAAAACTTCTTGACTCGACATACTGAATTCGTTTGGGTTACCCCAATTCGGATTTGACGACGAGCCCATGTTTGGGTTATTCCAATTCGGATTTGAGGAAGAACCGGCGTATGGCTTATTCCATCCACCACCGAGAAGATTCGCAAACGAGTCGTCGTTGTTGTTGTTGCTGCCACCCCGATTTTTTTTGACTAATAGAAGTGTATTGTAGATTATAAAGAGTATTGGAAGTGTGAAAAAATATTGTGTGGGTGAATGGGTATTTATAGTTGTAATAAAATGGGTTTGAAAAAGTTTTTTTTTTTTTTTTTCTTTTTTTTTTTTTTTTTTTTTTATAACTTTCTAGCCGTTTACAACGGTTATATTTTATAAGGGGTGAAGTGAATTAAAGAAAATCGGGGCTAAAAAGTAGCCGTTAAGGGGCTGCTTTTGATTTTTTTTAACCCAACATCACATTTAACGCACGTTAATGTCTTGACTCGCTGAGTTAACGCACAAGTTAACGTATGGGGCAGTATGTTAATGCACCGCGTTAACTTGGTGCGTTAAAGGTTAACGTGGGGTTGGAGGGTACGTTACCGTGTGCTCTAAGTGGGTGTATGATCGACTTTCTTTTACAAATCTAGAAATTAATTACTGTTGGAAACATTAAGAAATTATATGATAACGATGGTCAAAATTAAATAATGACTAGCTACGTAAACTTTGATATATGATACAAACCCAAAAATTGTGGACTTCATGTTCTTACTTTTATTTTGAAAAGCTTGAAAATTTAATAGCATGGCTTAGAGGAGGAGGCTGATAACAAGAACAAAAGAAGATACACACCAAAGTCTAAAGGCAACCATAACTAACAAAAAGATGCAAAGCTACATTATGAGAACAAATTACATGGGTGAGAGGTCCAACAGTTCCATGAGGTTGGTTTTAGAGAGTAATTGGCTGAAATCCATGTCTACGATATTCTTTGAATGAAGGGAAATACATCGTCCTCTTTAGCTCTTTCAAGATTATTCCTTGGAGAGTTGAGAACCTTATTCCTACATTTCCATACAACCCATAATGCACATTGGAACACACCATGAATAACCATTTTGAGGCGAGAACAACCATGGGAGGTAAGCGAACCCAAAACAATATCATTGACAGTGAACGAAAAGTAGTGGGGGAGCTAATTGCCACCAACTCCAAATAGATATGACCCGAGGACATTTAATTCAAATATGCCTCGTATCTTCTTCCTCATTGTCGCAAAAGGGACAGTGGCTAGAAGGGATGTTAAAGCCACGACCATTAAATTAATACCTGTCACGAATCTATTTAGAGAGTCCTTCAAAACACATATAAATACTTTATGTGGTACCCGAGTACCATACATGATGATCGCTGAGAGTAAAGCCTCAAAAAATTAAATTTCGAAAACAATGTGAGAGAATTTGCCTGAGTCATCCATATACCAAGACCACAAATTGGGTTCAGCTACATCATGCAAAAGGGTGAGATGGACGATCACTGGATTGAGAGATGTTATATCATCTAAAGCGCTATCCAGGGGGGGGGGGGGTAGCGTCCATTCACAGTTGCCATCCCAAACCCCATCTATAAAACACCAACAATCACTGACAATACTGTATTGGATCAATTCTAGAGTATATAGTCTAGGGAACATATCTATTAGCCACATACCATTTACACACCATGTATCCCTCCAAAACGAAATATTAGTACCACTTGATATATATATTTGGAAAAAATATGGTCAATTTTTCCGATATAATCAACAGATTTTATAATATTACACCAAACACCTTTTATCAAAATATCTTTCAAGTACCCCCGTTTTTGGCCAAAATTTTCAAAATTTTTCACTTTATTTCAAAATTTTTGTGGTAATCAGTCCGCCAGGTCTAACCGACAAAGGGATTGGCTAATCCAGGAGCAAACGGCTCTTGGTAAAGATAAATCAAATCCGTTGACGGCTGGCAATTTGCCCAAAATTGTATGGTTCATCAACTCCCCGAAAACAAATGAGTTGGCTAGCCCGCAAGATTATGGCTTGTGGTAAAGGCCGTGGAAAATCCATAATTGGTAATCAGCTCACCAAGATGTTGACTAGGTCCATCAAGATGCTGGCTAGTCCAGGAGCAAACGGCTCTTGGTAAAGACTTAACAAATCCGTTGGAAGCTGGTGGTTTGCTCAAAATCACACGGTTATCAGGTGTGCCACAGTTCTTACACCTGGCTACTCCAGAAGTGATGACTTTTGGTAAAGAGTTTAAAATCCATCAAGTTTTCTAAAAAGATTGCTAGGGACTAGCAATAGTTCAGTGTGGGGGATTGATGAGTGCTCAAACACTCATCGTTTTTGATATATTTAAACTGCCAAAACGCACAAAAACAATAAAAAAGATATCAAAATACTTAAATTATCCCAGGGATTGTGTTTTATGTGTTTTAAAAGCAAAATGTGCAAAAACAAAGAAAAAACGTACAAAGTTTGCAGTATTGGCAGTTTCAGTCCCCCAAGTTTCAAAACTTGTCAATTTTAGTCCCTATGCAATTATTTTGAAAGAAAAAGTCAACCCAAGGTTTTAAAAGTCAAATAATCACAAAATATTACACTTGGGTTGCAAATTTTCCAAAATTACATAATTAGTCCCTGAAAAATCCAAATTTGGCAAAATAAGTCCCTGGGAAGTTTTGGAATTTTGAAAATTGGAAAAATGCCAAAATGGTTCTTGAAGTTATGGTTATTGGCAACATTAGTCCTTGTGGGTACCTTGGATAAGTTACACTTCAGCCCCCTCAACTTTGAAGGATTTACAAAAATGGTCCTTGTGATAACTAAACTAACCAACCGGACCCTATTTTTATTTAATCCAAAAACCAAACCCAACCCAAGCCTTGGTCTGATCCAGCTACACAACCCAGGCCCAAACAACATTAGCCCAACCCCTATAAACCGTTCTAAATAATCCCCCGGTCAAACTTGGCGTTGACCCGTCTTCTCCCCCAACAATCCAACGCAAAACCAGGAACACATCCATCCCCCCTCCTCGCCTTTTCACCAACCAAGCCCCCCCATAATTAATTCCCTCACCAAACAAACCCCCCCACCATAAATGCATCACCAAACCCCTCACCAACACCACTCAGAATTGCCCCGACATAGTTTTGGCGCCAAAATGGCAATCTAGGGCTCAGATCATCTTAGCATAATTGAACGATGAGGATTTGGTTAGAGGGTCAAGGAAAAGACATTGGGACTCTCAGTTTTCAAAAAGAAGCCATGTGGAAGACTTAGGGCTAGAATTTTAGGTCGATATATATAGAAAAGCTCATAGAAGCTTTTGGTGTGTAATTTCTTAGTTTTTATGCATTTTTCAGTTTATTTTTAATGTACTGTAACTCTTTTTAATCAATGAAAGTCTACTTTAAAGTTTAAGTCTCAATTTCACTTTTCAAGTTCCATTTTCAAATCTGCAAGTTCTAATTTGGGTTTCTAATGTGAGTACAATTAATTCAGATGCTATTGTGAACTAAGAAACAAGGTTTAGAAAGCTTTATAAGCTTGTGTGAACTTACTAAACTCAGTTTTCAATATTTACTAAAAAATCAAGAAAAATCAAAAATAAATAAAAAAATTTATGAAAAAGGGAGAAGACAATCATGGAGCACTGTGTATCAAGGATGGCAGTGGTTTAGGGACTTGTGGAAGTCATTAGGATTGGTATTGGTCCTTTGGTTCTTGGTCTGCCAAGCTTGGATGGCTTATGTAAGATTAACATTTTGATTTTTGTTCTTTATGTTATAAGTGTGTTAATTATTGTTCTTCAGTGTCTATATTGCATGATTATTGATTATTAGTCATTAGAATATGATTTAGATAATTGTAACTCTAGTTTCATTGTTGATTGTTAGATAAAGGGGTGTTTGGATTGAACTGTTTCTAGCATTGTGGTTGTTCTCAGCTGCTACTTGTTGTTCATACAGCTCACTTAAGTCCTATATACACTAAACCAACTCCTTTTTTAGTAGTCACAAACTCAAAAGTCAAACCACAACCAAAATCATCACCACAGATTAACTGTGGTGAAATTTAAGTTTGAGCTTTCATAAAATCAACTCATAAGTTTGTGTTATTGCTTAAAATAGTTGTCTTTTAGCCCAATACAACAGATTCAAGCAACAAATAGGATCTGAGTTTCAAAAAAGTCAAAGAAGCAAGTTTTGTTCAAAAGTCAAAAGACTGAGTCAGTTATTTTGCTCAAAGTTTGGATCTCTTTAATTTGCTTAATACTAGGTTTTAAGGTCTGAGATTTTACAAGGTTGATCTTTACCACTTTGTTGATTTTTAAGAATTTTTTCAGATTTTATGGATTTTGTTTAGTAGGGCCCACCAGGCCTCAAAGTGAGTTGCAGGGCAAGATACTTGCCCTGTCTCAGTAGTTCACCCTCACACCACCACCTTTTGTGGTGGTTTGTGGCCACTACAATGGTTCAAGTCCTTTGATTTTGGTTCCCCTCAACCCCCCTCCTACCAGGGAGTGATTTTGAACCATTTGTTTGACCTTAAGCCTGTGGACCCCACCTAATTTGGCCCCTTAAATTTGTCCCACAACTGCATCAGTCACCATTAAGCAAAGTGCTTAATTGAGCTTTTTGGCTTATTCAGGCCATTCATTTGCTTGAAACTTGCTTATTATTGTTCATTGGACTCTGAGAAACCAAATTTGATCATTGTGGACCCCACACCTCACCATTTGAGCTTAAGACACTCCACAGTTAACAAAAGTCAACTATGGGTGTAATAAGCACTTCAATTGCTTATTCCTTGGGTTAAAATAAAAGTGTCTTTATTAAAAGTAGTTGTTTTTAGTTTATATTTAGTTTAGAAAAAGAAAAAATCCAAAAAAACCAACTTTAAAAATAGTGATAGCTTCTTTTTAATAGGATTTATCAATTTATTTTTCTTTTTAATTTATTTCTAAGTAATATATCACTTTTATATTTTTAGAAATTCTATTTTAGGTTAAAATAATTTTATAAAATTTTCCAGATTTTTCTTTTGTCTTTTAGTGGTTTTTCTAATTAATTTTAGTTTAATTTAGTTTTAATTAATATTAATCAATTAAATAGCATAATTGGATTTTATATAGTATTACCTAGTTTTTATAATTTTTCTAGCTTTAAATTTAGTTAAAACATTTTTATAAATTTTTCTAGAATTTTTACTGTTCATTTTCTATTTTTTTTATAAATATAATTAGTTTAATTAGTAATTAATAAGTAATTAGAATAATAATTAATTAATTAGCTTAAAAATACTTAGAATTAACTTTTTATAAATTTTTTAGGATTCCTGTATTGGTTAAGTAGATTTGTAAAATTTTTCTTAATTTTCTAAGCCTTTTTAGTATTTTTAATAATTCTAATTAATTTAATTAGTAATAAATAGATAATTAGTAATTAATTAATAATAAATAATTAAATAGTGTAAAAATAGTTTTTAATTTTCTTAAAATTTTCTTTAATTAATAGGTTTGTAAAAATACCAATTTTACACTTTTAACCCTCTCAGTCTATCAGTTGTACTTTTTGTTTTATTTGTCTGAATACGTTTTTTAATTAAAACGTACGTTTTTAGGTTTAGCTCAAATATTCGTACTCCAAATCCCCGTAATCAATCACATAGCTTTCCTAAGCTATATTTGTTAATAATTTCCAAATAATTTTCACAACAACCCCTTTTCTGTGAATAACACCCGATTACGAATACGCTAAAGTTACATTTCACACCTCAACGGGATTTAACGACCCGGTGATACATTATATTACCCGGAGCACTGATCTAGGCTATTTGAATTAGTTGACCATTCTTTGGTTAATTTAAGTAAGGTGGTTTGGCATCAATCAATTTATGGCGCCGCTGCCGGGGAGGTGTGCGCGTTTCTGTAGCGTTTTTCGAGATTAGTGTTATCTCACCTCACTCATTGTACAAATACAATCACTTGTGAATATTTTCAAAATCAAAACACATAAAAATATCATTGACACTTTTCCTAAAGTGTTAAATCACCAAAAAAAGTAAAAAACGAACAAAACATATCGTAACGTTTTCTGATTCGGTTTTCTTTTAAGGTGATTCTTGAAGAGAAACGAGTCTGGATTACGGGACGATAACAAAAATATTGTCCAAAAAGTTTTTATCCCTAGTGCATGCGCACTCGTTCTTCAAGGTCCACTAGCCCATTACGTGAGCTGGTTCGGAAACCGCGAAGGCCTCGTAGACGTTCTGCACCAACAGTCGGATCTGAGATCCGTACTGTTCCACCTCCAGCTGTCATCATGGCAGCTGAACCCACTATGAACGAGCTTCTCCAAGCACCCGTCGAGGGTTACGGAGATGCTATCGTTGTTCCAACAATCATGGCCGATAATTTTGAGCTTAAAACAGGATTAATAAATTTGGCCACATCACGTCAATTCTACGGTTATGAGAGGGACGATCCTCAAGATCACATTCGATGGTTCAATAAAATCACTTACACCATCAAATGCAAAGATGTCCCCTCTGATGCAATCAAACTTCTTCTCTTCCCATTCTCCCTGGAGGGACAAGCCCGGATTTGGCTTGAAAAACAACCTCCACGATCTATTGAGACATGGGAAGATCTTGTGAAAAAGTTCGTGAATGAATTCTTTCCTCCTTCCAAAACCACAAGTCTCAAGAATGATATCATGAAATTCACGCAGAAATTTGATGAATCCTTTAGTGAGGCATGGGATCGTTACAAGGAATTGCTCCGAAAATGCCCTCACCACGGTTTCTCTGATCTCATGACACTTGATACTTTCTACAATGGTGTAAGCCAATCTGATCAAGACTCTCTAAATGCCTCCGCTGGAGGTAACTTCTTGAATCGCACCACAAAGGATGCTTTAGAAATCATTGAGAATAAATCTAAGGTTCGCATTCCCCGAAGCAGATCGGTTTGTTCCCAAAGGGATGTTGTTCCTTCTTCATCACCCGTGGCTCAGTCTAGCACCGATGCTAGACTTGATAAACTCACGGAAGCTGTCCATGCATTTGTTCTCGCCCAAAGCCAGAAAGATTCTTCTCCTTCTCCACAAGCTGAAATAAAAAAGATAGAAGTTTGTGTCACTTGTGGTGGTCCACATTCATATTATAATTGCACTGCCACCGAAGGCAATCCATTCGAAGTAAATGCAATAGCCGGCAATTCCAACCAAGGAGGTAACCAATACCGTCCTCAAGTGGAACCAAATTACCGGGCTAGCAATCAGGGTGGACCACCCGGTTTTCCTCAGAATCCAAATAGGTTTAATCCTAATCCACCAAGGGGGCCTAATTTGCAAAATCAAAATCCTGCCCCC
This sequence comes from Artemisia argyi, assembly GCA_030686995.1. Taxonomy (NCBI): domain Eukaryota; kingdom Viridiplantae; phylum Streptophyta; class Magnoliopsida; order Asterales; family Asteraceae; genus Artemisia; species Artemisia argyi. Next base: position 191,350,570 of record CM060709.1, read on the forward strand.
GTCAATCAGTACCCACCCCAAAGGGGTAATCAAGGGTATTCAACTCCAAATTATCAAGATCCCCTCCCAAACGAGCACAATAACTACATCAAAGTTAATGAGACCAAAATGAGGGCAATGCAAAATCAAATCTCAAATTTGAAAAATGATTTCCAATCATCAATAACCAAACAGGGTCAAGAGCTGAAGAGTGAGTTGATGCAAACAAACAACAAAATTGATCAAAATCAAGGCAAGATTGAAAATATGCTTGCCAGTCTTATGAATCATCTTACTCCACCCTCTACATCAGGAGGTCTCCCGGCCAATACAGTTGTTAACCCCAAGGGTGAACTCAAAGCTATTACTACACGAAGTGGTAAAGCTTATGAAGAGCCGCCAGTCCCTCCTATTCCTCCTATTCCTCCTCCTCTTTATCCCGAGGAAGTTGAGATTGAGCCTGAGGCAACCATGGACAAGGTGCAATTTACTAGCCCACGAAGTACCGCACACGTCCACCCTCAGGTTGTTCCAGAAATTGTACCAAAATCTGGACTTGTACCAAAACCGGGAGTTGTAATTGAACCATCAACAACTCCTGGAGAGAACCCTAAATCCAAACCTTCACTACCATACCCGTCAAGACTTAATGAGCAAAAGCTCCGCGAAAAGGCTAGTCACCAAATGGATAAATTTTATCAAATCTTTCAAGATTTGCACTTTGACGTTAGCCTCGCGGATGCTATCATCCTGATGCCCAAATTCGCATCAATGATCAAGAACTTGTTAAGCAACAAGGAAAAATTGTACGAAATGGCAAAGACTCCTCTGAACGAAAACTGCTCAGCAGTTATTTTAAAGAAGCTTCCCAAAAAGCTTGGAGACCCTGGGAGATTTCTCATTCCATGTGTTTTCCCTGGGATGGTTGAGTGCTTCGCCTTAGCTGATCTTGGCGCTAGCATCAACCTGATGCCTTACTCAGTGTGGGAGAAACTCTCTCTTCCTCAACTCACTCCTACGTGCATGACTCTCGAGCTTGCCGACCGTTCAATCTCTCATCCTCTCGGCATTGCCGAAGATGTATTCGTGAAAGTAGGAAAGTTCCATTTCCCCGTTGACTTCGTTGTTGTTAAGTTCGATGCTGACCCACGAGTTCCTCTCATTCTTGGGAGAGGATTCTTAAGGACGGGTCGTGCGTTAATTGATGTGCACGAAGAGGAAATAACTCTTCGTGTTGGTAATGAAGCTGTAACCTTTAACCTCGATCAAACTTCGAGGTACTCCTCCAATTATGACGCCGAAACGGTTAACCGAATTGATGTCATTGATGTCGCGTCTGAGGAGTACGCTCAAGAGGTTTTAGGTTTTGACGATGATTCTCCGAGTGAAAACTTCACTCCATCTTCTCACCCCATTATTTCCAATTCTTCTCCTTCCCTCACTCCGTTTGAGGGAAGTGACTTCATCTTAGAAGAAATTGAGGCCTATCTCAACAGTGATTCGACTCCCGATGGAATCGATAACCAAGAGATTGACCTCGAGGGGGATATTCTCACTCTTGAAAAGTTATTAAACGAAGATCCCTCTCATCTTCCTGTTCTACCACAAACACTTCATAAGGAGGAAGTCAAAAATGTTGAGAAAACTGATGACTTTCCCGCGGTTGAACTTAAGGACTTGCCGCCTCATCTTGAATATGCATTTCTGGAGGGTGATGATAAATTGCCCGTCATTATTGCTAAAGACTTAAGTGTTGAGGAAAAGGCTGCTCTTATACAGGTTTTAAAGTCTCATAAGCGAGCAATTGCTTGGCGTCTCTCCGATATCAAGGGCATCGACCCTGAGTTCTGTACTCACAAGATATTAATGAAGGATGACTTCAAACCTGCGGTCCAACATCAAAGAAGGGTGAATCCAAAAATTCACGAGGTTATCAAACAAGAGGTTTTAAAACTTCTTGATGCCGGATTGATTTACCCTATCTCGGACAGTCCTTGGGTCAGCCCAGTTCACTGTGTTCCAAAAAAGGGTGGCATTACTGTTGTCACAAACGAGGAAAATGAGTTAATTCCAACTCGTTTGGTTACGGGGTGGCGCGTCTGCATTGATTATCGTAAATTGAATGACGCCACCCGTAAGGATCATTTTCCTCTGCCCTTTATGGATCAGATGCTCGAGAGATTAGCGGGGAATGAGTACTATTGCTTCCTCGATGGTTTCTCGGGTTACTTTCAGATTCCCATTGGCCCGCAAGACCAAGAAAAGACCACTTTTACGTGCCCCTATGGAACCTTCGCATATAAACGTATGCCATTTGGCCTATGTAATGCTCCGGGCACGTTTCAAAGATGTATGATGGCCATTTTTTCCGACATGATCGGGAAAAGTATGGAGGTCTTTATGGACGATTTCTCGGTCATTGAGGATTCGTTTAAATCATGTCTCTCCCATTTAGACAGCATGCTAAAACGTTGTGAAGACACAAAGTTATGTCTAAATTGGGAGAAGAGTCACTTTATGGTCAAAGAGGGCATTGTCCTCGGCCATAAAATTTCGAAAAATGGGATGGAGGTTGACCGTGCCAAAGTGGACGTCATTGCAAAATTGCCTCATCCCACTACTGTGAAAGGTGTTAGGAGCTTTTTGGGTCACGCCGGTTTTTACCGTAGGTTTATTCAAGATTTCTCTAAAATCGCCCGGCCTATGACCCATTTCCTCGAGAAGGATGCTCCTTTTATCTTCTCCCCTGAGTGCATCGAAGCCTTTGAAACATTAAAGAAAAGGCTTACCGAGGCACCGATTCTTGTTGCCCCCGATTGGGACTTGCCCTTCGAGCTCATGTGTGATGCTAGTGATTATGCGATAGGGGCAGTCTTGGGGCAACGCAAAACAAAACATTTTCAGCCTATACACTATGCCAGCAAGACTATGACCGAGGCTCAAAGTCATTACACCACCACTGAAAAAGAATTATTAGCGGTGGTGTATGCTTTTGAAAAATTCCGGCCATACCTGATTCTGACTAAAAGCATAGTGTATACGGATCATTCGGCTTTGAAGTATCTATTTGCAAAACAAGATGCAAAGCCGAGACTCCTCCGATGGGTTCTCCTCCTTCAGGAATTTGATATCATTATTCGTGATAAAAAAGGAGCTGAGAACCTACCTGCTGATCATCTCTCCCGTCTTGAAAACCCTCACCAAAATGCTTTCGAGAAAAAGGAAATAAATGAAACATTTCCTCTCGAAACCCTTAATGTGGTTTCATTTCGTGGAGACTCGATTACCCCATGGTTTGCCGACTTTGCAAACTATCTTGCGGGTAACTTTATTGTGAAAGGGATGTCGTCCCAACAAAAAAATAAATTTTTCAAAGATGTCAAACATTACTTTTGGGACGACCCCTACTTGTTCAAGATATGCGCGGATCAAGTCATCCGGCGGTGTGTGTATGGTCAGGAAGCCGCTGAAATCTTAAAGGCTTGCCATGCTGGTCCCACGGGGGGCCACAACAATCCCAACTACACCGCCAAAAAGGTGTTTGATTCCGGCTTTTATTGGCCCTCGATCTACAAGGATGCCCAAGATTTGGTCAAGTCCTGTGACGCTTGTCAACGTCATGGGAATATTTCACAAAAGAATGAAATGCCTCAGAATGCAATTCAAGTTTGTGAGATCTTTGATATCTGGGGCATCGACTTTATGGGGCCATTTCCATCCTCTCACGGCAATAAATACATACTCGTGGCAGTTGACTACTTGTCAAAATGGGTTGAAGCGAAAGCTTTACCCACAAATGATGCCCGAGTAGTTGTGAAATTTTTAAAAGCTCTTTTTGCCCGATTCGGAACTCCACGTGCTATTATTAGTGATCGTGGTACGCACTTCTGTAATGACAAATTTGACAAAGTCATGCAAAAGTACGGTGTGACTCACCGTCTTTCTACTGCATACCTCCCTCAAACGAGTGAACAAGTCGAAGTGTCCAATCGGGGCATTAAAAGAATCTTAGAAAGAACTGTAGGTGAGAATCGTGCATCGTGGTCGGATAAATTAGATGATGCACTTTGGGCTTTCCGTACGGCTTACAAAACACCCATTGGGTGTACGCCTTATAAACTTATGTACGGGAAAGTGTGCCATCTTCCGATCGAGCTTGAGCATAAAGCCTATTGGGCCCTCAAGCATGCCAATTTCGACCTCAGGACGGCGGGTGATCACAGAAAAATTCAACTAAAAGAATTAAACGAACTTCATGATCAAGCTTACGAGAACTCTTTGATCTATAAACAAAAGATAAAGAAGATTCATGATTCAAAAATCAAAAACCGCGTTTTTAACGTTGGTGATCGAGTCCTTCTTTTCAACTCTAGACTCAAGATCTTCTCGGGAAAGCTCAAAACCCGATGGACTGGTCCATTCACTATCACATAAGTTTATCCTTATGGTACCGTCGAATTATCTCAAAATGACGGTCCTAACTTCAAAGTGAATGGACATCGGTTAAAGCACTACTTTGGAGAGGACGTACCATCCATGGTCGTCCCGGATCTCCAAACTTTCCCCAAGGACAATTGAATTCGGGGATAGAGTCAAGCTAGCGACTCGATGATCAAAAACTAGCAACAATACGGGTTTTCACCCGTATCTCTAATTCTTTCTATTTTCTACCACCGAGTGTGGGGGAATGGCCAACCCCCGCTGTTTGAAAAAATGTATATATGTATATAAGGCTCTCAAAAAAAAAAAAAAAAAAGTTGTATATATATCGAAATAAAGTGAAAATTGGTATGTCCACAGTTAGATTCGAATCTTGGTTTTTTACGTTCATAGCTTCGGCATAATAGCCGGGACTTTGAATATTGAGGACAATATTCATTTCTAAGTGTGGGGGGGAAATTCTAACGAATTTTATCAAAATATCTTTCAAGTACCCCCGTTTTTGGCCAAAATTTTCAAAATTTTTCACTTTATTTCAAAATTTTTGTGGTAATCAGTCCGCCAGGTCTAACCGACAAAGGGATTGGCTAATCCAGGAGCAAACGGCTCTTGGTAAAGATAAATCAAATCCGTTGACGGCTGGCAATTTGCCCAAAATTGTATGGTTCATCAACTCCCCGAAAACAAATGAGTTGGCTAGCCCGCAAGATTATGGCTTGTGGTAAAGGCCGTGGAAAATCCATAATTGGTAATCAGCTCACCAAGATGTTGACTAGGTCCATCAAGATGCTGGCTAGTCCAGGAGCAAACGGCTCTTGGTAAAGACTTAACAAATCCGTTGGAAGCTGGTGGTTTGCTCAAAATCACACGGTTATCAGGTGTGCCACAGTTCTTACACCTGGCTACTCCAGAAGTGATGACTTTTGGTAAAGAGTTTAAAATCCATCAAGTTTTCTAAAAAGATTGCTAGGGACTAGCAATAGTTCAGTGTGGGGGATTGATGAGTGCTCAAACACTCATCGTTTTTGATATATTTAAACTGCCAAAACGCACAAAAACAATCAAAAAGATATCAAAATACTTAAATTATCCCAGGGATTGTGTTTTATGTGTTTTAAAAGCAAAATGTGCAAAAACAAAGAAAAAACGTACAAAGTTTGCAGTATTGGCAGTTTCAGTCCCCCAAGTTTCAAAACTTGTCAATTTTAGTCCCTATGCAATTATTTTGAAAGAAAAAGTCAACCCAAGGTTTTAAAAGTCAAATAATCACAAAATATTACACTTGGGTTGCAAATTTTCCAAAATTACATAATTAGTCCCTGAAAAATCCAAATTTGGCAAAATAAGTCCCTGGGAAGTTTTGGAATTTTGAAAATTGGAAAAATGCCAAAATGGTTCTTGAAGTTATGGTTATTGGCAACATTAGTCCTTGTGGGTACCTTGGATAAGTTACACTTCAGCCCCCTCAACTTTGAAGGATTTACAAAAATGGTCCTTGTGATAACTAAACTAACCAACCGGACCCTATTTTTATTTAATCCAAAAACCAAACCCAACCCAAGCCTTGGTCTGATCCAGCTACACAACCCAGGCCCAAACAACATTAGCCCAACCCCTATAAACCGTTCTAAATAATCCCCCGGTCAAACTTGGCGTTGACCCGTCTTCTCCCCCAACAATCCAACGCAAAACCAGGAACACATCCATCCCCCCTCCTCGCCTTTTCACCAACCAAGCCCCCCCACAATTAATTCCCTCACCAAACAAACCCCCCACCATAAATGCATCACCAAACCCCTCACCAACACCACTCAGAATTGCCCCGACATAGTTTTGGCGCCAAAATGGCAATCTAGGGCTCAGATCATCTTAGCATAATTGAACGATGAGGATTTGGTCAGAGGGTCAAGGCAAAGACATTGGGACTCTCAGTTTTCAAAAAGAAGCCATGTGGAAGACTTAGGGCTAGAATTTTAGGTCGATATATATAGAAAAGCTCATAGAAGCTTTTGGTGTGTAATTTCTTAGTTTTTATGCATTTTTCAGTTTATTTTTAATGTACTGTAACTCTTTTTAATCAATGAAAGTCTACTTTAAAGTTTAAGTCTCAATTTCACTTTTTAAGTTCCATTTTCAAATCTGCAAGTTCTAATTTGGGTTTCTAATGTGAGTACAAGTAATTCAGATGCTATTGTGAACTAAGAAACAAGGTTTAGAAAGCTTTATAAGCTTGTGTGAACTTACTAAACTCAGTTTTCAATATTTACTAAAAAATCAAGAAAAATCAAAAATAAATAAAAAAATTTATGAAAAAGGGAGAAGACAAGCATGGAGCACTGTGTATCAAGGATGGCAGTGGTTTAGGGACTTGTGGAAGTCATTAGGATTGGTATTGGTCCTTTGGTTCTTGGTCTGCCAAGCTTGGATGGCTTATGTAAGATTAACATTTTGATTTTTGTTCTTTGTGTTATAAGTGTGTTAATTATTGTTCTTCAATGTCTATATTGCATGATTATTGATTATTAGTCATTAGAATATGATTTAGATAATTGTAACTCTAGTTTCATTGTTGATTGTTAGATAAAGGGGTGTTTGGATTGAACTGTTTCTAGCATTGTGGTTGTTCTCAGCTGCTACTTGTTGTTCATACAGCTCACTTAAGTCCTATATACACTAAACCAACTCCTTTTTTAGTAGTCACAAACTCAAAAGTCAAACCACAACCAAAATCATCACCACAGATTAACTGTGGTGAAATTTAAGTTTGAGATTTCATAAAATCAACTCATAAGTTTGTGTTATTGCTTAAAATAGTTGTCTTTTAGCCCAATACAACAGATTCAAGCAACAAATAGGATCTGAGTTTCAAAAAAGTCAAAGAAGCAAGTTTTGTTCAAAAGTCAAAAGACTGAGTCAGTTATTTTGCTCAAAGTTTGGATCTCTTTAATTTGCTTAATACTAGGTTTTAAGGTCTGAGATTTTACAAGGTTGATCTTTACCACTTTGTTGATTTTTAAGAATTTTTTCAGATTTTATGGATTTTGTTTAGTAGGGCCCACCAGGCCTCAAAGTGAGTTGCAGGGCAAGATACTTGCCCTGTCTCAGTAGTTCACCCTCACACCACCACCTTTTGTGGTGGTTTGTGGCCACTACAATGGTTCAAGTCCTTTGATTTTGGTTCCCCTCAACCCCCCTCCTACCAGGGAGTGATTTTGAACCATTTGTTTGACCTTAAGCCTGTGGACCCCACCTAATTTGGCCCCTTAAATTTGTCCCACAACTGCATCAGTCACCATTAAGCAAAGTGCTTAATTGAGCTTTTTGGCTTATTCAGGCCATTCATTTGCTTGAAACTTGCTTATTATTGTTCATTGGACTCTGAGAAACCAAATTTGATCATTGTGGACCCCACACCTCACCATTTGAGCTTAAGACATTCCACAGTCAACAAAAGTCAACTGTGGGTGTAATAAGCACTTCAATTGCTTATTCCTTGGGTTAAAATAAAAGTGTCTTTATTAAAAGTAGTTATTTTTAGTTTATATTTAGTTTAGAAAAAGAAAAAAATCCAAAAAAACCAACTTTAAAAATAGTGATAGCTTCTATTTAATAGGATTTATCAATTTAGTTTTCTTTTTAATTTATTTCTAAGTAATATATCACTTTTATATTTTTAGAAATTCTATTTTAGGTTAAAATAATTTTATAAATTTTTCCTGATTTTTCTTTTGTCTTTTAGTGGTTTTTCTAATTAATTTTAGTTTAATTTAGTTTTAATTAATATTAATCAATTAAATAGCATAATTGGATTTTATATAGTATAACCTAGTTTTTATAATTTTTCTAGCTTTAAATTTAGTTAAAACATTTTTATAATTTTTTCTAGAATTTTTACTGTTCATTTTCTATTTTTTTATAAATATAATTAGTTTAATTAGTAATTAATAAGTAATTAGAATAATAATTAATTAATTAGCTTAAAAATACTTAGAATTAACTTTTTATAAATTTTTTAGGATTCCTGTAATGGTTAAGTAGATTTGTAAAATTTTTCTTAATTTTCTAAGCCTTTTTAGTATTTTTAATAATTCTAATTAATTTAATTAGTAATAAATAGATAATTAGTAATTAATTAATAATAAATAATTAAATAGTGTAAAAATAGTTTTTAATTTTCTTAAAATTTTCTTTAATTAATAGGTTTGTAAAAATACCAATTTTACACTTTTAACCCTCCCAGTCTATCAGTTGTACTTTTTGTTTTATTCGTCTGAATACGTTTTTTAATTAAAACGTACGTTTTTAGGTTTAGCTCAAATTTTCGTACTCCAAATCCCCGTAATCAATCACATAGCTTTCCTAAGCTATATTTGTTAATAATTTCCAAATAATTTTCACAACAACCCCTTTTCTGTGAATAACACCCGATTACGAATACGCTAAAGTTACATTTCACACCTCAACGGGATTTAACGACCCGGTGATACATTATATTACCCGGAGCATTGATCTAGGCTATTTGACTTAGTTGACCATTCTTTGGTTAATTTAAGTAAGGTGGTTTGACATCAATCACCCTTTCGCAAAAAGACCGAAATTTTTAGCATTAAGACTCCCGACTCTTAAGCCTCCCAGGTTCAAATCCAAAGGATTACTTTTCCACTTAACCCAACAAATGGCACATTGATCTTCTTTAAAACCCCTAAAAAAGCGACATCTAACTGATTAAAGAAGTACCGTTATCGTTTTTTTGAGTTTTGTACATCGAGAAATTATATAAGTGAAAGCATCCAAGAATAGATTTGACAAGGGTGAGTCTTTCTCTGATTGAAAGAGACTTGGAATTCCAAACAAAGAATCTATCCATAAACTAGTTGATTACCACATTCTATCAATCACGTAACCACATCTTGTTTCCAATAGGGAGGCCGAGGTACAAAAGGGGAACAAAATCGTGTAAGTATCCTAACGAGGTAGCAATCTCCTCCACATCACTAATTGGATACCAATTCCGAAACGTACACCTTGCAAAGATTAACCTTTATGTTAATACAAATAATGTCAAAAATGTTATTTGCATTATTCGGTCTTCTTGTGTTTTGATAATCACAAAATATAAAGACATGTTACGTAAAGTTATGGTTAATAAGTTTTTAATCGAGGAAACTTGTTTCTTCAACGTAGCTACTACAATGTCACTTCAGGTATGAAAAAACTTTATACCGTCATTAGTAAAGTGATCAAAGAATTTTATTTCTCCTAAAATTACATTTTTAAGTTTGATAAAACATTTTCACAAAAGTATTTTTGTGTTTTTAAAGAAATGTTTTATTAAGAAAATATATTCAAAATTCAAATTCGTAACAGCTATATTTCCCCCCAAAACGGTTGAGTTTTCACCACGTCTGGAAAAAATGGGAGCGTCTGTCGGGAAAGTCCCTTAAAGTGGTCGGCGGTCCCTTAGTGATAAAGGACCGTCGCCTATTTAAGTGACTGCCACCTCCCTCCTGTCGTGTATAAATAGTGAACTGTTCCTCTTCAGAAAAGATGGTCTAACACATACAAAAACTTTCTATTTTATTTTTCTTTCTACTTTGATCACTATAACATGTCAGTATATGTTTATAAGTGATTTCCTCTTCCGCAATATGCAAGAGAAGAACTCTCGACGTAGATGAAGATTCGAGATGTTAAAGTGTGTTCCTCTTTCGCAAAGTGCAAGAGAAGAACTCTCGACATAAATGAAGATTTGAGATGTTATAGGTGTCCACACACAAACGTAACAAGTGTTACAGTTATATGTCTTGTAAATATTGTAAATACTTCCGACTTGTGTGTGAGTCGAGGATGGAGTTATGTGTGTGAACTTGGAAGCAGATGAAGATCCAAGAAGTCTTGTAACTAGATTAGCTCATGTATTTGTTGTGAGGAGCGTGATGTCCTAGTGTGTAAGTTAGGACTTAGTTGAGTCATTGTGTGAAGGCTTGGATCGGGTGATGATCTAAGTAAGTCTTAGTGTGAAGGCTTAGATCGAGTGATGATCTAAGTGTGTCTCGTGTGAAGGCTTAGACTGGGTGAAGATCCAAGTATGCTATTTGTGTGAAGGCTTGGATCAGGTGAAGATTCAAGTTGGACAATAGTGCTTGTTCGTGTGGCCACCTAGGCCTTGGAGTAGATTGGTTCTAGCTATTATTAGAACTCGACATTCCACTTAGTGTCGTTAAACCTTGTGTAAGCTTGTGTACGGATTGCTCTACCTGAAGGAGTGTGTTGATATAGTGATTGATAACTCTCGAGTGTGGAACTCGGGGAATGGAGTAGGACGAAGGAGTGAGCTTCGTGCCGAACCACTATAAATTTCCGCGTCTCTTGGTTGTGTTCTTCTTTACTCTTTACATTACTTGTTTCTCTATGTTTGTTAGTAGCTAAATAGATATCACATAACAAGTAGAATTCAACAAGTTTGCAAAAGAATATTAACCGGACCAAAAAACGGCAAAACGTTTTAGCAAGTAAAAGATACGGTGAAACTATTCATCCCCCCTTCTAGTTTCTACAATTGGTATCAGAGCTCCA